>JANVCC010009722.1:19725-45363 GCA_025345505.1 Todiramphus chloris collaris
AAAAGAAAAAAGAAAAAAGAGAAAAAAACAAACACACCCACCAAAACAAACAAACCAAAAACCCCCAACAAAACAAAACAAGGGATATTGCAGTTACTTTGAAAAATACCTAACGACTGGGAAAATGAGCCTACAATGAATGAGAATTCAAGTGGATAGGAAAAAAATTGAACAGGAAACATGAACTCATAAGAGTTATACCTCTTAATGTATGAGAGCAAAAACATTTTCATCAGTTGCTACCTGCTAAAAAAACCCAAACAAAACAAACACCAAAACAAACAACAAACCCAACAACAACAAAACAAACAAAAAACCCACAAAAAACAACACAACTCCTCTCCTCCATTATCTAAACAATAAGTTTCTGTTAAAAGAAGCTACTTCCACTCTCTGTCCCCTTAAGTCAACATAAAAGTTTTAGTGATCACTGTGTTTGGTTCACCATAAGTTTTGGTATGGTTTGCGATCCTCGTATTCAAATACCAACAACATGTACTCAAGGCATACATGAGGCCCAACTCACCCAAAACTTTTTGGTGTTTGGATTTGATGAAGCATAACTTATTTCTGTTCAAAACGATTTCTGTAATTATCTGCACACTCAGGTTAAAGTATCTTCACATTATAAAAATCTAATCTTGCACAGCTCAAGAGTATCTTTGTGACTATTTTTTCCTACCTTCTGAAGTTATTACTTGCTCACTCTTTGTACTAGACTTATTAGACCAATATACAATTTAAGCAGACTTTGTTTATATGCAAGCAGCCGTAAAGGTTTTACTCAAAATTAAGTGAAATGAAAATAAAGAGCTAATTATCTTCAAGAACATGCATTCTTACTTGGAAAGATCAAATTGCCAGGCCTGCCTTATAAGCTTTCCTCAAAAATTTTCATAGGTGAAATATTTCATTAAATTGTGTGTGATCAACACTTTCACAATCTAGTTGAGGATTTAAAAATATAATCCATATTAAAAAAAGTCAGTATTCATCTAAAGCAGGATGTTTTGGAGTGTTTGCTTTTAAGTAACATTTAAAAGATAAGAAAACAACACACCACTTTTGCATATACTTTGACAACACAGGAGAAAGTTGCTGAAGTGGTTATCTGCTAAGTTTCCTCTAACAAGTATCAATTAAAACCTGAATTTAACTCCAGTGAAAGAAAACAAAACAAAGATGAAAAAAGTGTTGTAACCGTTGATATTTGAGCATTATACTCAACTAGATTGTAATGTAGGAAAGCTATAGTAATGTAGTGAACTGGAACTTAAAAGAAAAGAACAAAATTAAGGCTGATTATCCTGTCATTCAAATCATACATTAAACTAATTTGTTAATTTAAACTGAGACACAAAAACCTGGAGGGAGAAAAAAAAAAAAGTGGGATATAGCCATAAAACATCCCTACAGTCAATTGTCTTCACTTTCTGACCAATTTTACATGATTACGTACAAGAATAAAGCAGAATCAAAATGCACGATATTCTAGCCTACCTTTTAATTGGGATTTGCCCTACTGAATTGAGAATTTAATATATGGTCAAACAGCTTATGGAAAATTCTCAACATGAACTTCTTTCCCACTTTCTTACAAAGTTAAGTATCTCTTAACCAAAACAAGCAGTACTTGGCACACACTGAGAAAGCCAGGCAACATGTGACAACTACTGTAGTTTGTATGTTCACAAAAGTAGCACCCCAGACTGTCACAGCAATCTCACTCTCCTTAAGGTACAACTAGACCTGTTGCAATTTCCCAAAATATTCTCATTCAACACAACCTCACCTGAAAAGAAAGCCTTCCAAGTACCTTCAGCTAATAATGCATACAATTAAGACACTATCAAAAATATTGGAAAATATTTCTGTAGGGAATGGGGACAGAAAAGTCTTCTGGTGTTAAGAGTGTTTTGTTACAGTAATCTTTTGACTACTCTTAAATAATTCCTTATATGAAACGTTATTTTTTTTTTTTACCTCTTCATGTAAGCTTTTTAGGTTCTGTCATGTTACTGGAACTCCCACAAAACACTCCAGGGAAGAAGTTGCCAATCTTATGTATATGACCAATAGTATTCATTATACTTCAAAACCACACATGGTCTAGGAAAGAGATACCCATCACTGGCAATAGTGACAAATATGGCAAAACTCTTTATGAACTCTCTCTCCATTCATAACTCTTGCCTCTTTTGCTGTGTTAATTACTATCAGCTAGTTTGGCTTTTACTGACTACAAGACAGCTTTACATTTCATCAAAATACTTTTAAGAGAATTATAAAACTATCCACAACATACAATGCATAACTTCAGTGAGTGTTCAGTTATTTAAAATTTTAAGTTTAAGGTCAGAAAAATCCAAATTTGTAACATGAGTTGATTATCTGCTGAAACAATATGAAAGCCTGAGATGTTATGCATATGTTCCATCTATGTCATTGCATCTTATAGTAACCTTAAGTGATTATATATATATATTTATAATTTAGATAAATGTGTATATATATGCACATACACACAAACCCACATAAAACAGATACTACTGATGATCTCCTTTAATCACATCCTTTATTCTCTACAAGCTAGGACTGACTTAAAGCAGTAATACCTACTATAGTAATGAGAGAATCATAAAAAAAGTGTGAAATAAAAGTGTAATGCTTCACTGAACCAGCTTAAGAAAGGGAAAATACCCCTTGTTACAGAGGAAATCTCTTTCACTCAGGAAATAAAGAACAAAAAAATCTGAAGTTGCTCCCTGAGGTGCCACTAAAAGTTTTTCTCAACAGCTATGTTTCAATATAAGAAAGGATAAAGTAGTAACAAATTCAAGTGGTGACTGCCAAGCAGCCTGACAAGCTTGGCAGTTTGGCATGGTTTAGGGTCAGGGCAGCACCCTAGACTTATAACAGACGCTCTCTGTTAACCCCCCTCCCTCCCCAAAGGGGAAGAGAACAGGAATAAGGGAGAGACACTTATCGATTAGAAAAGGAAAGTACAACAGCTTTAATAAAAAAGAAAATAATAAAAATGGAACATATACAAATATATACAAAACCAGTATCAAACCCAACGTCCCCCCCCAATGGCAATTATGTCACCATCACCACTGATGCTACAAAGCAAGCACCAGGAAAGTCCCAGACTGGGCCTGGAGGCAGACAGGAACTGTGTTCACGAGCTGGATTCTAGTACTGGATTCAGGAACACACAGATCAGGATTGAAGGCAGAATGGACAGAGCCCCCCAAGGATGCCGGCCATTGAAGAAGCGAGGAAGAAGATAGAAGAGGACCTGAGCTGAGACAAGCAGGACCCTGTCATGGTTTGAGTGAAAACAGAACTAATTCTCTTCAGTGATTTTACTTTTCAGCTTAGTTCTTCTAATTAACTGCACTTTCTGAAGTTAGCAGCCTGTTATCACAGACAGTGTCTGCTTCTAGCATTGATAACACCTCATGTTTAGAGTTCCTACCAAGGATTGGTATGCAGACCAAGGCCACTGCTGGGTCTTGTCTACCACATTGGGGGGTGCAGAAAGTGAAAGGCTGCACCTGCAGGGAGGAGTGGACAGGACGGGTGACTCTAAACTGACCAACGAGGGATTCCATCCCATATACGCCATATTTGGTTTAGAGCTGAGGGACCCGAAGGGTCTCTGGGCTCTCTCCCCTCTTGGACTGCTTTGCCCGCTTTTGCTTGGCTTGGCTCGGGTCCTCTTTCGGTTCCTTCCTCGGAGCATCCAAGGAGGACTCTGTCCGTTCTGCCTTCGATCCGGGCTGCGTTTTCCTGAACCCCATACCAGAATCCAGCTCCTGAACACAGCTCCTGTCTGCTGCGGGGCCCAGTCTGGGACTTCCCCAGTGCCTGCTCCACAGCATCAGTGGTGACGGTGATGTAATTACCATCAGGGGGGTTGGGTTCGATACTGGTTTTGTATATATTTGTATATATTCCATTTTTACAATTATTAATTTCCTTTTCATTAAAGCTGTTCTAGTTTCCTTTTCTAATCGCTAAGTGTCTCTCCCTTATTCCCTTTCTCTTTCCCCTCTGGGGAGGGAGGGGGCTTAACAGAGAGCGTCTGTTATAGGTCTAGGGGCTGCCCTGACCCTAAACCGTGACAGACCCTCATGATCCTTCAACTTTATACCAAATATGACCTATATGGAATGGAATCCCTTGTTGGTCAGTTTAGGGTCACGTGTCCTGGCCACTCCTCCCTACAGGTGTGGCCTTTTACTTTCTAAACCCCACAACTTGGTGCACAAGATCCAGCAGTGGCCGTGCTCTGCACACCAATCCTTCAGATTGGTACTAACTGTAAACATCAGGCGTTATCACTGCTGGGAGCAGCCACTGCCTGTGAAAACAGATGCTAACTTCAGACAGTGCAATGAGTTAGAAGAGACTGAACTGAAAAGTAAAATTACTGAACAGAATTAGTTCTGTTCTCACTCAAACCAGGACAAAGCTGTACTAGTTTATAGTCCCATTTGTGACCATCCTGCTTTGTTATGACTCTTCTGAATGGATTTTTAGAGTTAGAAACAACTTGTGTTAACACTACTTAGAAATCTGTTCCATAATTTGTATGATTATTACAAATTTACAATCCAATTTCATTTTCCCTACTTTTCTACAGAATACAAGTTCTACTTTGAAAGAATGAAAAGAGTGGGAAAAAATCCACATCTCTTACAACTCTGGAAAGTGCTTTAGTTTAGTGACATTACCATATTAAGAGATTACAAGAAGAATCTTATGTTAAATCAGTGCACAATGAGAATGTCTTAAAGTTTAACTCCTGTCACTGAAAGATTTTAAATACATAGATTTTAAGGTCAATGAAAAGCATACTATTCTGAAAGATCTTCAGGTAAAATAAGCATCTAAAAAAAAAAAAAATGTAAAAAGCATTTACTTTAACACACAGATCAGTTCCTTTCTAAGTTGAAATATTCAAAGATTAAGTAGACATTTGTTATCACTAAAGATGGCTTAGACTTATTTTACTTCTTATAAAGACTTAGCACAGTAACAGCCTCTCAAAAATGGAAGAATAACTCATAACTGAGAAAGCAGTCTCAATTTAAACAGGTACACGAAGTGCTTTTCAAATCACTATGAAACTACATCACATATATAAGAGACCAGAACTAAAAACTATTTTCCAGGAAACACTTGTGTAACTATAGGTGGAAAAAGTCAGTGCATGAAACAAGTCATACCCTTGTGTCTTACTAATGGACTGTTTATGGAAATACTTTTCTCAGTGGGTTAACCTTATACTAGGTACTGGAAGTAAGCCTGGCTGTGAACTAGAAGCTGAAGACTGGTGTCACCTATTGACTTAATTGCTACACTAAACTTACAGGCAATAGGATGCAGACTCTGACTAGGATGACTGAGCCCCAAGTCCATGCAGACACCAGAATGTATACACACTTTTGAAATGAAACAGGGCTGACTTCAGTCCAGAGTGTACAGGACAAATAAAGAACATACTGCCATGTAATTCTATCCTAGAAAACTAAAGGTTCTTGCATAGTCAGCTTCAGTCGTATTTCTAACAACATGTAATACGAACATTCAGATATAGGACCCAAACAGTATCTCTGACCACTGCAGATAGGAAAAGTCAACACATTCACAAGACAGCCTTCCCATCTACTAGCTTAATATGTCTGGGTTAAGCATTAGCCAGCCAGACACATCTGCACAAAGTTAGAAGCAAAATGCCATATGATTATGGAACAGAACAATTCTCAATACTTGTGCTGACTGCCCATTCACAGCTTTTGAAGCACTAATGTAGTTAAACAGAAAGAGGTAAACTTCTCAATTCATGTAATTATTGATTATTTTAGTGACTACAAATAAGTATACAGTAACCCAACAAATCCTTATCAAAAGTTGCCATGGTAAGAACTAGCTACATTAACCACCGCCTTCATAAGAACCATTTTTTCCCCCCTCCCAGTTATAAAAGCATGCAATTTATTTGAACACAGAAAGATAGTAACAGTGCTAGACCCACATTCTCTCATTTCCCATTTCCTTTTGGGTATCAAAATACAAGCCATACCACAATAAGGTTCACAAGTGCAATGAAGCAGACATTGGACCTTCAGGAAAGAAAGTGATGTTGGTTCTCTAAAGTGAACTTACAGGTGAAAACTAAGCAAGTGCTATGCAATTTTTTTTTTTTTTCCTTTTCTGAAACTGATTGTAAAGAAATCTGAAAGACTGGATAGACCATTACTGACAAATGCCAGAAGCCTTGGCCAATTATTATAACTACAATGAAAATATCAACTACATTTATGCTTGCCCACTAATTTTTTGTGGTTTAAAGGAAAAAGTTTTAAAAATTTCTTTAGGGCAAAATCCATAGGCCTGCTCTGTGTCTCTACCAGATCATACATTTGTCATCACATTCACTTCATAAGAAAGTGTTTTGGAATCCAGAGGCAACTGTCTTCTCCAACAAAGTTTTACTGAAAATACCTAATGGTTTAAAAAAAAAAAAAAACAAAAAACAAAAAAAAAACCAAAAAACAAAAAACACAAGCTGTGTTCTCCCCACAGAGGGTAAGACAGAGCTGGTCCCAACTAGTATAACTAGTAGAACTCTTTTACACAGATGACAATGTTTCACAGATCTGAAAAATACAGCAATTTCATAAATCATCTCTATTTGACTTTGTTCCAAGCCAACTTACTCAGCTTACTTACCAGTTGTACAAGTCAGGAAGATGTATAGGCCTTTTGGCTCAAAGATCAGACAAACTTTGTGTACATTTTGTACCAATAGTAACAGAAGAAAGTTAATTTATTCAGTAGACTTTCCCTTACAATCATTAGTTTGAACAGTGCTGGATTATTTCCCAATAAGCCAGAACAAGCAAACATCTTTGTTTGGGTTCATTTGGGTTTGTTTTGTTTGTCATTGGGTGTTTTTTGTTTGGGTTTTTTTTTTGTGTGCTTTTTAAAAAACCCTATGGCTCCTTAAGTATAGCCATTTATAATTAAAAGGGCCTAGGCTTATTTAAAAAAAAAAAAAAAAAAACATATTCTTTCTTTTGACAACTTTCACTGTTATATCTTTTGAATCAGGGTTTTAATAAAGACAAACTCACCCTTTTTAGATATTTCACAAGTCAGCACATACCAAAATACTATCAGCATGACCTAGGCAGAAGCAACCTAAGAGTGCTCAATATATGTAAATTTAAACACATATTTATATATGGAAATTCTGTTAGACCCAGTAGAGATCTTGCAGTTTGTAACACATGCTACACTACCAGATCTTGCATCCTCCTTTTTCACAAGCTCCATAGGCATCTCCTGCCTGAAGCATAAGAAATGGTCTTCCTCACCAATCTTATGAGCCCCATACCAGGATTTTATGTAGCTGAGGGCCACAAGATGCACAACACTTGTCATTGCAAGCACAACAGGCTTCATGCTAGCATTGCCCTGATGACAGTAATATGATAAAGTTGATGAGCAGAGAAGCTTCAGTTAGATTCCTACAGTAGTCACACGTAACTCCAAGGTGGGCATAGTGGCAATTCTGGTCCTGATTTTCCTCTGAATTGGGATTCAGGTTTTGAACAAAACCCATATCAGAGAACTTTCACCTACTCAGTGACAAACCTTGCTTGATGAAGCTCCTATGGAATTTTGTCTACACAGTAGAAGCTGGAAGATTTCCTACTAGTTCCCCTTGCTAACTCTTCAGCAGTCCACCCTGTGGGCTGAAAGGAAGCCAAAAGCCTAAAAGTTCTGTCTGTGTTCTCCCTTGCAGTCTTGATTCCCAGGGTCTAACAAGTGGCCTGCTCTGGTACTGGATCTCTATTCCCATTTGCAATCAATTTTAAAAATATAGGAATATAATTCATACATAGTTGATTTTGAAATACCAAAGCCATTGTCCTTCCCCACTTGGTTTCGCCAGGCATTCTCATTAGCAGCAGAATTGTAAAATACTGCCACAAACACACAGGTCAGAACAGGTCAGAACAAGCAAACAGTATACTAATTTTCTGATGAGGTACTAAGGGGAATTATCTGCTTCAGCATATTTACCAGGACAAGATGGTTTACCATTGTACCTGAACATGCTGGAACTGAACCACATGCTTAAAAGAAAACTGAAGATACAGTAGCACTGTTCCTCTTTATCATATGTACACATAATTTTCTAAAGAGCTAATACACTTCAAAATTTTCAATATAAATAACAATTTCAAGACCAAGTATAGCTCCAAATGAGTTCAGAAAGATGAACATTAAAAAATTAATTTAACCAAATATTTCTCCTATTTTCACAAGTGATATTAAAGACAGTACCTTTCTGAGAAATGACAGATCTTTCATAAAGGTTTGTGACATTATTAGTAAACTTACATTATATAGAATATCCCAAGAGCAACAGCCAAGGAAAGCTGACACTGATGTATTTGGTACAGACAGTAAACATTTGAATGAGAAATTCTTTTGGTCTGAGAAGTGCATCGCAAAAACAAGGAAACAGTTCATATTTATTCTACTGATCTGCTGCTTTCTAATCCTTTCCTCTATGTTTTTTCAAGAGTCACTTGGGCCCATCTGCCTCTGAAGTACCTACACAAGAAAAAAAAAAACAAAACATTAAGAAATGAATCGGGCTACAAAGCTAGTAAAGGGTTTGGAGCATGTGTCTTATGAGGAAAGGCTGAAGGATCTGGGGCTATTTAGCCTTGAGAAAAGAAGGCTGAGGGGAGACCTTATTTCCCTCTACAACTACCTGAAGGGAAGTTGTAGCGAGGCAGGAGTTGGTCTGTTCTCCCTGGTAAAAAGTGACAGAACAAGAGGAAATGGCCTGAAGTTGAACCAAGGAAAGTTCAGGCTGAATATTAGGAAGCATTTCTTTCCAGAAAGGGTTGTCAGGCATTGGAATGGCCTGCCCAGGGAGGTGGTGGAGTCACCATCCCTGGGGGTGTTTAAGAGATGGGTAGATGTTCTGAGGGACATGGTTTAGTGGTTTTGATAGGGCTAGGAATAAGGTTAGACTTGATGATTTTGAAGGTCTCTTCCAGACAAAACTATTCTATGATTCTATGAATCCTTCACTACCAACAATAAAGCCAAAAATAAATGAGAATAGTAACCATTTTGAATGGAGGAATGCTGACCCACAGCAGAAACCACAAGCAATAGCCAGGCATTATACAACTGTAACCCACTGCAACAAATCTAGATTGCCCTGTGTCATCACCTAAACCAAATACTTTGCCAATCATTAATATTTCTCCTCACTCAGCTTGCCGAGGGTATCGGTGTATATCAGTTTACAATACTTAACACATCCTTACATAAAAGTGCCTTCTTACTTTGCACAGATGGAAAACTACTTAGTTTAATCCAAAATATTTTATTACTCAGTTCCCTCATGGGGATTATCTGCCTTCTTCCCACAAGGAAAAGATAGTTTGAGTGTCAGTCTGCATGTCAATCTTCAGTGAGAGAAACCAAATAGATAACTCATCCAATCTTTTCTCTTAGTTTGGCACAATACACTCCTAAAATAACCCCAAAGCCCATCTGTATTGCTCTGTCGGAGATCTGCATGGCTCAAAGTTTCATCTCATGACTTCTTGTACACAAGGCAGGGGGTGGGGGAAGCTCCTTCTCCTTCCTCTTCCTATTACACAAATAATCTGTGTGCCTTCAAAACCTCTTCCAGAAGTATCCCTGCTCTTCCTCCCAAAAGCCTCTATGAAGGATAAGAAACATGCATTGCAACTCAGAGCAAATTCTTGTCAGGGGAAGAAACTGAAAGTCTCAGTTATTTTTAGGAAGATGTTTGAAGAAGGCATGAACAAGCCTGTGTGGAGCAGAAGGTACCAGTGCAGGAGATCCTGGCCCTAATCTTGAGGGTTCAAAGAGAAAGCTAGTTCTGCTTAGCGACCTTGCCAGAAGCCAGGAAAACTGGGCAGGCAGTGAAGAGCATGGCTGTGTTTGCTTGGCAGTATGGAAGAACTGTTTCCACACTTATGACCAAAAGCTTAATAGAAACCCAAGTGCCCCTGTGCGTCCTGGCTGGGGCATCCAATGTGCCTTCAGAACACAGGAAACCTACTGTATTGAACTATTAATTACAAATAAAAGGAGAACTTACAGTTAAAAAGACACAACAAATTAATGTCTGTTCTGTATTTACAGAGGATCTCTTTTTTCAGAACTATATGCAGACATAATTGAAATTATTTTAAAAGGAACTTAGGCATATTAATATAGTTTTAAGAAAAACTCCATCCAGCCCCACTGTTTAAAATTCATCTGTTCACATTTCCATTTCAAAGTTAAACTTCCTTACAATGCATTTCACACAACTATAGGAACCATCATTTATGTTTTGTTTTGTAAAATCCAAAGTTAATAACCAATATAGATACTTAACATGGGAGATCCTTTCCAAATTTTTAAGAACACATTAGCACTGTTTCAATGAGCTTCCATGCTAATCACAACTGTAATATTACATTAAGCAAAAACAATCTTTAGTAATAGGCTATGCATCTGTAGAGATATTTAATTGAATGAAAAAAAAGTTTCAAATGTTCCCATAAAATACATCTAAGATTACATATGTGGTGGTGAAGTTAAAACTTGCAAGAGAAAAAAAATTAAAGTTATATATGTATCATACTTGGCAACTCTACAGTCTAAAAACCATGAAAGAGTTAAAGTATAAAATACCGATAAACTGAGAAAACTGTCACCAACTACACATTAATTTTCAAAGTACATATTCAGCAACCAGAAATTAGAGTATTGTCATAAATCACAGCAATTAAAATATTGTCTTAAGCATGACAACGGACAAACACTTGCTTTTTAGACTACATTAATCTGACAAGATCAATAAAATCTACATGAACTGCAAACTGGAGGTCACTGCAAGTTTCACCACATGTTTCAGATACTTTAATTTTGCATGCCTCCTCAGATACAGAATGGGAAAATATTACCTGAATGTAATGGGGAGACCCTATTATCCACTAAGCTTTGAAGCTTTCCTTTTAAAGCATACAAATGATTACCAAAATAAAATTCTGCAGACACTTATTAGTAGTAGAATGGGATGTAACACTGATTATTAAAAAAACAAAACAAAAAAACAACAAACACACAACCAAAAACTATTACTCAACTTGATATTATCACAAATTAGACCTTTTTTCCTTTAACACCAAGCACTTTCAGTATTTAAAAGGAACAATTCTGAAGATACAAGCATGATGGTCTTAAAAAAAAAATTATCCTCAGAGTGTAAAAGTATTTGACAGAAATACCTATTGAAATGAAATTCATATCCATGGGTCAAAACAAGGAGTATTAGTTAACCCTCAAAGGTATTCAACTACCCTACTGGACCAGGGGGAAGAAAAAAAGATGAAACTCATGGGTTAAGACAAAGGCAGTTTAATGAAGAGCAAAGCAAAGGCTGCACGTGGAAGCAAAAGTAAACAAAGATATATTCTGTGGTTCCCATTAGCAGGTGATGTCTGGCCCCTTTTCCAGGAAGCAGGGAGCCAAATGAGTAGCAGTTACTCTAGAAGATAAGCCGATGCCCGACAGCCCCCCCCTTCCTTTTTCTAGCTTTTATTGTTAAGCTGACAGCATAAGGTATTGAATATCCCTTTGGTCAGTTTGGGGTTTGGATCAGCTGTCCCAGTTGCGGCCCCTCCCAAGATCTTGTCCACCCCATCCCACTGCAGGGGGAATGTTGAAAACGAGCCTTGGTGCTGTGTGAGCCCTGCTCAGCAGTAGCCACAACACAGGGGTGTTAACAGCACCTTTCTAGCTCTCAATGCAAAGCACAGCACTGGGAGAGCTATTAGGGGGAAAATTAACTCCAGCCCAGTCAGACCCAGTACATGAGCAAAGACTCATTTCAGTTTGCTCAAGATGACAGGATGCTCAAGAGGAGGATGGAAAAGAGCTTAGAAAACAAGATGTCCGATATCAGCATGGTCTAGCAGACAGAACCCATTTCTCCAGCACTCTCACCTTCCACAGTAACCCTGGGTAACTTACATGGGGATGCAGTATCAACAGCAGTGTGTCAGCAATACTGTGAAATCTATTGATGAGCAATACTTGGGAAGAATTTAAATCACCTGGTGTAATAGGTATGTTAATAGCCATTCCACTACAAATTAGAATATTAGGGCAAGAGGGACAAGAACAGTATTATGTAAGATTTACATGAATTATGAGAATAGTTTACACTTCAGAGATACAAAGGGTAGAGATACACAAGGGTGGACTGACCTGAATTACAGTTTCATCTCATAGCAGAGAAAACATAATATTCAATGACAAATTTTAAATGTAAAGAAAAACCCCACTTTTTACAAACATCTTCAAATCCTTAGTCATCAGATGCTGAACACTATCAAAAACTTGTACAAATTATGAGCAAAATTAAGAGAGAGTGATGGCAATAGCAACTTTTAAGACAATTTGAGAATTATTTCATCAATTTCCAGACAGAAGGTAAATGATTCCCAATTTCAAATGATTCTTACACATCAAGTAAATAGAGCTGATGGGGTTTTTTCAGGACTTTTTTCAGTCAAGATCCAACAAAACTGATCTTCCAAAAAAGCTCACAAACCTATCTTATAGGGGAAAAATAATCAAGACTATTCACCACCAAACAGAATTCTCCAGTTCTGCAGGGTTGGGAGACAGGAAATCAGAAGTATCCTATAGGCAACATGCTCAGCCTGCAGGTAAAGATAAAAAGGGATGGAAGCAATTGAAAGTAACTTTCTACTTAACCTCCTAATCATCTAAAAATAAGTAATGAAGCTCTCAAAGGCTTTCTGTTCTCTTTGCCTCAAGCAAAAGAAAAAACTAATTCTAGAGCTTATCTGCTCTGATCTCACTTAAAGTAAAATATGACAACCCTTGGGTCTTCACAGAGAATCGACCAAAAACAGATATTAACATTAGAAACTCCAGGACTCAAACCAGATCTATTCTCTTATCAACACGGCTGCCAAAAACTAGCTTCACAAGTTTATTTAAACAACAGCTACATGGTGTCACGGTTTAGGGTCAGGGTGGCCCCCTAGACCTATAACAGATGCTCTCTGTTAACCCCCCTCCCTCCCCAGAGGGAGAAGAAAAAGGGAATAAGGGAGAGAGACTTAGCGATTAGAAAAGGAAACTACAACAGCTTTAATGAAAATGAAATTAACAATTATAAAAATGAAATATATACAAATATATACAAAACCAGTATCGAACCCAGCACCCCTGATGGTAATTATATCACCATCACCACTGATGCTGTGGAGCAGGCACTGGGGGGGGAGTCCCAGACTGGGCCCCGCAGCAGATGGGAGCTGTGTTCAGGAGCTGGATTCTGGTATCAGGTACAGGAGCACACAGATCAGGATCGAAGACAGAACGGACAGAGTCCTCCTTGGGTGCTCTGAGGAAGGAACCGAAAGAGGACCTGAACCAAGCTGAGCAAAGCTGGCAAAGCAGTCCAAGAGGGGAGAAGAGCCCAGAGACCCCTCGGATCCCTCAGCTCTAAACCAAATATGACGTATATGGGCTGGAATACCTCCTTGGTCAGTTTAGGGTCACCTGTCCTGTCTGCTCCTCCCTGCAGGTGCAGCCTTTCACTTTTCTGCACCCCCCAATGTGGTAGACAAGATCCAGCAGTGGCCTTGGTCTGCATACCAATCCTTGGTAGTAACTCTAGACATGAGGTGTTATCACTGCTAGAAGCAGACACTGTCTGTGAAAACAGGCTGCTACCTTCAGAAAGTGCAGTTAGTTAAAAGAACTGAGCTGAAAAGTAAAATTACTGAACAGAATTAGTTCTGTTCTCACTCAAACCAGGACACATGGCAACATATAATAGCCATTTTATACAAGCTTAAGCCAAGTTTCATCAATACTGGAAGACGGCAAAAGCCAACAAAAGTATCCCCAGTCATCCCACCCCTATTTGTTTGTTTCCACTCCCACCTCATCCTCTCCTTCATTGGGATAAACTTTTGCACAGCTGCAACATTAATTTCTCTCCAACTTCAAACAATAACAAATGTATTAGCACAGTAAAAGATCTCATGAAGTTCAAACCCGTCATACAGAAGGAAAAAAATTATCTTAAAAAGTATCTTATACTCTACACATTTGAGCTTTGGGTAGGGCACAATTACCCACATCTATGTAATGATATCACACTGAGCAGTATCTAGACTTCACTGAGTGACAGTGAAGACTGATCCTTTAGTATCACTAAATCCAATGAGATGGAAAGCTTCAGATTAGTTACAATCTATTTACTTTGCATAGAAACAAAGAAACTGCCATACCAGATCAAACCATTTAAGCAAAACCCTACCACTTACAATAACTAATAGTGATAAAAAAAAAAAAAAAAAAAAAATCACACATGGTCAAGGGTGATCCTCTTCCAAAAATCACTGTCAAGCCACAGAGCACAGAAGAGATAGAAGGTAAAATTTCTCTCACAGTAGTCTTCAGCTTAAACTGGAAGCAGAAAATTTGGTGTCTTATTTAAGCAGACAGTGAAAAATATCAAGCATTATAGACTTGGTTAAAACACAAAATTATATTTTACCTTAGGTATTCTTAGCCAAGGTAAGCAAGTTATGTTTTTTTACCTTACTACATTCTAAGAACATGAACTGAGAACATTATAATTTCAGTAAAAGAGCACATCAAACCACAGCCACACTGTGCTTTCACCCTACTTGCTCTTCTTCTGTTCCCACTCCACTGTCCAGTCCAGTGCTCAGTTAATACATTCAAGCCCTCCTTTGAAAGTCACTGAAGGTGCTACAAATTGATAAATGGAGCTAAAACTGACAAGCTTTTAATAGTACACTTGTACATGTAGTCAAAACTTCAGTTTCACAGGCATCAATGCAAAGAGCAATTGCAGAAAATACAGCATATCCACAACTGTTGTCTTGCAGCTGAACTATCTCGCAAATCTGCCATAGCTAGCATATGCATTTTCAAATTCAAACACTTAATTTTCGCCCAAGTCACACAGTACATGGCTAGTATTGTATGCAGAAGATACTAATCACAGCATTTCCTAATTTTCATTTTTGTAAAAAAGGGTTATGGCAGTATAATTAAACCTGTACTTGGGAATGTAATAAGTCACCTACACAAATTTCAGACAGAACATCACTTAAACAGTTTGAACGTTTTAAGAGAACATTGTTAAGGTCCCAGAGGAGGTAGTGCATTTTGCCTACATAGATTTGCCTCAAATCAGAAGCTATAACCCAAGTTACAATAAATCATACTATAGTTATCAATGAACACACTGTTAGGACCTTTTTATATAAACCAAATCAATATACTGCCAGTATAGACATGGAATAAAAGGTCTGAAGTGCTTTATCTTGAAGCTGCATTTCCTAATCAAACAACTCCCTCTTCCTCTTACAGTGATATAACTTATAACATTCATAGCTTTTAGTGAAAATATTTATTCTACTGCCCTGACAAGCAGAATGCTAAATAGATAAAAAAGGTAATATTTACATTTAGAACTTAACAACAAAGTCAGTTTTCCTTCCCAGTTTCATTCTGAGGCTGGTGCAGGTCTTTCAGCATAAACAGAAAATTTATTTTAAAAGAAATTTATAGTAATACCAGAGAATGATAGGAGGATTTTGGAGCAAGCACAGTATCTTTTAATGGACAGTATATCCTTACAGGGAAGTACAACAACTTTATTTCAAAACAGAACAGAAAACCTCCATATGATAAAATTTTGATTATGCCCTTTAGTTCACCTCTTAAATGTCTGGGCAACAGTTGCATGCACAAATTTAACATGTAGTACACTAACTGCTACTCACAAATTAGTCTCCCTCCTTCAGCTAGAGCAAGTTAATAAATCCAGAGATTATTTTTTTTTTTTAATTCTTGATATGGCCTGACAAAGTAGTACTTTGTCTAACATCACTGTTAATGCTGACATGTACTTAAATTCATCATGAAGACAATTGAAAAGTAGCCTCACTAAAATACTAAAGAGAAAAGCACTTGACATTTAGCATTTTCTATGATTTATTAACATACCTAGTTGAATGTGAGAGAACATTTTGGGAAAAGGGTTTTAACTCATGCACACACTCAAAACAATGACTTGTCCAAATACAGGTACTTAACAACATGCAAAACTGCCCATATGAAAGGAAAAAAATCCACAGCTGCTTTGTCATTGCTGCTGTGGGACTATCAAGGATTGTTTCAGCATCAATGTGACATATATTGTCCTTCCTCAACCTCTAATATCAAGTCTAACTCCCATTTACTATCTCCAGGAGACTGAGTTGTTTTAAATGTGTTCCAACAACGATTCCTTATTTTCCTTGAAAGCCATGAAACTGGATACAACTATATTATGAGTCATGAATTTTTAATGTACTGTATCTCAAGAGACAAAGATGATGCCAAGAGTCGCAAAAAACCCCAAGATACTGATACGCTAAGGCCTGAATAACAGGCCCAGGCCAAAGGTTTACCTCTAGATAAACCCCGTAATGTTATATTTTATAATCAATAACCGAACCTCATTTTGCTTAACTAACCACCAAAAAAACCCATTTATATTAGGACTTCGCTATAATGCTTGTGCTGCAACAATTAGTGCTTATCAAGAGATATGTAGTTAGAGCTAAAATAGATGGTGAAACCAGACATCCAGCCTGTCAAAAGATCAGACCTTGTGGTTAGAGCTAAAATAGGTAATGAAACCAGATATCTAAAGATCAGACCTTATTGAGAAATATGTGGTTAAAGAAAAAAAAAAAAAAAAGATAGGAAAACTCCCTTGGGTCTCGCTCCAGGCCCTGGCCAGGCTTTGGGCGACACCCAACAGGGAAGAAGGCACCAGATGTTTCCGCATAAAGGAAAATGCAAGTCACTCTGACTTCTTGAGTTTGGTAATTTAGCATTATAAAAGCTGGACCCTCTTGCAGCGACTTTGGAGACCTCGCCTATGAGTGGACGCACTGTGTAGGTCCTCCCAATTGCCAGGATGGGTTCTCCAGATCTTCACTGCAACTGGGGCTCCCCAGCGACTGCAGGTCTGGAGGATGGTAACGTATTAATAGGGCAATTGGTGATGTATCTTTCTTAATCACGATAGCTTTCTTTGTGTAGTAATGATTAGGTGCATTACTTTACTTATTGTCCCCGCTGCTTATAATAGAATATAATAAGCCTACCTTTTTGTAATTAAGTGCCTTGATTCATTTTTGTATTATTTTGAGATAAACAGTAAAATAAGTCTGTTCTTTTTGTTGGTGCCTGTGTCCCTTCTGTTGACCCTGTCAACTAGCAAAACAGATACTTGCTAGAACTCATCCGTGATGTTTTTCCCCCCTCCTGACACACTTAGGATTTCACACTAATTCTTCTTTGATGGTAGAGCAGTGGATGGGGTTTACCTTGATTTCAGTAAAGCATTTGATGCCATAGAATCATCAGGGTTGGAAGGGACCTTAAAGATCATCTAGTTCCAACCGCCCTGCCATGGGCAGGGACACTTCCCACTAGAGCAGGTTGCTCAGAGCCCCATCCAGCCTGGTCTTAAAAACTTACAAGGACGGGGCTTGTACCACATCTCTGGGCAACCTGTTCCAGTGTCTCACCACCCTCATGGTGAAGAAATTCTTCCTAATGTCTAATCTGAATCGACATATCTCTAGCTTTAATCCATTCCCTCTAGTCCTATCACTGCCCGACAGCCTAAAAAGGCCCTCACCAGCTTTCTTGTAGGCCCCCCTTCAGATACTGGAAGGCCACAATAAGGTCTCCCCAGAGCCTTCTCTTTTCTAGACTGAACAACCCCAACTCTCTCAGTCTGTCCCCATAGGAGAGGTGCTCCAGCCCTCTGATCATCCTCGCAGCCCTTCTCTGGACACGGTCCAGCACTTCCATATCCTTCCTGTAATAGGGACTGTAGAACTGGATTCAGTACTCCAGGTGAGGTCTCACGAGAGTGGAGTAGAGGGGAAGAATCACTTCCCTCAACCTGCTGGACACGCTTCTCTTGATGCAGCCCAGGATAAAACTGGCCCTCTGGGCTGCAAGAGCACGCTGATGGCTCACGTTGATCTTCTCATCCACCAGCACTCCCAGGTCCTTTTCTTCAGGGCTGCTCTCAAGCCAGTCACTGCTCAACCTATATTGGTGCTTGGGATTGCTCCAACCCAGATGGAGGACCTTGCATTTGGCCTTGTTGAACTTGATGAGGATGGCATGGCATCCCTTCCCTTCAGCATGTCAGCCGCCCCACACAGTTTGGTGTTAAAGGCAAACTTGCTGAGGGTGCACTCAATGCCACTGTCCATGTCGCTGACAAAGATGTTAAACAAGACTGGTCCCAGTACTGATCCTCGAGGGACTCCACTTGTCACTGGTCTCCACTTGGATACCGACCCATTGACAACCACTCTTTGGCAGCAGCCGTCAAGCCAGTTCTTTATCCACTGAATTGTCCATCCATCAAATCCATATTTCACGACCTTGGAGACCAGAATGTCATGCGGGACAGTGTCGAAGGATTTGCTCAGGTCCAGGTAAATGACATTGGTTGCTCTTCCCCCATCTATTGATGTTGTGACCTTCTCATAGAACACCACCAGGTTAGTCAGGCATGAATCCCCCACAGCATCCTCACAGCTAAATTGAGGAAGTGTGGTCTGGATGATTGGATAGTGAGGTGAATTGTGAACTGGTTGAAAGACAGAAGGCAGAGAGCTGTGGTCAATGGGACAGAGTCTAGTTGAAGGCCTGTATCTAGTGGAGTCCCTCAAGAGTCAGTACTCGGACCAGTACTATTCAATATATTCATAAACAACTTGGATGAGGGAATAGAGTGCACTGTCAGCAAGTTTGCTGATGACACAAAACTGGGAGGAATGGCTGACACACCAGAAGGCAGTGCTGCCATTCAGCAAGACCTAGACAGGCTAGAGAGTTGGGCAGGGAGAAATTTAATGAAATATAACAAGGGCAAGTGTAGAGTCTTGCATCTGGGCAAGAACAACCCCAGGTACCAGTATAGGTCGGGGACTGACCTGTTGGAAAGCAGCATAGGGGAAAGGGTCAGCAATGTGCCCTTGTGGCCAAGAAGGCCAATAGCATCCTGGGGTGTATTAGAAGGAGTGTGGTAAGTAGGTCAAGAGAAGTTCCTCACCCCCTGTACTCTGCCCTTGTGAGGCCACATCTGGTGCCCTTGTGAGGCCACATCTGGAATATTGTGTTCAGTTCTGGGCCCCTCAGTTCAAGAAGGACAGGGAACTGCTTGAAAGAGTCCAGCGCAGAACCACAAAGATAAGATTAAGGGAGTGGAACATCTCCCTTATGAGGAAAGGCTGAGGGAGCTGGGTCTCTTTAGCTTGGAGGAGACTGAGGGGTGACCTCATTAATGTTTATAAATATGTAAAAGATGAGTGTCAGGAGGATGAAGCCAGTCTCTTCTCAGTGATGCCCAATGATAGGACAATGGATGCAAGCTGGAACATAGGAGGCTCCATGTAAATGTAAACTTCTTCACGGTGAGGGTGATAGAACACTGGAACAGACTGCCCAGGGAGGTCGTGGAGTCTCCTTCTCCAGAGACATTCAAAACCCACCTGGATGCATTCCTATGTGACCTGATCTAGGTGATCCTGCTCTGGCAGGGGGGCTGAACTAGATAATCTTTCGAGGTCCCTTCCAACCCCGAACATTCTGTGATTCTTTAAGTACAGAAGCATTTGTTATATGTTAAGACCACACCATATCAAGTATTTTACATTGCCCTAGAAATAGACCAAAATCCATCAGAATTGATGAAAATTAATATAAACAGGACATTGGTCTAGAAAACAGGTTTTATTACTGTAGTCCCAAGATAAGTCAACCTTTAAAAAGTATCATTGCAGTTTTTACTGACATAAGACACAACTGAAAAGAATACACAAGCCATCTGTTCAAACTGGAACTAGATTTCTCATGAGGTTTAAATAATTAGCCAAACTGTAAGACAGCACTAAAATAGGTCTTTTGATGTAAATACTAAGTCCTTAAACTGCACAGTCCATGTCATATAGTCTTACAAGAAATCCATATGAAATTATCAACTTAACATGAAAATTACACCATCACTACTGCAGCGTCTTCCCACACACATACCACTTAGACTTAGCAAGTGTATATTAAAGGCGAAACCGCTTCACCATGGACACATTCACTTTCAATCTGATTATTTCTAAATATATAAAAATAGGCATAGTATGAGCATATAAAACCCTTGAGAAACCGAGTTTATCAAATAAAACCCACAGCAGGCAAACAAGGACTACAAACACAAGGGCTCTAAATGAAACCACTCAAAAGTATCACCTAGACTGAACCACTACAAAATTACTTCCTCTCTGAAAAACAGAGGGGACATTTATGTTTGAAAGCTTTCCCCCTCCCCCCAAAGAAATCAGTTTCACAATACTACGATGCTGCAAGTCAGAATCAGATTTCCGAGTTATTTGTTGGCGTTTGGGGTTTGGTTTTTTGTGGGTTTTGTTGTTACTAAGAAAACAAACAAACAAACAAAAAAATTACTCAGTTTTGTGCAGTAAACTGCTAGGAAAGCGCAGAAAGCTGTGAGGTACTGGGGGAGCACCCGAAGCAGAAGCACAGCTGCCGCTTCAACCACGCCGCACCCTCGCGCTCTGCTCTGGCGCCCAAGGGACAGAGCTGCAGGAAGAATTAACGGGCTCCACTCGCACCGAAATCCAAAGGCTGACACATCCAACCCCAGTTCCCGCCGCCTCAACAAACTCAAACTCCAAAGCCTTTTGGAACTCCAGCAGAAGGTAAACACAAAAGCACACACACGACTCGGCTCCCTCGCAGCTAATCGCCTACGGCGCAGGAACGCGCCGCTCCTCCGGCGCCGATAGCTGATGCCCGCGCAGCTCTGCACCGCTGACAGCTGCAGGCGACTTGCGACTCCCTCAAACATGCACCAGGTGCCTCCGCACCCCAGGGGAAAGCGGCGGGCGAGGGCTGCCCGCCGCGGGCAGCTCCCGCTGCATCCGCTCCCGGCCAGGTGGCTGCCGGGCGCCTGCGGTAAAATGGGAAACGGACACCCGAGTCCTCCTCACGAGAACAACACCGCCGCCTCTATTACCCCTTCTCACCTCCCGGGAGGGGACGGTTCCATCCTCCGCTCCGCGGCTGTGTCGATCCCCGCCGGCAGTGGCTCTACGAACTCTGCGCAGCGGCTGAGTGAAGCAGCCGGGCTGGCGGGGCTGGAGCGCGGCCCAGGCAAGTAGTGGAGCAGCAGCGTCTCAGGAAGATTCGGCGAAGAGGAGGACGAGAAAGCGGCGGCAACTAGGAAGAGGGGTGCCTCAGGCAGCCGGTCTAGCTCCACACTCCGCGCTTTGTGCGGCTGCTTCCATCTCCAGTCAGAGCGCTGTTCCCGGCAGCCGCCGCCCACCTCTCCCAAGAGCCCCTCACCGCTCTCGGCAACACTCCTCGCAACCATACCGTCCTTCAGACTCCCGGCGGCGGCCACCTCCGCATTGCTGCCTAAGGATAACGCCGACGATAAAGTGCGATTCCTCTCTGCCGCCGCCATTTTCTTTAGAGGGTCACATAGGGCTCCCAAGGTTCAGGAAAAGCTAGCACTCCGACCCACTACGGAAACGGCGTACAGAGGGGGTGGGAGATGGACGCGGATTGGTGGCAGCAAGCGGGGCGGCCGCCTGTAGGTGCAGCGGCCCACAGCGGAGTCTCGCTTGTCTCCGCGCAGGTGTTGACGTCGCATTCGCTCGTCAGGGGTGGGGAAGGGCCTGGCCGCCTGCAGACGGACAAAGTCGGCCCGCGCCCGGGAGCTGGCGGAGATGCTGGATGGAGAGGATGTTCTAGCCCTTATGTGTCCCTTCCTATGTGCAGGAGAGCGGTGGGTGCTCTGGCGGCCTAGAAGCGTGGGGCCATGGCTTAGGCCAGCCACCGCTCTGTGAAGACCCGGCGCTGTAGGGCAGCACGGGGAAGCCCTTCCCGAAACTGGCCGACTTCTGGTGGCGCCAAGCCTCAGCTTCGCCAACACTATGTCTGTGTGCTCCCTCTCTAGCACTCACAAAACTTTCCCAGGAGATGTCCTCCCCAGGATCCAGGCGAGAGGAGAGAAAGGAGAAAAATGCCTGCGGTGCCTTCCTATGCAGCAGCGAGCTGCCTGGAAATTGCTGCTGTGCCTAAGTTTATCTGTTCGTTTGTCTCTCGGATTAGTATAAAATTCAATGCACATCCTTGCTTGAAGCCTTCATGAAACCTTTTTCTGAGTTGTCCTTCTTATAGCTAAACAAAAGCCAAATGAATACAAAAGGGATATTATCAAATATTTATTAAAATAGAAAAGCAAAAGCAGCACTGGGTGGCTGGGGAGTCACAGCTCCACCAAAGGCTCGCAAATGTTATAAATGAGACCAAGATTGTCTTTAAATAAAAAAAGTAAAAATTTATTAGTGATGGGGAACGAGCAATCAGCGCTGGGTGCGCGGGGAGTCTGCGCTCCACCAACACGCACAAAAGATGTGGATGCTGAAAAGCTGCTAGCAGAGGAATTTTCCTAGGTTCTCACAATATTTGGTGAGAATCCTGCCTTTCTCACACATGTTATGAGAAACAGTAGGATGGTTTTGTAAACTAGACTAACACGTGGTGTTCTGATAAGTTCTGTTTATGGTACATTGTAAAAATATTTTGAAATAGGTGCTGTAGGACTTTAGGCAATCACCCTAGGAGATGGGTGATCACTGACCAATTGCCCTATGGGGCTGGGGTATATAAAATGGGGTTGTAAATTAATAATGTTGCTTCTTTGCCTGCTCTTGCTGAATTTATATGTTGCTGCATCTCTCCGCTCCCGGTATAAACAGTGACATTTGGTGACCCGTGACGTGTATGACCCGCAACGGCCGAAGCCAATCAGCTCTCGGGAGGTACGCAATCACCCCCTCCTTCCCCTCCTGCCAGCCCCGAGGTTCGCAGCCGGGACCAGTCTAGGCACCGGGGTATTAGAAAAACCCTGCCGAGATGGGGACTTGCGACTTGAAAGAAAGCGTGATGCTGTTGTCCTGGAAGAATTTCCTGGCCACCAAAAAGAGCGCTGTTCCGGAGGAAGCCCTCCGCGCTCTTTTGCAATGGGCAGCTGAGCACCAGTTTCTCCTGAGCTCTGACACCGCCTTTGATTTAAAGCTGTGGCGGCTGCTGGGCACTAGGCTCCTTCGTGAGCTCCCCCACGGGGACGACACGCTGATAGACTTGATTCACACTTGGAGAGATGTATTTGCTGTGCTACTAAAGTCTGAAACTGGCGACGGGGAAGGGGTGCCGGCTTCAGAGGAGGACGCCGCTAAGGGGGACGCTGCTGAACTCAGTGTAGTAGCCGGCGGCAGCCGCACCGAGGAGCCGTCTCCAGCCCCACAGGATCCGGTGCCGGTCCTATAGCCCGTTCAGCGGCAATACACCTGGCCCCGGGATTATGTTCCCCCTAAATACCCTACGCCTGCAGAGCAGCTCGCGGAAACGCTTAAACAGAGCGATGGCTCGGAGCGCCCCTCGCTCCTTAGCCCAGCGGCTCCTGATCTCCTCCGCGCCGCTCCCTTCGGCAAATATAACAGTGCCGGTCGTTCCCACGAACTCTGCGATTGTCCGACCCGGCTTAACTGTGACCTAGAGCTCCATGCCGGGGCCAAATTTTCCGCGCGCGCCCGCTGCATTCGCGGCACCCTGGAGTTTTTCACGAGCGCCCGGCAGCTCCGCGCCTGCGCCCCTCTCTGGGTGTTTTAATGCGCAGGCGCAGCCGCCTATGCTGCACCTGTTAACGCGGCAGCTGGCAATGTTGGAAGAAAATCTGCCGAGGATATCTCAGCAGCTAGCGGAATTGCCCGAGGCGTTCCTGCGGGCGGCCGCTGAGAGAGCCGTGCCGGGCCGACCCGGGCCGGAAGTGCCGGCTCCGGGAATTCCGAACGCGGAAGTGCCGACGGCTCCCGCGGCGGAACCGGCAGCGGCGGAAGAAATGGCGGCCCCCATGGAGGCGGAGGCGGTGGCTCCGGCACCGCCGGCCGAGCTGACGGCCCCGACTCCAGCGGCAGAGGCGGCTCCGTCACAAGCTCCGCCTGCGCCGCCGGCGGCGCCCCAAACTGCGCCGCCCCAGCCGGCTGCCTTGCTGCCCCCTGCGCAACCGACTGCAGCCCCAACCGCCGTACCGCCCTCTAGCCCGGCACCCGTGCCCTGCCCGCCTCCATTGTTCGTGCTGGGGTCCTCCAGGAAACCCCTGCCTGACGATTCAGGCAGTGACACAGAGGGCACGCTTGCCTCAGTGTGCAAGGCTGCGGTAACCGGACAGCGGAAAAAACGGTTGCTGCAGGGCCATCCTTGGACACTCCCAGACTGTACTGTAACTGTCCGTCCAAGAAACAGCAGGCGTTTCTGGGAGTCGGTTAAATTGGGGGCTCTAGAGGAGGGCAACTGGGATCTATTAGACAAACTGGGACTGCCAGACAGAACAGGGGAATTTATGCGGGATCAGGAGATTGCTATAACGCCTCAAAAGGGTGTGCCACTAACTCAAGGTGATAGTAACACCCCGCAAGGGGATGTCCAAGCCTATCCTGTGTTTAAGGCTGTCCCAAATTCAGGTCAACATGATAGACATGGCTTGGAAGGTTGTACAAGATTTACAATCCAAAGTGGCTCAGTATGGGCTTAGTTCTTCTGAACTCGTGCAACTTCTTAGAGTGATGAATGCTGATCTGCTTATTCCATTTGATATTAAGCACTTAGCTGAAATCATACTTCAACCTGTACAATTTGCAGTTTTTGAGACTACCTGGAGAAAGATGTCTGAGAAGGTTGCACTACAGAATAAGCAGTTGCCTTCCACTGACACTAGACATGATGTTGAAGTAGATACCCTTATGGGACTTGGTTACTACTCTAATCCTGATTTCCAGGCCACCTGGCCCCCTCAGGTCATAGAGCAAGCTCCAAAGGTCAGCATGGGAGCTCTATTTAAGACCATGGACATGGCTACTCCTCAAACACGGTATATGAAAATACAC
Organism: Todiramphus chloris collaris; assembly: GCA_025345505.1. NCBI lineage: Eukaryota > Metazoa > Chordata > Aves > Coraciiformes > Alcedinidae > Todiramphus > Todiramphus chloris. The sequence continues at coordinate 44,922 of JANVCC010009722.1, forward strand.
CAGGGGCAGACAGAGCCATTTTTACTCTTTGTAGAAAAGGTTGCTGCTGCCCTTGAGAAGCAGGTTAAATATAACTCAATGAGGCAGATGATGTGCATGCAATTAGCAAGAGACAATGCCAACGATGAGTGTAGAAAAATCATCGATGCTCTACCAGGGGAGCCTACAATCACAGATATGGTTGAAGCCTGTCCGAAGGTGGGGTCTGCGAGCCATAAAAGGTCTGCTTTGGCTGCGTTTCTGCCGTCTGTTCACGCATCTTCTGATTGTGATCCGAACCAGTCCAAAGCCGGGAGCAAACGGACAAGGGCTAAACCAAGGCAAAAGGAAAACACAGGAACCCCCCAGTGCAGGAGGTGTGGTAGGCCAGGTCATCGTACAGAATCCTGCAGATATCTGCGCCATGCCGACGGTCGGCCTCTGTCGGGAAACTCACACCGGG
>JANVCC010009722.1:80363-117690 GCA_025345505.1 Todiramphus chloris collaris
AAGGGCTTGGTGGGCACCTGGTGCCGTGCCAGGGTCAACCCACCACACATCACATGATCAAAACCTTGGGGAGGTCCAAGTAAAATTTACTCTTGTCTAGATTTCCACTTGACCACAATTGGGTGATTTTGCTTTCAACCTCCAAGCTGCGGAGAAGGGACTTAACATTTTGCAGGAATGGAAGGGTGGACATTGCTGTCAGAGAGGTGCTGTTTTGCTGCCATTAAGCAAGTCTACCTATTTGAATGCCGATTTATTCTGAGACAAGAAAAAAAACCCTTAATGTCACCATGCATACCAGGTTGTTTTCAAGTTGGTGTAATTTTGGATACAGTAGAAGTCACACGGTTCAAATCACTTTTCTTTAGCTGAATATCTCAAACTTATTTATCAGAATTTGATGTGTATCTCTCAAGTGTAATGTGGAGTGGCGAGGGAAGATGCAGAAAATCAATATGATTGGTAGGCAAACTTTGTTTATTAGAGATCAGAAGGGTGCTTTTATACAGTCATCTTATTAATAGGCATACTTGTCCGTTACTCATTGGTTATTGCTTAAAGAATACATTTTCATAATCCACCCCCCTTGCAGCAATAGTTACAACCTACATCTTCATTCCTTCGACCACAACATTCTGTTATCGTACAGCTCACAAGCACAAGGACATGCTGACCTTGCTGTTCCTTGCTATAACTTCTGCTGAGCCTCAGCAAGCATTTCCTTTAAAGATACATGGCCCTTGTTTTCTAGCCATTCCCCAACAGTGTAGCATTAGCTAAGCATCTTGACAGGGATTTTTAGTATGGTCACTGCTGGGATCACTGCTTTGATCTGAAGTGCTAGTTGGATGAGAAGTACCTCCTAACAAGCAGATTGTTGTCTTACATAAATGATTGGATGGTAATCTAATTGTAGAGTCTTTGCTGAAGGATGTGATGAGCAGATTAGAAGAGTTCTTTTCCTCTAGACTTGCAAGAGTAAAAGCTCAAGGCGTTTTTCAAATGGTACTCCATATAATTGCAGAATAGTATCAGTATGCATGTAGCCTCAAGATCACAATAAGTGAATCACTTAAATAGTCCATTAAGATGTCATGTTCTAACTACTCTTATGAAGGTTTTTCAGTGAAGGATGCTGTGAAAAAGTCAGTTGTGTTCATTGTCATCTTGTAAGCAGGGTACCTTTGGGATAAGCAGGTCATCTAAATATCTTCTTGTAATGTACAACTCAGGAATGCATGTTTAAAGATAAATTAATTCTGAAAGTCATAAATGCAGTATTTGATATGTCCTGGTTTGAGTGAAAACAGAACTAATTCTGTTCAGTAATTTTACTTTTCAGCTTAGTTCTTCTAATTAACTGCACTTGCTGAAGTAGGCAGCCTGTTCTCACAGACAGTGCCTGCTTCTAGCAGTGATAACACCTTATGTTTAGAGTTACTACCAAGGATTGGTATGCAGACCAAGGCCACTGCTGGGTCCTGTGTACCACATTGGGGGGTGCAGAAAGTGGAAAGGCTGCACCTGCAGGGAGGAGTGGACAGGACAGGTGACTCTAAACTGACCAGCGAGGTATTCCATCCCATATACGCCATATTTGGTCTAGAGATGAGGGACCCGAAGGGTCTCTGGGCTCTTCTCTCCCCTTTGGGACTGCTTTGCCAGCTCTTGCTTGGCTTGGCTTGGGTCCTCTTTCGGTTCCTTCCTCGGAGCACCCAAGGAGGACTCTGTTCGTTCTGCCTTCGATCCGGTCTGCATGTTCCTGTACCTGATACCAGAATCCAGCTCCTCAACACAGCTCCCATCTGCTGCGGGGCCCAGTCTGGGTCTGCCCCGGTGCCTGCATAACATCAGTGGTGACAGTGATGTAATTACCATCAGGGGGGTTGGGTTCGATACTGGTTTTGTATATATTTGTATATATTCCATTTTTATAATTATTATTTTCCTTTTCATTAAAGCTGTTCTAGTTTCCTTTTCTAATCGCTAAGTCTCTCTCCCTTATTCCCTTTCTCTTCCCCTCTGGGGAGGGAGGGGGGTTAACAGAGAGCGTCTGTTATAGGTCTAGGGGCTGCCCTGACCCTAAACCACAACATTGATACTTCTCTTATTTAAAGCCTCAACGATATAGTAAATTAGTGACAGTTTCCTGGAATATTCTTAAACCAAGCCTTATTGTCTTTTATTGTCTATTATTGAGGATGTTACTAAATGCAGTGAAGAACAGAGAAACGTATGTGCTTTGATGAAGCAGAATGAGATTAGCTGCATGCAAATTCTGAAGCAGATGGTTGAAACGAACTCAAATTATTACCAGTTGTTGGCAGTGTAACCCTCATGTACACAGGATCCTCTAATCTTCAACAAAAAAAAAACCAAACAACCACACAATTATACATTTACAAATATTTCTCTCTGCCATAAAATCCCAGTCACAGGAAAAAATTTTACATTTTTGAAGTATTCTGAACAGAAAAAAAAGCAACTATAGGAATTAACTAAGCACTTGTCACATGGAAAAGGAATACAGCTTTAAATAGCAATCAATTAGAAAGGGATACAGAGAAGAAAAACAAATTCCAAATCTGTAATAAAACTAAATCTAGGAAATAAGAGTGTATACACGTCCTTTTGTTCTGACAGAGTCCTAGGGCTCACCTTTCCTAGAGTGACAAGGCTCCAACAAGGTTTAAAGGAGAGGGAAACTTGGGAAATTTGAGGCAAAATGTCAGAGTGGCAATGGCACGCTGAGGAATGTGCATGTGTGCAGAGGTGAAATGGTTTCTGGAAAGCAGTTAAGAACAGGACAAAACATGGAATCCAGGGATAGCAGGAGGCACCAGTGTAAGAAATAATTAAGCACGGACAAGTGCTGTCACCATCTCTGTTAAGGCACAACTTTGCTGTTTGAGTAAGGCCAGAACTATCAAGGTTTGGATAAGATGGAAAGTGGAAAAACCTCACTATTTAGTCATTAAAGAATACATGGCATTCCTTATAAAGGCTATTTATCCCCTGATTATTGGCTGAAATCCAATGGATAAATTGCATTTTGCCTTTGATCCTTATATACAATCTATTGTCTAAAATCAATTTTTCTCCACTCTGACTTGACCAGGGGAGCACAGTAGCAAATGAGAAAACACCTGCCATGCCTCACTCCAGAGCACTATGTAATGCAGTGCCTTTATACAACATAGATTTATGAACAATACAGAGGAATTGTATAGTAGAGGCTCTACTAGAAGTACTCATTTCTGAAATAATTAATTGAGCATGCTGACTGACATCTGTGTTTTCTTGTGATCTGCTCTAAAAAATCCTTTTGCACTTAATATGAATTGACCTAATTGTAAAAAGTATAAAACATACTGAAAACCTCAGAAAGATATTGAGCTATCTCTTGCACATATTCTTTCTCCATCTATAAAACTGCTGAGTTCCAATGAGCTAATTTAAAATAGAGCTCTGGAGGGTAACATGAGACTTTTAGCAATTTTCAGTGAGCCTGTTTCTCATAAGTAGCCCCATCCAGGGTTTGTTATGAAACAGAAGCCTTTGGCCTTAAATTAGCATCGTTCAACATTTGGAACATCAACTGTTGTACACAAAGAAAGTTCTGTTTGGAAACACACTAAGATTTTGCAAGCCAAGGAGTTTCTTTGTTGCACAAAACCTGTAATGGTGTCATGAATAACCAACAACTTTCAGAATGCTAGAGATAGGAATCTGCCATGCCTCTGAATATATAACATAGGCATCATCATCCACAGAGTAAATATGAGGGATAACACAGTGTCATGGTTTAACCCCAGCTGGCAACTAAGCACCACCCAGCTGCTTGCTCACTTCCCTCACAATGGGATGGGGTAGAGAATCAAAAGGGAAATTGAAATCAAAAAGTGAGAAAAATCATGGTTTGAGATAAAGACAGTTTAATAGGGAAAGCAAAAGTAAAAAACAGTATCACAGTTCAGGTTAAGCCTTTATAATTTTATCTTTACAATGGTGGAGTTCAGTATCAAGCGAGGAAGAATCAGGAAAATAAGTAGAATTGCAACCCTGGACTTCAGGAGATCTAATTTTGACCTCTGCAAAGACCTACTTGGAAGAATCCCATGGCTAGGACTCTAGAAGTTAGAGGGGCCCAAGGGAGCTGGTTAATATTCAAGCTCCACTTCTTTCAAGCTCAAGAACAGGGAATCCCTATGAGTAAAAAAACAAGAGGCAGCAGACCTGAATGGAGCTGCTGGAAAAACTCAAATGCAAGAAGGAAGTTTACAGTATGTGGAAAAAGGGACTGTCCACTTGGGAGGAATATAGGAAAATTGCCAGAGTATGTAGGGATGCAACGGGGAAGGCTAAGGCCCTCTTGGAATTAAATCTGTCAAATGATGTAAAAGACAACAAGAAGGGCTTCTTCAAGTACATTAGTAGGAAAAGGAAGACTAGGGAAATGTGGGCCTGCTGCTGAATGAGGTGGGTGCTCTGGTGACTGAGGATACAGAGAAGGTGGAATTACTGAATGCTACCTTTGCTTCAGTCTTTACTGCTAAGACTGGCCCTCAGGAATCTCAGACACTGAAGGTAAGAGAGAAATTCTGGGGGAAGACTCTCCCTTGGTCAAGGAGTATTGGATTAGAGATATTTAGGAAAGCTGGACACCCACAGATCCATGGGCCCCAATGGAATGCACCCATGAGTGATGAGGGAGCTGGCTGATGTTATTGCTATGACATTCTCCATCATTTTTGAAAGATCATGGAGAACAGGAGAGGTGCCTGAGTGTGGAGGAATGGCTGCGTGCCAGAGGAGGACATGAACTTCTTGGAGTGACCAATCCAGTCTTTCCCCTGATATCTAAGATGGAGGACGTTCCCTTAGCATCTGAGAGGGAGGACGTGCCTTGCCTTTGAATGTCTTTGAGAAGGGAGTAAACAAGGGAGTAACGAAGGGAGAATCTAAGTCCTGCAGACGGAGTTGTGTGTAACCGCAAGAACAATAGCTGACCACCAATCCAGAGGAGGACTTGTGCGGTGACCGAGAACTTGTAACCAATAATAAGTTTGTTTGCACATGTGGCTTGTTTGATAGAATATATAAACACGGTGTGTACTATTAATAAAGGAGAACGACCATACTCACATTGAGGTTACGTCGTTACTCGGGTTCCGATTCCCACTCCCACATCTGGTAGCAGAGGATGGTTAAGTGCCAGAAAAATCTCCGAGACTGCGGTAAGCAGCGAGAGGAGGGAGCAGAGTGGGAAACTCAGCTGATGGAAGCCCTGCTTGAGCATATGTCTAAGCAGACGTGTATACCGGTGTGAGGTCGCTCCTCACCCCTCAGGTGCAGCTATGGAAACAGAGGCTGCGGCCACGTTGCTAGCTAGTATACTCTCCAAGAGAGGAAAGGAAGTGCCAGTGAAGCAGTTACTGAGATTAATTACGTTGGGGCAAAAATGTGGACATTTTGCCGACACCTGCCTGTTATTTTCCATATCAGAATGGAAAGACTTTGGGGGTACGATGTGGCAAAAGACTGTTGTAGGTGATGGGAAGGTTGAAAAGGAGATCAAGGCAGTTCGGCTGCTCTGGAACTCCGTGCTCGAGACGTTACAGAGCATGAAAGCGGAGCGGGAAGTTGCTTACGCAGCAGTGCAGATGCTGGGACCCGGCCCCTCTACTATCGAGCCGGCACCACCTAAGCCCGGTCCGGTGTCCCAATTTTTTGGACTTTCTGCGGTGAGAGGCATGACGGCACCGATAAAGGGCGTTAGCGAGCTTTGTGGGAGGGAGAGCGATAAATCCCCGAACGCGGCAGCCCCCGAGCCCGGCGGGTTGCGAGAGCTCCTGGAGAAGGCGGAAGCGTCCGCCGACAAAGCATCCGCCTCGTCTGCGACAGGTGCGGAAGTACCTTCGTCCGTCACCAAGAAAGGGGCGGGGTCTGGGGCGTGTCATGGCGTGTCCGCACAGGGCGGTGCGGCACATCGGTCAAGCCCTAGATCTCCCCCCCCTCCTTCCGTCGAGCCCAGCTGGTCTCCGCCTCCCACGCTTGCAGCATCTCCTGTATACCCTCTGCTGCCAGCGTCTCCAGGGGAACCGTCAGGATCCACCCCCCCAGCGACAGAGCGGAGCCGCAACTGACTGAGGCCACCATGAAACTTTTGCAGAGTGTTTTGAAACGTCTTCACAACTTAGAGATGCGAGATAAAATAAAGAAGGACGAGTTACCCCCTTGTCTTCAAAATCCCCCAGCATTGGCTAAACCTGGACGCTGGAGTGGTGTAATTAAGGACGCGATCCTGGAGGGCCACTGGAAGCCTATGGGAGACCTGGGAGAACCTACCTCCCTGGCTTTTCCAGTGGTGCAAGAAAACGGTGTAGGGAAATGGGAACTGCACAACTGGAAAATTTTACAACAAGCCCGACAGTCCATTACGAACTATGGTGTAAAATCAGAGGCCACTAGACATATTGTCAAGTGGATTTTTTCTGCTGATCTTATGTGTCCATATGATTGTCAAAGCCTGATGCGACTTTTGTTGACTCCCACGCAGCTTCTGCTGTGGCAGTCATCTTGGCAGCAGCGAGCAATCGCTGCAGCAGCCCAGCGACAAAGAGACGGGGACCCTCTCAAGGGAGTTACCGTTGATATGTTAATGGGAACTGGGAACTTCAGTGACCTGAATGCTCAAATTGCCTTCCCAGCCAACATGTTGCAGCTGTCTGCATGGTTGGCCCTGGATGCGTTTCTTGTTCTTCCAGGGTCAAGTGCTCCCTTGTTTGGCAACCTTATACAGGGGGCCACAGAGACATATAGTCATTTTATAGACCGCCTGTGGATGCTGAAAAGCTGCTAGCAGAGGAATTTTCCTAGGTTCTCACAATATTCTGTGAGAACCCTGCCTTTCTCACACGTGTTATGAGAAATAGTAGGACGGTTTTGTAAACTAGACTAGCACATGGTGTTTCGATAAGTTTTGTTTATGGTACATTGTAAAAATATTTTGAAATAGGTGCTGTAGGACTTTAACCAATCACCCTAGGAGATGGGTGATTACTGACCAATCGCCCTATGGGGCTGGGGTATAAAAATGGGGTTGTAAATTAATAAAGTTGCTTCTTTTGCCTGCTCTTGCTGAACTTATATGTTGCTGCGTCTCTCCGCTCCCGGCATAAACAGCGACAACCGCCTTTGGGAGGCTATAATGCAGCATCCTGATTTAGATCAAAACGGTAAAGAACAAATGTTTCGTATATTGGCATTTTATAACGCGAACAAAATCACAACACAACTGTAATGAAGAAAATTGGATGATTCGTGTCAATAAGATGTGGCAACAGGGGGTTGCTGTTAAAAGGGAACAGGTAAACCAATCACTTAAGCTGTTTTGCTCTAATAAAAGCACCAAATCAGGTATAGAAAGGTACCAAATGTATTTTGCCCTGCTGGGGACTCGGCCCTTCAGGACATCATCCCTGCTCCCACCGGACACAGGCCTGGCCGACGCCTGAGTTGTAAATGTCATCACAAATCCTGGTTTAGTAGCCTTGTAAACTGTAGCTTGTTTTACATAGTTGTAAGCTGTGTTTTGTTTTACATAGTTTGTCTTACATAGTTATAAGCTGTGTTTTGCCTTGCATAATTGTAAGCTGTAGCCTGTCTTACACAGCTTTGAGAGTTATCAAGGTTCTCATACATCCTGCAGCCTGCCTTGTGTAGTCTTGGTCTTTGTAGATAAGGGAAACTAACTCCCAGACAGGGAGCAATACAGGAGAGCCTCCCACAGACAAGCCAGGTCACACCAACCCTGTGATTTCATCGCAACTCATCATTTTGAGACAAAAGGTGAAAAGTACATTGCGAGGAAGACTGGGGGCCTTCCTCCTGAAGACCCCGGCCCACGACCACCAGACACCAGTGCGCAAGTGCCAAAGGGAGGAGACCTATGATAATGAGTTCCTGGACCTGATTATAATAATCCAACCCCACAGAATGAATATGTAGTTAACGCTGTTGGATATTCATGATTTAGTGTGATAAATGCCTGCCTGCTTGACATCTTGGTGTGCGTGTTGATGGAGTGCAGACTCCCCGCGCACCCAGAGCTGCTTGCTCATTCCCCATCACTAATAAATTTTTATTTTTTTATTTAAAGACTATTTTGGTCTCATTTATAACACAACTTTTGGCAACCCTGCCTAAGAGTGCAGGAGTAGATGAGATGCTCTTGCGAGTGGACAGAGCAGAGACTCAGCGGCAAGGTAACATTGTGGCAGCTGCAGTGCAGGGCGCTGTACGAGAGGCCATGAAACCTATAGCCGCGGTGGTACGCCAAGTCTGTCCACAGGCAAAGACTGGAATGGTCCTTCCACAGCAGAGACTGAACTTTAAGTTTCTTTGTTATGGACTCAGAAAGTTAAAGCCCTTAAAGCTATTTTAGAATTAATAACTGATGTCAATTCCTGTTTAAGATTAGTACCTGATAGAATTGTAATGTAGAATTTGTTAGCTAGATGTATTTCCTATGGCATCACTGGAGACTCTGCCTACTTTAAAGCAGCATCTGATTTGGGCTCTGTCTGGTAACTGGCCATTACCGGACCGATCCCTTGTCAGTGTTCGGTTTAGGCTCTGTTTAGTAACTGGCCATTACCAAGCAGATCCCTTATGCTGTGTTTGTTCTCCTTTCTGCAAGGCTATCCATAGAAGATTACTAACGATCTCTTTTTCATCTTTAAACAAAAAGGGGGGAATTTTGGAACCAGAAGTTAAGCAGGTCCCTGCGAGATGTATCAAACCTGACTTTAACTGCAATGATAACGCATGCCTTTAGATTCTTTTACAGGGAAAAGGAAGGATCCGAAGCCTTTTAGTACTGCTACTGGTTTTGGTGTCCTTGGTTAACAGTGATCGCTTGTACAACTGGACGCTGATGCAACCTCGAGAATCACGATAGTAACGCTACCACAGTTAGTTAAAGTAGTGCTCAGCTAATCAGCTCTTTAGATGTATCGCTGCCCTGAGACCCACAGGAAATTGAGTTGTTAGGATCAATGCGGATGGGGAATACGGGCCAGCATTGGACACAGGCGTGTGTGGTGTTTGGGGCCAATCCTTGGAATGGCACAGGTTGGACAGATGTTTCCCCTGGGTCTTCTTATGGGTTTTGGGGCCCTGGGCAGTTTTGTGGTACAAATGACACTGAGAAGGGTAACAACAAGAAGGGGAGAAGCTTAGGAGCATATGGGATGTTTCAAGGTAACAGGATTAGTCCGTTGTCATGGAAGTTGCAAGGTATCAGGAATAGCCCATTGTTATGGAACAATGGTTCTGCTAAGGCTTTGCCTCCTGGTGTTTTCTTATCTGCCGGGATCGAGCATGGCAAGGTATTCCAGCTAATGTTATTGGAGGACCCTGTTATCTTGGGCAATTGATGTTACTGGCTCCAAATAAGAATTGGTGGAGAAATGTTACCTGGAGGTCTCAAAGAAAACACACTATTACAGGTCTTTCCCCAGAGTGTAATGACCAAGTATCCCTGATGAGTACCACTGAAAGAGTATTTCTGTCTCTATTTGTACCCGGCGCAGCCGCAGGTTGAGTGTTAAATGAAGTAGGCAAGCTAGCCTGTTGGGCCGAAATACAAGCCAATGTAACCACAGAAGTAATTGAGAAGTTGTTAGAAGATCAGAATAGTTTGCGGCATGAGGTTTTACAAAATAGAGCAGACATCAAATTTTTGTTATTACCTCAAGGTCACAGTTGTGAGGATTTTGAAGGGACGTGCTGTATGAATTTGTCAGATCATAGTGAGTCAATACACAAACAAATTCAATGGCTTAAAGATCACACAAAAAGGATTCAACAAAGTCATGGGTATCTAGACGAGTGGTTGCGAGGATTATTTGGTAACTTACCTGGTTGGTTGTTGGGAGTTTTAACAGAGGGGCTACGTATTTTACTAATATTGGTTATCATTGGCATTTGCTTGTGTGTGGCATTAAGTTGTATTAGAAAGGCACTTACTAACATTGTAAATTAAGCCTGGATTGCTCAAAAACAAGAAGGGGGAATTGTGGAGGAATGGCTGCGTGCCAGAGGAGGACATGAACTTCTTGGAGTGACCAATCCAGTCTTTCCCCTGATATCTAAGATGGAGGACGTTCCCTTAGCATCTGAGAGGGAGGACGTGCCTTGCCCTTGAACGTCCTTGAGAAGGGAGCAAAGAAGGGAGTATCTAAGTCCCGCAGACGGAGTTGTGTGTAACCGCGAGAACAATAGCTGACCACCAATAATTATTGTAACCAATAAGAAGTTTGTTTGCACATGTGGCTTGTTTGATAGACTATATAAACACGGTGTGTACTATTAATAAAGGAGAACAACCATACTCACATTGAGGTTACGTCGTTACTCGGGTTCCGACTCCCACTCCCACACCTGAGGACTGAAGGAAAGGCTTCAGAAAGGGTAAGAAGGAGGACCCAGGAAATTACAGACCAGTCAATCTCACCTCCATTCCTGGAGAGATGATAGAACAGCTCATTCTGGAGGTCATCTCTAAGCATGTGGAGGAAAATAAGATTATCAGGAGTAGTCAGAATGGATTCACCAAGGGAAAATCATGCTTGACTAATCTGATAATCTTCTATGATGGTGTGACTGAATGGGTAGATGAGGGGAGGGGAGTGGATGTTGTCTACCTAGACTTCAGCAAAGCTTTTGACACTGTCTCGCATAAATCCATAGGTAAAGTCAGGAAGTGTGGGTTACATGAATGGACAGCGTGGTTGATTGAGAACTGGCTGAACAATAGAGCTCAGAGGGTTGTGATCAGTGGCGCAGTCTAGTTGGAGGCCTGTGGGTAGTGGTGTTCCCCAGGGGTCAGTACTGGGTCCAGTCTTATTTAACATCTTCATCAGTGACCTGGATGAAGGGCCGGAGTGTACCCTCAGCAAGTTTGTTGATGCAACAAAACTAAAAGGAATGGCTGACACACCAGAAGTCTGTGCTTCCATTCAGAGAGATCTGGACAGACTGGAGAATTGGGCAGAGGGGAACCTAATGAAGTTCAACAAGGACAAGTTAGACATTAGGTTATACATTAGGAAGAATTTCTTCATGACTGTGGTGAGACACTGGAACAAGTTGCCCAGAGAGGTGGTGGAAGCCCCATCCTTGCAAATTTTTAAGACCAGGCTGGATGGGGCTCTGAGCAACCTGCTCTAGTGGGAGGTGTCCCTGCCCATGGCACGGGGGTTGGAACTAGATGATCTTTAAGGTCCCTTCCAACTCTGACAATTCTATGATTCTAAGTGTAGAGTCCTGCATCTGGGGAGGAACAACACCATATATCAGTACAGGTTAGGGGTAGACCCACTGGAAAGCAGCCCCATGGAGAGGGACTTTGGCATCCTGGTGAACAATAAGTTATCCATGCAACAGCAATGTGCCCTTGTGGCCAAGAAGTCAAATGGTATCCTGGGGTGCATCAAGAAGAGCGTGGCCAGCAGGTTGAGGGATGTTCTCCCCCTCTACTCTGCACTAGTGAGACTACATTTGGAGTATTGTGTTCAGTTCTGGTCTCCCCAGTTCAAGAGGGACAGGGAAATGCTAGACAGAGTCCAACAGAGAGCTACGAAGATGATGAAGAGACTGAAACATCTATCTTATGAGGAAAGGCTGAGAGCCCTGGGGCTGTTTAGCCTGGAAAAGAGAAGACTGAGAGGGGATCTTATTAATGTTTACAAATACCTGAAGAGTGGGTGTCAAGTAGAAGGGGCCAGTCTCTTTTCAGTGGTGCCTTGTGATAGGACGAGAGGTAATGGTAGCAAGGTGAAACACAGGAAGTTCCACCTCAACATGAGGAAAAACTTCTTCACTGGGAGAGTGACAGAGCACTGGAACAGGCTGCCCAGAGAGGTTACAGAGTCTCCTTCTCTAGAGGCTTTCAAGACCTACCTGGTTCTGTTCCTGTGTGGCATGCCCTGGGTGTTCCTGCATTGTCAGGGAGGTTGTATTCGAAGATCTCCAGAGGTCCCTTCCAACCCCTACCATTCTATGATTCTATCATCTCATTTCAATTTTTTCAACAATAGGTCTCAAAGTACTTTATAAAGTAGGTCACTCCATTTACTGCTTTGCAGATGGGGAATAGATTAAATGATTTATCTACTGTGGGCAAGTAGAAATCTGGAAATAGAAACCCATGTATGCCCAATTCAATGTTTCAGCCACAAAGCTACATGGGGTTTCCAAATTTTCCTGCCATGAATGTGCTTTGAGAATCACATTTCTGCTAACCTTGTAATTATGTACTGATGATTTCATAGTAATCACAATCAACTTGAAAAAAATACAAAATAATTATTTGGTATACTTGAAAGAGCTTTTTATAAAATGTTATCTCCTAACAGATCCTCCATCTGTTAGAACTTATTTTTTGCTAATGCAGTCATGGGAAGGACAGTGACTCCCTCCCTGAGCTCTTCTCCTTTAAGAGATAAGAGTAAATCAGGGAGGTTGAGAGCCAGGAGACAGGGCAGACAGGGAATTAGAAAAACAAAAGGAGGCAGTGTACTGATTTGAGTGAGAACAGAACTAATTCTGTTCAGTAATTTTACTTTTCAGCTCAGTTCTTCTAACTGCATTTTCTGAAGTTAGCAGTCTGTTCTCACAGACAGTGTCTGCTTCTAGCAGTGATAACACACCATGCTTAGAGTTACTACCAAGGATTGGTATGCAGACCAAGGCCACTGCTGAATCTTGTCTACCACATTGGGGGGTGCAGAAAAGTGAAAGGCTGCACCTGCAGGGAGGAGCAGACAGGACGGGTGACTCTAAACTGGCCAACAAGGTATTCCATCCAATATACATCATAATTGGCATAGAGCTAAGGAATCTGAAGGGTCCTTGAGCTCTTCTCCCCTCTTGGACTGCTTTGCCAGCTTTGCTTGGCTTGGCCCAAGTCTTCTTTTGGTTTCTTCCTCGGAGCACCCAAGGAGGACACTGTCCATTCTGCCTTCAACCCTGGTCTGTGTGTTCCTGAATCCGGTACCAGAATCCAGCTCCTGAACACAGCTCCCGTCTGCTGCGGGGCCCAGTCTGGGACTTTCCTGGTGCCTGCTCCACAGCATCAGTGGTGACGGTGATGTAATTACCATCAGGGGGGTTGGGTTCCATACTGGTTTTGTGTATATTCCATTTTTATTATTATTAACTTCCTTTTCATTAAAGATGTTCTAGTTTCCTTTTCTAATTGCTATGTCTCTCTCCCTTATTCCCTTTCTCTTTCCCCTTTGGGGAGGGAGGAGGGTTAACAGAGAACATCTGTTACAGGTCTAAGGGTCCACCCTGACCCTAAACCATGACAGATTTATTGGCGCTGCACGTGGGGCTCAATCAGAGCTCTAACAGATTGCTGAATAGTTCAAATTCTGGTTTGCTCACTTCAGAGAGTATCACCTTTTTCCTGAGCGTCTTTAAGAACTGGAAACTAAAACAGGCTGCCTAAATGATGTCATTTCTTAGAGCAGTGTCCATTTGCATCTTTTTAGCATTTCTTTCAGTTAAATGCTATACCGTTCCCTTATGTGCTGTACACGTTATGTTACTGTTTGCTTGTTCTCACTGTTTATCTGAAAGCTCTCAGGTTTGGGTGCTGGGTGAAAGCCACTGCTTTCCTGTGGTGTTTATCTCTGATTTATGTTGCACTGAATTGGGCAGCGAGTGCATCTCTGTACTATGGGCATTACATAGTGGATTTCATTACTAGAAATACTTTTGGTTTTATCTTGGGAAGTTATACTTATTGTTATTATTTTCTAATGTCTTCACTGTGTGGCATCATATTAGTCATCAGTGCAGTAATACAAGTTGGGTAGCCACCGAAAAACATAGAGTGCGTGCCGCTTCCCTGCGACGTTCCATGATACGCTCTGTCCGCAGAAAACTTGCCACAACTGTTCAGTCTCCGCAGGCCCCCCATCAAATTGGATGGCAGAGAAGCCAGGCAGCTGGGATTCCTGGCCAGAGATGGAGGCATTGATCAAGAGCTTGCAAGAAAGAGCAACACTATCAGTCTCTGGAGAAGACTCTTGTCAGCTGTAAAATCCAGGTACCCCTTTAAGGAGGACATCGAATGCTGCCCAAGCAAATGGAACACCATGGAAAAAGGTATTAAGTACCTGAGAGAATTAGCTGTGCAACAGGTGATTTATGATGACAGGCAAATAGCGAACCCTGATGCAATCCCATGCCAGCGACCCATCTTGCAGAAGTTTGTGCAGAGTCCCACGCATTGTCAACATTGGTCTGGGGAACAGATGGTGAGGTACCAACTGTGACAGAAGTGGCCAGGAGAGCACGACGGTATGAAGACAGTATCTCTGGTTCTCTACAGATCCGTGTATCAGCCCTGGAGAGATCAGTTGAAAAATTTATTGAAAAAATAGAGAGAAGGGAGAACAGATCCTATTCTTCCCCTGAGTGGACCCGTGTTGAAGCCACTAGGAGAACGCGCTCTTCTTCGAGATCAACTAAACAGGAACAGTACATGTCACGACATACCCTGTGGTCTCTTCTCTGTGCCTTTGGAGAGAAAATGAGCAGATGGGATGGAGAATCTACTTCTGCTCTACAGGCATGAGTACTCTACTTACAAGGTAAAACAAAGAGAAGAGAGAATTCTTCCAGAAGGGAGGCTGCTCCAGTCTGCTATGAGCAGGGGGAATGAAAATGTGATTCCTGTAGTCAATACAAATCCTGTAAATAGTGTAAATCCTGTAAACGGTATAATTCCTGTGATATACACATACCCTGTTAACCAGGTGAACCATGTAAACCCAGTGAAGTACACAAATCCAGCTGCCAATTATGGACACTACCCTCGGAATTAGAGGGGCCCTGCCTCCAGCCAGGTGGAGGAGTGGGACAACAGAATTTATTGGACTGTGTGGATTTGATGGCCTGGCACATTAGAACCACAAAGGTATAAAGCCCTAGTAGATACTGGTGCACAGTGCACCCTATTGCTATCAAATCATAAAGGGACTGAATCTGTTACCATTACTGGAGTAACAGGAGGATCTCAAAAACTGACTGTAGTAGAGGCTGAAGTGAGTCTAACTGGGAATAAATGGGAAAAGCACCGTACCGTGACTGGTCCAGATGCTCCGTGCATCCTTGGCATAGACTTCCTCAAGAAAGGGTATTATAAGGACCCAAAAGGGTATCGTTGGGTCTTTGGTATAGCAGCTGTAGAGACTGAGGACAAGAAACAGCTGACTGTCCTGCCTAACCTTTCAGAAGAGTCTGCCATTGTGGGTAAGATGAGAGTTGAGGATCAAAAGGTGCCAATTGCTACTGGAATGGTGCATCAATGACAATATCGCACCAACTGAGTCTCTGTATCTCCTATCCAGAAGCAGATCCATCAGCTAGGGAGTCAAGGGGTGGTTAGCAAAACTCGCTCACCCTTTAACAGTTCTATATGGTCAGTGAGGAAATCTAATGGGAATGGAGATTAACAGTGGACTATCGTGGCCTGAATGAGATTACGCTAGCAATGAGTGCTACCATACCAGAAATGTTCATTATAGTTGGGCCCATCAAACGGCATACCGTGACGTTGAAGGAGGAGCACCCGGAGTCACTATAGACTGGAGTGTTCGCGATTCTTGAGGTTGTATCAGCGTCCAGTTGTACGAGCGATCACTGTTGACGAAGGACACCAAAACCAGTAGCAGTACTAAAAGGCTCCAGATCCTTCCCTTTCCCTGTAAAAGAATCTAAAGGCATGCGTTATCATTGCGGTTAAAGTCAGGCTGATACATCTCGCAGGGACCTGCCTAACTTCTGGTTCCACAAGTCCCCCTTTTTGTTTAAAGACAAAAAAGAGATCGTTAGTAATCTTCTATGGGTAGCCTTGCAGAAAGGAGAACAAATGCAGCATAAGGGATCTGCTTGGTAATGGCCAGTTACCAAACAGAGCCTAAACCGAACACTGATAAGGGGTCGGTCCGGTAATGGCCAGTTACCAGACAGAGCCCAAATCAGATGCTGCTTTAAAGTGTGCGGAGTCTCCAGTGATGCCATAGGAAATACATCTAGCTAACAAATTCTACATCACAATTCTATCAGGTACTAATCTTAAATAGAAATTTACATCAGTTATTAATTCTAATATAGCCTTAAGGGCTTTAATTTTCTGACTCCATAACAAAGAAACTTAAAGTTCAGTCTCTGCTTGTGGAAGGACCATCCCAGTCTTTGCCTGTAGACAGACCATCTACCTGACGGTCAGTGTCCTGGTCATCACCAGAAGGATCCTTTGGTTGACGATCATCATTCTGGTCGTCATCAGGAGGGCCTGCATTCTGGTCTGTATTTGGAAGTTGCCTGTTCTGCCCTTGGCGCCGCAGGTCAGGGCGAACGCATCTTGCAGGTAGCCACTGTACTTCTGGTTCATCAGGATGAGATACAGCTGTGTATCCTCGACCAAGAACAACCAGTGACCACCCAGGTGACCATATATCTCTTCCTGGAAAACGTACTAACACCTTTGGCTGTACCTCGGTCGTGGGAAGATTATAGTGTTTTTTCATGGGTGTACAGTCTGTTCCGTGTCTATCAAATTGATTCCAGAGATATAGCGCCTTCATTAAGACAACATCCTGCTGATCTAAAGGGACATGTGATTTCTTTTCTATGATGCGATTTAAAGATTCTTTCAATGTACGGTGAGCACGCTCTATAATTGCCTGACCTGTTGAATTATAGGGGATACCGTGTG
The DNA here is from genome assembly GCA_025345505.1 of Todiramphus chloris collaris. Lineage (NCBI taxonomy): Eukaryota > Metazoa > Chordata > Aves > Coraciiformes > Alcedinidae > Todiramphus > Todiramphus chloris. The sequence goes on from JANVCC010009722.1 coordinate 97,162, forward strand.
TGATGATAATATTCCAACGATGTGCCCAGTCTTTTACAGATTGGGACACAAAATTTGGTCTGTTGTCTGTTTTGATGCTATCGGGCTTTCCCAGCCACGCCATAGCTGTCTGCCAATGCATTATTGTCTCTGTCGCACAGGCTCTCCTTTTAGCTGTAACAACTAAGATGCCACTATAGGTATCAATAGTTACAAACAGATTAGAATTTGGCTTAAAAGGTTCATAGACTGTAACGTCTGTCTGCCAAATCGCTGAGGGAGCCAATCCCCGCGGGTTGACTCCCATTTGCCATAACGGTGAGGTTTGACAGTGTGGACACATTGCTACGATTTCTCGGGCTTGTGAAAATGATATCCCTGCAGTTTTTGCTAAGCTCTTTGCTCCCATATGCAATTCTTCATGCAATATTCGGGCTTGCTGTAAAGTCCACACACCCTTTGCTGCTAAGTCTGCCTTGTCATTCCCTTCTATATAGATACTGGGGTAGCCTATATGACTGTTCGTGTGCATAATTGTGCATGCCTGTGTTCGATTCTTTAGCGCTGCATCTAGCATTACTGCAATCTCGGAATATGGTATTCCTGATGTTGACATTGATAAAATTAATTTATATACATAATAAGAATCTGTTATTATATTCACGATGAGGTTTCTGTTCTGTCGTAATGCCATCTCTACAGCTTTTGCTTCTAGCCACTGCAATGATCTACTTTTGTCAGTATATGTACGTTTCTTCCACTCCCTTTCCTCCTGCCATACCACCACCGCTGTTGATGTTAGAGAAGATGCATCGGTAAAATATGTGGGGCCATCATTTGGTTTGTCACTTACACGCTGTGTAAGGTCAATGTTAAATGTACTTAATTGCTGTACCCATTCGATACATTCTAAACATTAAACTTGTCCAGGATATTCTGTATGTTCTCAAGGCAGAGTCGTATGTCTGAGGTGAGTGTGATTGTGTCCTGTGGGTACTTGTTTCCCTGTAGTAATGTATACAACGGTTGCATCATGTCCTGCATGATTGGGATAAAATTCCTGATCCATTGTATACTATCTACTATTTGCTGAATATCATGAATTGTTTGAAGCTCAGTGTGTATTTTTATAGTCTGTGGTTTCATATCCTTAGGCCCAATGTATGTGCCTAAATATTTCACCCCTGGCGAACTTTGGACCTTTGCCACAGCTATTGTTAAATTTGCCTTTCTCAACTCGTCTTTTATATGAGCCAAGATTAGCTCTGCCGTATCTTGTTGTTGTGCTGCTATCAAGATGTCATCCATATAGTGTAGCAGCAACGCTGTAGGCCCAAACCGCTTTCTGGTCTCCTTTATAGCAATATCTACATACAGTTGACAGAGCGTCGGTGAATTTTGCATTCCCTGAGGCAATACTGTCCATTGATATCGCTCCGCAGGCGCGATATTTTTTATGGATGGGACAGTAAAAGCAAATCGTGGTGAATCCTCAGGATGCAGTGGTATAGAAAAAAACCAGTCCTTTATGTCTATACTGATGATTGCCCACTCCTTTGGTATCATGCTAACCTTTGTCAGACCTGGCTGCAGTGGGCCCATATCCTGCAGTTGTCCATTCACTGCTCTGAAATCATGAAGCAATCGCCACTGTCCTGCTTTCTTTCATATGACAAATATCGGTGTGTTCCAAGGACTTGTTGAAGGTATTATATGCCCATCTGATAATTCTCTTTGTATTAGTTCATTGGCTGCTTGTAATTTTTCTTGTGTCAGGGGCCACTGTTCAACCCACACTGGCTCATTTTTCAGCCATATCATTTTGATAGGCGTCATTTCCTGCAAATTGACAGTGGCCCCCATTACAAATTTGTTATTTTCAAATTGACCTGGGCACAAAAGTCTCTTCCTAAAAGAGGTCTACCCTCTGCTAGGACAACTGGTTTCACTGAGGCTTCTATGGGTGAACCATCAGCATCATACACTTTGAGGGTAATGAAGTCCATTGAGATTGTCGCTTGCTGTTCCCCTCCTATACCATATATCGCTGGGCCTAGTTGTCGTGGCCATTCCTTAGGCCAAATCTGTGTTGTAATTATTGTGTCATCCGGTCCTGTACCTAGGAGTGCATCATAATGTAATGTCATTGTCTTACCTCCTGCCTCTCATGTTGCATATACAGTCAATAGAGGGCGCTAAAAAAATGGAATGGTTAGAAGTGCAGAGAATCTTCTGTCAGGCGCAGAGCTGCATCTTGCATATCGTAATACTTGACTGCTGTCTGCTCTGCTCGCAGTCCCCCGTGCCGTTCCTGTAACATAAGTGTTGATTGCTGGACCCCCTGGGGACGTACTAATTGTGTTAATTGTGGACGGGACACTGGACGATGAGCTCCCCCGCCCCGGTAAAAGGAAGCCCGCCAGGCGTTTCCCGATGGCCTAGATGATCATCAATCATGGGCAAAGTGACCCAATTTACTGCAGCACCAACACAGTTGATGATATGAATACATACGCTTAATGTGACCAGGTTGTCTATACTGATGACGCTCCTGTGTGGTTGCGACTTGTACCATTGGGGTTGGTGTTCCTGATGGACCCGCTTTCTCCTGCAGTGCAACTATTCATAGTAAACGAGGCAACGGCGTCAATGTTGACAGAGTCTGTAAAATACTTTGTGCAATCGGGTTAGCATTACTACGCAAAGCCTCTAGCAATACTGCATCGTGAGTAGCTGAAGGCAAATTAGAACTATCACCCTCTGAAGCCTGTCTGCAAAATCTAAAACTGGTTCATTTAGCTTTTGTTTAATGGTCATCCATGGTTCCTTTGCGCGCTCATATTGACTCACCGCAACAAGTGCGGTTCTCGCAGCTTGAGTCGTTGCTCTCAGTATTCTACCACGCAAACATGTTTCAGCCTGCTGTGTCGCAAAGGCACCTGTGCCCATTAATTGGTCAAAAGTTACTCCATGTAATTCATGATGACAATCTGCTTCTGCTTCTTGGAGTTTCTGTCTAATAAGTGTAGCCCAATGTTCTAAAAACAACGTTAATATTGAGGGTGACAACACTGCCTTAGCCAAGGTCCGTACATCTTCCGGAATGACCGGTGTTGCTAATGCCATATCAATTAATAATTGGGTCTCAGGATGTGAAAGCCCGTTATTTTGAACTGATTTAAACAATGAAGTAACTACTTTGTGATCTAACGGCACCCATTCATTGTCTCCCTGTTGGTTTACTATAACTGGGAAAGCTGTTAGGGGAGCCAAACGAATGCCCTCCAGTTTACACTTCTCTGCTATTAAAGACCAATCTGTTCCCGTTGTTTCCTTTCTATCCTTATTGGTATCTGTGTTTTCTGTGCTACAGGGAGCTGCGATAATGGAAGTACCCTTTTCTGCTGTCTGATAATGGTCTAGGGGGAGGTTTAGTGTCCCCTGCTATTGAAGTGCCCACCTGCGTTTCCCGATCCATTCCCAGGAGCCGAGGACGCTCCACACCAAATATAGATGTTTTTGCCACTGCCCATATTTGAGCCTCTTCACGTTTTTTACTCATAGCACGACATATCTTACCCCAGGTGGATCCCCACACCGTCGTGCCCAGTTTTCTCAGATTCCCGAATTTCCCTTTCAAATGTTTCCCACAATTCACAAACATAATATCTCACGGGTTAATAATCAACCCTCTCCCCTTTATCCATAGGATGATTCCCTTAATATCCTTTCGCGGGCATTTCTCCCCTGCCTCCTTTACCCATCCTTTCAATATCTGTACCACTAAATCAATGTCGTCATCCTTTTCCGGCTTCATTGCCCCTCCAGAGGTTGAGCGTCGTCCAGCGCACTGCCTCCACGGATCACGTCCTGATCACGTCAGGGTCACCACTTGTTGTGATTAACGTGTCCTATCCTCAGTGCCGAAATCCCGGGAGACATCAAGGGTCCAGACTCTCATAGAGAGGAAGGCAAAATGGTGTTTTATTAAAGGCTATAGGCACTTATACTAGTAACAGAGACAGCCCTTCATGGGCGGTATCCTACCTAGTTCCTACATTTCCATTACAGCACGTGATCTTCCGCATCGCCACATCCCTATACTACCACACCAGGTGTCGGTCCAGCTTACAAAAACCATCCTACTGTTTCTCATAACTTGTGTGAGAAAGGCAGGACTCTCACTGAATATTGTGAGAACCTGAGAAAATCCCTCTGCTATCAGCTTTTCAGCATGCATATATAATTATTCAATGTACCCTTTGGTGTTACAAGAAAATTTAGATAATTATGAAGACTGTAAATGCAATAGAATTAAACACCAGGTAGAAACTGGAAAATATTTTAAAAAGACGTTAATCAGTAGTGGAATTTTATAAGCATAGCGAAACAATTCGCGCTGTACAAAGAAAAGAAGGGAATTGAAGGCAGGGGATGGGATTTCTGGTGGAGTTTTACTAACATTTGAACAAGCAACAACAATAAAAGGGTAGTTGTATAGTAGGGACATACTGTGACATTCATAACCTCGTAGATAGTGATTATGTCCAGGAACAGGACAACAAGACATCTCGAGGCACCCGAGCATGCTGAACAGATAAGAACTGGTTTTGTGGCAAGAATAAGGATTTTAGGCTTTAGGTCACTAAAAGAACATGGTGATGAAGAAGAGAAGATGAAGTATATGACCTACAGAGGTCACGGAAGACCCCCAAGGGAAGAAAAGACCCTAACCCTAATTTTATTACGCATGCTTGGACTATGTAAATGAATTCCAGGAACCCGTTAGCATAAGACTGCCCTTTATAAGAAATATAATGAATCTGTATGTTTAGCCTGCATATAGACTATGTACCCAGCTTGCATTGGTACGCATATTTGGAGGAGTGATCCCCTGTGTGTCTGGCGCCACAAAATAAAGAATGCCTGCTTAATAACTTTGGTTATTGAGTTTTTCACTGTGTCACAAGCATCCATGTTATATGCTATGTAGGGCATAGATAAGATGAAGCTACTATTTTCCCATGTATATTATGCATTACTGCTAATTAGAGCCAGGCAGAAAGAATTAAGGGAACTATTTTCTACTTAGAAGTGTAATCACTTTTAAAACGGTGTTTGGTATACAGTTATTTGGACAAATTTTTCTTGGGAAAAAAAAACCTTTAAGGATTCTGCTAAGGTATAAATGTTCTGTTATGCTGTTTTCTTTTTTTTGTTTGTTTGTTTCTCTTTGCATTTTAAATTAGTATTTCTTTAATATTATAGTATATAAATTCATCATATAGCAGTTAGACTTGAAATTAAATGATTTATGAGAACAAAATATTTGTGTTGATTTCAGCTGATTTTTTTTCCTCTGATTTTTCACTTGGAGTGTTAAAAAAAATAATAATTCAAAAGAAAGCCATATATTGTAATGAAGAAAACATTCTACTGATTAAATTCCTGTCTCAGGTCTGTTACTAGTTATGTCTGCAAGATTCTGGAGAGCTCTTACAGAAAAATGAAATCTTGTCTTCCTTTAAGTCACTGGGAGTTTTTACTGTGGTAAAAGAATCGAAGTATTATTTTTTAAACAAATGAGGTGCTCAAGTTCAAGACTTTTCCTTGAGGACACTGAAAATATTTTTGGTTTCAAAAAATTCTATATATATCTGTATGTCTTGGTTTGAAAGACAGGTGTATGCCAAGGAAGGCAGGAGCCCTCCCCCTTGGAATGGAAATGCAACCCCCTCCCCTCCGAATGCTTAGAATTTTGAAATTAAGGGGCTTTCAGGCAAAGATATCAGGAGTAGGAATAACAGTTCTTTACTAAATATATATATATATCAAGGCAAACAAACAACAATAACTACGGTAGTAACAGGAAAACAGCACAGGGAACCCAATCCCAACCTCTCGGGGCTCCCGGGGAGCAGGGAGGGCGCGATGGTCTCCCCGCCGCTCCGGAGCCAGCTCAGTCCCCACGTGGCAATGGCCGACGGAAAAACCCGCGTCACGAACCCGCCTGGGCAGACGATCCCGGTGTCCAGCAGGGTCCTCGGGAGACAGCAAGGGTAGGAGGAAAAAAACAGGGGGTGAAGCAGGGACGAATTCTCTCCAAGCTGATCCCGGAGTCCAGAGGATCCTTGGTAGGCAGCCAGGAGAGCAGGAGACACAGCAGGGAGAGCAGGAGACGCGGCAGGGGTGAGTTCTCCGCACCACGAGGGCAGCTTCTTCTCCAAAGCAGGGAGCCAAACCCCAGAGAGCCAGAGAGCCCCAGGGGGCTCCACCCAACCCCCTTTTTTCCGGCAGGATGGACCCCTCCCCCTGTGGCCAGGTCCTTTTGTCCCTCTTAAGTACAGCCATTAACCTTCCTGATAAACAAGTATGGAAAAATTCTTTAAGACAAGAAGGAAAACAGAATAACTCCCCAAAACCCCAACACTGTACAACTGGAAACAATCTTTCTATATTGCTCATTTTTCCCAGAGCAGCTGATAATGAACAGTTGCTGGAGCAACAATAAAAAAGAATTGGAATGGATATTTATCAAAGCTATCAAAGTTATTTTGTTTAAAGTTCATTGTATTTATTCAGTGTCTCTTGGTAAGCTCATTCACAGAATAGTAACTTACTAGAAAAAATATGCATAAATCAACACAAAATCAGAAGCAGACAGTATCAACATGAGTACATGAGTTGGAGTTTTTGTTAAGCATGGATTCATAGTGGTTATTTTACAACTCTATAAATCATCACTTCAGATACAGAAAAACAGTAAGATGCTAAGAAGACATATTCAAAGTCCTGGTTTGTTTTTTTCACAAATTTTTTTTTGTGATGATAAATAAAATTATGTACATAGCGACAGATACATACTAGGCATTTTTAACGACATTAATTCAAGATTCCGGATTATTTTTGTTGCTAAAAAAACATATACAATCCTTTTACTTAACTGATCACAGTACCATCAAATGAAGAACAGCTGACAAACATGATTTAATATATCAAGAAAAATGGATATGCATTAAATTAATTTTCAAGTTCAGTAATCTTATTTTTGTTGGAAATTCTGAAAGATACTTAAAAATGCTTTCAGAAAGGAAGAAGGTGTGCAGGCTTTGTGACGAAGTATATTTAAAGAAGAATTCAGTACAGGAAATTAAGATATACATGAGGAAGAATTTGTTGCAAATAAATATTTGCAGGAATAGGCCATAGGATTTCTAACTGTCCACGTTTAACATTTCCTAAAGTGTTGGTGTATGATAAAAGCTCTTTGGTTACTTCATTTTAAATTAAAGAAACTTATTAGCCTTTCTTACTTTAGGGTTTGGTTTTTTTTATACACTGATTTTTTTTACCACATAAAACACAGAAGGTTTTGGGATCGTAAACCTCCAAACACTGTAACTGGAGAATACATATATTTTCCTTTTATAGCTGTCTGAATCATAAGCTGTGTCATAGTCAAATCCTGCACTCTGATCTGGTTCATCTTTGCATCCAAACTGGATTCCTGTTACATATGACTGATCTGTTGGGAGAAGATTCTTTCAAGACATTACCAAATTTCTGAGCCTAGCACCTTGGTCTCAGCATACCAAAAGTTTCTGTCCTCACAATTCTGTCTTTTTTTTTTCTTATATGGCTTGTGTAAACCAAGGTTGTACAATGACAGTGCTTAAAAACCCAACCACCTCTGCCAAGAGCACTGACTCCTGAGCAGATGTGGCATGACTGAAAGTGGAGACTCGAGGACATTGCTCTCCATGCACAGACATCTGAGTTGCTCACAGATCAGCTGCATGATTACAACATGGAATTTGTCTTCAGATTTTGCTATAAACTGTTCTGGTTCAGCAGCTTCTTCCTGTATATCTCAGCCATTCTTGTGAATGGGGAGGGAGGAAATAAAATTGTCAATAATGACTTAGTCAGCTCTCCTGAGGTATGCTTTCCCCGATGGTGAATTAGAATCTTTTTTAAAAGTCACTCTTTTGTTTGCTATTTTTTGAGTCAGATTATAAGCATATCTGTGGGAGAGTGGCTACAGGGTAAGGGTCACATTCCCATGCAGAGACTTGCTGACGAGGAGCTGCACAGGCACAGGACACAGATAGTGTAACAGAATAGCAAGGTCAGATTGTTCCTTGAGAAAGGGAGTTCTACAACAACAAGATGCCTGGGGCCTAAGATATGAGGAGCTGCACCAGCTGCACGACCACAGAGATAAGCAACTGGGCAGGTCTAACTTTTTATAGCCTAACCAATAATGAGCTTGCTTTTGCACTATGTATGAGCCTCATTAATAACTGTATAAAAGAGTGTTGGTCTTAATAATAAATGAGAATCGCCTGATTGCTCACATTGAGTGCCGTAATTCTCCCACCGTCTACGACACATATCCAGTTTAAAGAGCAGGCACAGCAACAGCTACTAGCATAACAGAGATGATGGAAGCTTCTAGCCCAGGAGGCAGGAACTGTCTGATAACCTTGAAAATTGCAGTTTGTCTTGAGAGGGTCCTGATGTACAGCCACAGCCCCACTCTAATATGACAAGGGAATTTGGTCCAGTTATTGCAAATATATATATTTGGTTGTTATCTACAGGGAGATACGCCCTGCTGTCCCTACACTGATAATGTCACCTTCTGTCAGATGGGCCCAAGTGTTCATTCTCATTTTCTGTGGTAGTTCTTCCCAAAGAAAACCTCATCATGGCATGTGTGCATAGGACTGCAACTGCAGGAGACCCTGGCACAACCAAGTCCCAGCAGAGTCCAGAAACAAAGTCAGTAGGCAAAGGCTTGGGGGACCAGAATTTTTTCTGGAGCTCTGCATAGACTACTCACCCCACCCCCAATGTGCTCTCCAGGAAGATACTGTCCCCTCACACATTAATACCCAGCTCTGTCTGCTGTGACTAGCCGTGGCTGTCACACTAGGTAAATTTTGATGGGCTGAGTTTGAAAGCAACTGAGAGCAGAGTGTGTTGGCATGGAGCATATTAAGTAGCCAGGTCCCTCCCCTCTGAAAAGAAATGAACAGGCTGGCAAAATGTCTGGACACAGCTCAGTCCACCCTTCAACAAAGCAGTGGGACAGAGACACCATCCTCATTTCTGTTTAAACCACTCCTAAACCTGCTTCTACCCCACCACAATAACCAGTAAACAAAAGTAAGAAACAGGGAATCTGCTTGCATTTTATGAACCAGTCACACAAGATCCATATGTGCAGAGTTTTAATAGTGAAGTGGCAGAGCCTTCAAAATCAGAAGCATCATTTCTTCTGTAATCTGAACTAAATCTGTAAATAAAGGGCATGACTACATGCATTTAAATGTAGATTAAAGTCTTCCTGACTTGAAGGCATGATGCCCCAAAGAAATTAATTTATCTGGGACTGAAACATGAAAGACCTTGAATGCGGCAATACAGATGACTGACACCACAGCATTATTCACATTTGTGATTTATAATGCTTTCCTCTGTAAATAAAAAGAATGGGAGCATGGCAGCAGTAGGATGCTAAGGATGCACTGATCACTGCAGGGCACAGCCAAGGGATGGACAGGTTCTTGTTATAAACATACTGATAGCAACAGACATGCCCTACTGCAGGCCGGTGATACCAGTACCAGCAGTGCAACACAGCACACTTTCTTTTGCTCTGGGAAGCCATGAGACAAATGCAGCTACTTGGCAGGCCAGTTACAATGGCCAGAGAACATATTTTCCAGCAGCAACTCCCCTTCTTTGGGATTTTAACTTAATGTTATGGCCCTAGTCACCTAAGCCTGTGTTCATCACCCGAGCTATCCTGTCTGCCTCCCACAATGTGGCAAAACCCAAGCGATCTTGTCTATTTGCTGATAAAAAGCTTGAGACATTTGAAATAGCATCAAGATATATCAGTTATGCCTCATATAGAGTTCTTGCAATTATAGTCAGAGGTAAATGTTAGTCTCATATTGTCATGGTTTAACCCCAGCCAGAAACTAAGCACCACACAGCCACTTGCTCACTCCCCCTCCGGTGGGATGAGGGAGTGCATTGGGAGGGTAAAAGTGAGAAAACTCATGGGTTGAGATAAAGACAGTTTATCTAAAAAGACAGCTAAAGCAAAAGCCTCACACGCAAGCAAAGCAAAACAAGTAATTAATTCACTACTTCCCATCTGCAGGCAGGTGTTCAAGCCATCTCCAGGAAAGCAGGGCTCCGTCATGCATAACGGTTACTTGGGAAAACAAATGACATCACTCTGAACATCTCCTTCCTTTTTCTTCCCCCAACTTTCTATGCTGAGCATGACATCATATGGTCTGGAATATCCCTTTGGTCAATTGGGGTCAGCCATAACAGCTGTGTCTCCTCCCAACTTCTTGTGCACCACCAGCCTCCTCGCTGGTGGGGTGCTGTGAGAAGCAGAAAAGGCCTTGTCTGTGTAAGCACTGCTCAGCAATAACTAAAACATCCCTGAATTATCAATACTGTTTTCATCACAAATCCAAAACAATGGCCCCACAGCAGCTACTATGAAGAAAATTAACTCTAGCCTAAGCAAAATCAGCACACATATCCAACTCAATAGTAATGATACTAAAATGTATTTTTGCAGAAATCCCCTTACCTTCCTTATTTCCCATCAATATTCAAAGGAAATGTAAGCTGATAGCAATGCCTGTCACCAGGGCAGACTATTTTTTCTGTTTGCCTCAGCATTGTGAAACTGATGTTGTGAAACAGCATAGAAAGAAGCCTAGCCCAAGACACAGAAGGCATGATTTGTGCTACTGACTTGAGAAAGATAAGTCAGTATTATAAAAAATAAATTGCACACTGGTATCTTTTAACTTATTTCTGCAATTATTGCCAACCACATCCTGATTTCAAATCTTTATACTATACAAAACTGCCATCAGTGAAACTTAGCATGGAATTAGCAGCTGAGAAAGACAGAGAAGATGAATCATGATCACACGGATACAGCGCTGCACATACTTAGCACTGAAAGTTGTATATTTTGTAAATGTGGACTAGTCATGCAAAATTTCAGTATTCTTTCAATTAGAATGCATTCACATGTTGTAACAACCTGTAGCATAAAAACAGTCCTACCAAATCCATTCTGGAGATCAAAATTCAAAGATTTGAAAGGGAATATGTATTAGAGTCTGAGAAGATACAGAGAGGGAGGTCTTTACAAATGAAGATGCTACAGTGTAACAAGGAGAGAACCTTGATGGCCTCTGTGGCAATATATCATCAAAGAAAAACAATTACGACTGGGAATATCAGTAAAGGTTGGCTGAAACCAGTTGGGACCCCGGAATTTAGAGGATTTGTAAACTTTTGAACTTTAAAAAAGAGTGTGCAGGTTTAATAGACTTGTACATATTAACATCTGCTCCTAGGGGAGGCATAAACTGGAGTTAATGAAACATACGATGTAGGGGAGTGTAAATGTTAAGGGGGCATATGTAATGATGCTCTAGCATCATATTCCTCTAAAAGAAAATGAGAGATTATTGTCACTAGAGGCAAGTTTTCTTTTGATTTCACTTATTTTTATCATTTAAAGCTCTGTAATTTTCATGAACAATTGAGAAAATACATGGAGATATGCTATATAATGCTCATTATAAGAAGAACAGGAAGCAAAGAATATTTTTTAAAATTCCATGCATGCTTTTGAATTACTATTTGTTTTCTTCTTTTAGAGCTTCATATAGATGTAGTGTTAGAAATGCAGAGGTCCTAAGAAAGGACTCGCAGTAGACATACTAGTGAAGCAGCAATTTATTATACGTTCTTGCAAGAGCGGGTGTCCTAAGAAAGTAGGCACACCTCTGGTCAGAGTTTTCAGCATTTTATACCCTATTCCCCTCCACAGAAGTCCCTTCCTTGTTTCCCTATGAATTAGGTGCTTCTAAGGTTTACAGGCTTAATCCAGGCGCCTTCTTCATAACAGTCCATAATAGTTTGTAATTGCATGTCTGACAGGTTCCTGCTTCCCCTTGGGGAAACTAATATTCCTGAGTTTACTGAGCAAAATGCAGTATCTTTCTAAGTTACTATTGTTCATCTTAAATAGCCCTTAACTGTTGCCCCTTTATCTATTAACACATCTTGATTGGCAATTGTGCATTTTTGTCCTTTATCTTCCTTTTACCATAAGACTTAGCTTCAGGTCTCAGTTTCCAGTAAGACCACTTAAGGCTTCTAGTCTTTGGTAAATGATTCCTGATGAGGCGGCTTAAGTCTTTTATTCCTCAAGTTAATATAAAAAAAAAAAAATTATACTTATTCTACAGTTTGCAAAAGCAACATTCCTCAGCATTTTCCACAATTTCCCCCTTCTTTTCTTTACACTCACATGTTGCCTTTTGCATCTTTTTGAGGTCTTCTTCCATATGAGGCTTCTAACCTGGCCAGCATTGTTTCACATTCTTTTTCTTGAGCCTCTCTATCATCTGTCTCTTGTTCCTCTAGGAGCAGCATATTATTATCATAAGGTGGTGGTTCTAGAGGCATCTTCTTAGTTATTGCAGCTTCTATTAATCTCTGTATTAGACCCTTAACACAAGGGATTATACAACACCCTATGGCCACTAATATTTCTGCTGCCACTATTAGAGAAGTGAAAATCGATACCACCATTCCCTTCCATTTCCCCCCCCATCTATATAGAAATTCCCAAACTGGTTTGGAAACATATGCAGGACCGTTATCAGTTTTTACTGTTCTGGGGATACCCAAAACAGAAAACGCCTTTTGCCAGTGTCGAATGACATCTCTGGCTTTTTCCCCTGTGTGTGCGGAGGCAACTATTGCATGTGAAAAAGTATCAATGGAAACATGTACATACCTTAACCTTACAAATTCTGCAATGTGTGTAATGTCTGTTTGACAGATTTGTAATGCTTGTAACCCCCTGGGGTTCACCCCATAATAACACGGCACTTGTTATCCCTGACAATCAGGACATGATGCTACAATGGCTCTTGCCTCTGTAGCTGTAAGATTAAACTGGTTTTGTAATACTCTGGCACCTTGATGAAAAATTTGATGTGATGATTTGGCTTGGTGAAGAGCATTTGCACCAGAATGATAACAACTATAGACACAAGCCTGTCAGTGTGGGCATTCCCTTCTTCTAAAAATCCTGGTAGGGTACTGTGACTACGAATGTGCAGCACATAATAGGGATTAACACATTTTTGGATCAATTCCCACAAAAAACATAACAAATTAAACAAATGTTCATTATTCACCTGTTTGATGATTGCTCTTTCTAACTGCTGAACCAATCCTGTGACATAAGCAGAATCTGTAACCAAATTAAAGGGCTCTGTAAATCTGTGGAAGGCCTTGGTTACTGCCCTAAGTTCCACAATCTGCGGCTACCCTTGCTGCTCTGTGACAATATTGTGCCACTCACCATTCATGAACCATGTAACTGCTGCCTTCCCTGTTTTTCCTGATGCATCTGTGAACACAGTTAGCCCTTCAACTGGCTCCAAGGAATGTAACCATTTTTTCCCAATCGAAATTTCTTGCACCAGTTTCAGCATTGGGTGGCTGGGGAGGTGATATTTTATTTCCCCTTGAAAATCCACCAGTGCAGATTGTAGTGCCATGTTATTTGCCAGACACCACTCCAAATATTCAGCTCGAATTGGAATAACAATGGTTGCTGGATCCCATCCCAAAAGTTCAAGACAACGTGTCCGTGTCTTAATTATCAAGTGAGCCACCAATTCAAAAATGCTTGGTGCAGTCTTCTTGAATCAATAGGGTAAAAACGTCCATTCCAGCACATGCAAAGGATCCACCCAGGTTTCATTCCATTGACAAAGTAATGCATATGGAATCATGTGATCTGTTAAAACAAAAACTTGCACAACTTCTGTTAGTTCCAGGTGATAAACATATTTGTTCTGTATTGCTCTTTCTACTTCATCGAGTACCTGATGTGCCTCCTTGGTTAACCGTCTCGGTGCACAAATATCGGAATCCCCTTTCAATAATTCCATTAGGGGACTCAATTGAGAAGATGTCAATCCTAAATAGGGCCTAACCCAATTAATTGCTCCCATTAGTTTTTGGATATCATTGAGGTTTTTTACTCCCCTATTCAGTGCTACTGATTGTGGAGCTACAGTCTGATCCAATATTTTTGCACCTAGGTATAACCAAGGACTCATACGTTGAACCTTTTCTGAAGCCACAACCAACCCATATTTTTTAAGGTGACATAATGCTGATCATTCCATGTCATCCAACTGGGTTGGGTCAGAGACTGCCAGAAGGATATCATCCATATAGTGATAACAATAAGAGTCAGGGTATTGTTCTCACAACCCTGAGAGTGCCTGAGCTACAAACCATTGGCAAATTGTGGGAGAATTTTTCATGCCTTGAGGTAACACTTTCCACTGATAGCGTTTCACAGGCTCTGAGTGGTTGATGACAGGAACTGAAAAAGCAAATTTGTCCTTATCTTCTTCTGCTAACGGAATGGTAAAAAACAGTCTTTCAAATCCACAATTAAAATGTTCCACCCTGCTGGGATCATAGTAGGTGATGGTAGTCCTTGTTGCAATGCACCCATACTAGCCATAACGGCATTGATTTGTTGTAAATCATGTAACAACCACCATTTTCCTGATTTCTTTTTTATTACAAACACAGGTGTGTTCCAGGGACTGTGAGATGGTTCAATGTGACCAGCCTGTAGTTGTTCCTTTACCAACCTCTATAGGGCGTTCAACTTTTCTGGGTTGAGGGGCCACTGATCTACACAAATAGGTGTATCCGTCAGCCATGTTAAAGCCAGGGTAGGTTGTCGCATGGCCTCAAGCACAGTGGCCCCTGTTAAAAATCCATTGTAATCCTCACACCCCACGCTCCCAAGACATCTCTTCTCCATAAATTCAGAGGAGCAGCAGCAACATATGGTTGTATTGTTGCAACCTGTCCTTCAGGATTCTGAATTGTTACAGCTTTAGCTGCCATTAAACTTTGGGTTACGCCTCCCAACCCCAACACCCCGGTATCCATCGTAACAACAGTACAACTCTGAGGCCAATGGAGTTGAGAAACTATGGTAACATCAGCTCCCATGTCTAATAGTCCAGATACCTTCACCTGTGAGGGGGAGGCACCATCCATCACGAGGATGCAAGTCATTTGAGGCTGTTTGTCTGAGATGTTTTGTTCCCACAGAACTTGAGGGACGCCTGTAGATCCAAATCCTCCATCTCCTCGCTCTGTTGGAAGTGATCTGGGAACATAACTCTTAAAAGGGACAAGTGTTGGGAAAAGGCCTGGGAACAATGATCAGGACTCAATATGAGTTACAATCATGTTCAAATTTATTACTGTCTATGCTTCGCTTATATGTTTCTTGCTTATTACTGACTGGCTACATACATTGTTCACATGCTCTAATACATATTATGATTGGTCTACATACGGCAAGCATGCTTAAGCACCCTGGCCCACCCCACCCCCCAATGCAGGGAAGCGGCGTCCTGTCCGCTCCTCCCTGCAGGCGCAGCCTTCCCATTTCTGCACCCCCCCAAGTCTCCTGTTTTTGGTCAGCACGCCCTGGGAAAGAGGCCTGTACGTTGATTGTTTTATTGCTTTGTCTTCCTCTTATCACTTGCTCAAGGATGGTTCATTGCCCATCTGCTGGCTTGTTCACGCTTGTAGTCACGTATTCGTGTCCACCCTGCTCCTTGAGCCATTCCTGGACAGACAAGTTGAGCAATACAAGTACCTTTTGGAATTGACAAGGGTGGCGTTGGAGTAGAAACCATAGCATTTATCTGTCCAATATAATCAGCATCAATAACACCAACATGTACTTTGATACCTGGTAAGGTAGCATGTGGATGCTGAAAAGCTGCTAGCAGAGGAATTTTCCTAGGTTCTCACAATATTCGGTGAGAATCCTGCCTTTCTCACACGTGTTATGAGAAACAGTAGGACGGTTTTGTAAACTAGACTAACACATGGTGTTTCGATAAGTTCTGTTTATGGTACATTGTAAAAATTTTTAGAAATAGGTGCTGTAGGACTTTAACCAATCACCCTAGGAGATGGGTGATCACTGACCAATTGCCCTATGGGGCTGGGGTATAAATATGGGGTTGTAAATTAATAAAGTTGCTTCTTTTGCCTGCTCTTGCTGAATTTATGCGTTGCTGCATCTCTCCGCTCCCGGTATATAAAAATACATTTGGTGACCCACGACGTGTCCGACCCGCACCGGCCGAAGCCGAGCAGCTCTCAGGAGGTACGCAACCCCCCCCTCCTTCTCCCCCCCAGCTCCGAGGTTCGCGGCCGGGGCCAGTCCAGGCACCGGGGTATTAGAAAAGCCCTGCCGAGATGGGGACTTGCGGCCTTAAAGAAAGCGTGGTGCTGTTGGCCTGGAAGAATTTCCTGGCCACCAAAAAGAGCGCTGTACCGGAGGACGCCCTCCGTGCTCTTTTGCAATGGGCAGCTGAGCACCAGTTTCTCCTGAGCTCTGACACCGCCTTTGATTTAAAGCTGTGGCGGCAGCTGGGCACCAGGCTCCTTCGTGAGCTCCTCTACGGGGACGACACGCTGCCAGACTTGATTCGCACTTGGAGAGATGTATTTGCTCTGCTACTAAAGTCTGAAACTGGCGACGGGGGAGGGGTGCCGGCTTCAGAGGAGGACGCTGCTAAGGGGGACGCTGCTGAACTCAGTGTAGCAGCCGGCGGCAGCCGCACCGAGGAGCCGTCTCCGGCCCCACAGGATCCGGTGCCGGTCCTACAGCCCGTTCAGCGGCAATACACCTGGCCCCGGGATTATGTTCCCCCTAAATACCCGACACCTGCAGAGCAGCTCGCGGAAACGCTTAAACAGAGCGATGGCTCGGAGCGCCCCTCGCTCCTTAGCCCAGCGGCTCTGGTCTCCTCCGCGCCGCTCCCTTCGGCAAATATAACAGTTCCGGTCGTTCCCACGGCCTCTACGGTTGTCCGGCCGGGTTTAACAGTGACCTGGAGCTCCACGGCGGCACCCAGGTTTTCTACGCGCGCGCCCGCTGCGTTCACGCCACCCTGGAGTTTTCCACGAGCGCCTGCGGCGCCCGGCAGCTCCGCGCATGCGCCCTTCTCTGGGTGTTTTCATGCGCAGGCGCAGCCGCACATGATGGACCTGTTAACGCAACGGCTGGCAGTGCTGGAAGAATATCTGCCGAGGATATCTTAGCAGCTAGCGGAATTGCCCGAGGCGTTCCTGCGGGCGGCCGCTGAGAGAGCCGTGCCGGGCCGACCCGGGCCGGAAGTGCCGGCTCCGGTAATTCCGAACGCGGAAGTGGCGGCGGCTCCCGCGGCGGAACCGGCAGCGGCGGAACAAACGGCGGCCCCGGTGGAGGAGGAGACGGCAGCTCCGGCACCGCCGGCCGAGCTGACGGCCCCGACTTCAGCGGCAGAGGCGGCTCCGTCAAAAGATCCGCCTGCACCGCCGGCAGCGCCCCAAACTGCGCCGCCAGAGCCGGCTGCCTTGCTGCCCCCTGCGCAACCGACTGCGGCCCCCACCGCCGCACCGCCCTCCAGCCCGGCACCCGTGCCCTGCCCGCCTCCATTGTTCGTGCTGGGGTCCTCCGGGAAACCCCTGCCTGACGATTCAGGCAGTGACACACAGGGCACGCCTGCCTCAAGGTGGAAGGCTGCGGTAGCCGAACAGCGGAAGAAGCGGTTGCTGCAGAGCCATCCTTGGACACTCCCAGACTGTACTGTAACTGTCCGTCCAAGAAACGTCAGGCGTTTCTGGGAGTCTGTTAAATTGCGTGCTCTAGAGGAGGGCAACTGGGATCTCTTAGACAAACTGGGACTGCCAGAGAGGTCAGGGGAATTTATGCGGGATCAGGAGACTGCTGTAACGCCTCAAAAGGGTGTGCCACCAACTCAAGGTGATAGTAACACCCCACAAGGGGATGTCCAAGCCTATCCAGTGTTTAAGGCTGTCCCAAATTCAGGTCAACATGATAGACATGACGTTTTTGCTTGGACGGTTGTACAAGATTTACAATCCAATGTGGCACAGTATGGGCTTAGTTCTCCTGAACTCATGCAACTTCTTAGAGTGCTGAATGCTGATCTGCTTGTTCCATTTGATATTAAGCACTTAGCTCAACTTATACTTCAGCCTGTACAATATGCAGTTTTTGAGACTACCTGGAGAAAGATGTCTGAGAAGGCTGCACTACAAAATAGGCAATTGCCTTCCACTGACATTAGACATGATGTTGAAGTAGATGCCCTTATGGGACTTGATAACTACTCTAATCCTGATTTCCAGGCCACCTGGCCCCCTCAGGTCATAGAGCAGGCTCAAAAGGTTGGCATGGGAGCTCTATTTAAGACCATGAACATGGATACTCCCGACACACGGTATATAAAAATACACCAGGGGCAGACAGAGCCATTTTTACTCTTTGTAGAAAAGGTTGCTGCTGCCCTTGAGAAGCAGGTTGCAGATGACTCATTGAGGCGGATGATGTGCATACAATTAGCAGGAGATAATGCCAACGATGAGTGTAGAAAAATCATCGATGCTCTACCAGGGGAGCCTACACTCACAGATATGGTTGAAGCCTGTGCTAAGGTGGGGTCTGCGAGCCATAAAAGGTCTGCTTTGGCTGCGTTTCTGCCATCTGTTCACGCATCTTCTGATCGTGAAGCGAAGCAGTCCAAAGCTGGGAGCAAACGGAAAAGGGCTAAACCAAGGCAAAAGGAAAACACAGGGACCACCCAGTGCAGGAGGTGTGGTAGGCCAGGTCATCGTGCAGAATACTGCAGATCTCTGCGCCATGCCGACGGTCGGCCTCTGCCGGGAAACTCACACCAGGGTGCAAAAAGGGGGAATTGCTCTCCGATGCAGGTGATCCCCCAGGGAATGGCACAGACACAGGCCTACCCAGCCACCTTACAGATGGCAGCCCAGGATCAGCCGGGGGTGACGTCTACACCACAACAACAGTCGTCCTAGAATCTAGTCGTATTTATAAGGTCCCTTTGGATGCATATGGACCCCTAGGTCAGGGACTCAGTGCAATGCTCGTGGGAAAACCTAATGTTACCCACCGAGGGATCTTTGTGCACCCAGAAGCTATTGATGATGACTTTACAGGCCAGATTCATGCTATGGTTTCCACGCCCAATCCCCCTGTTACTATCCCTGAAAAGACTTGCATTGCTCAGTTAATGCCTTTTAAGTCATGTGTCCCCAGGACAGAACAACAAGTTCGCAACGATAGCGGCAGTGGACCTACAGGACTTCCTCAGATCTTCTGGACTGCAGACATCTCTAGCCAAAGGCCACAGATGACATGTACCCTAGTCCTGCCAAACGCTTGTCCACCCCAGACTCAGCTTCGAGGTTTGATCGATACGGGTGCTGATGTAACGATTGTCTCCTTCTCTGCGTGGCCTCCTTCATGGCCTTTAGCCCCTGTGGGATCGGCCATTTCAGGGTTAGGAGGAACCGCACAGAGCTATTTAAGCGAACGACCTGTAATGGTAAAAGACCCAGAGGGACACACAGCTACAATTCGGCCTTATGTTACTAATACTCCAGTCAACCTCTGGGGGCGGGACGTGCTGGCAGCTTGGGGGGTACGAATTGGGACAAATTTTTGATAGGGGTCACTGTGCGGAAGGGCGCACAGATTCCTACGCTGCCTTTGCGGTGGCTGACTAACAGACCGATCTGGGAATCGCAGTGGCCCCTACCAAATGAGAAATTAGTCGCCCTTTGTCAGCTGGTTCAGGAACAGTTACAGCAGGGACATATTGAGCCTTCTACTAGTCCCTGGAACACTCCTGTTTTTGTAATTAAGAAGAAATCAGGGAAATGGAGACTCTTGCAGGATCTCCGAAAAGTTAACGCAGTGATGGAAGGTATGGGGGCATTGCAGCCTGGTATGCCCTCACCCACCATGATTCCAACAGGGTGGGACATCCTGATCATTGATCTGAAGGATTGCTTCTTCACAATTCCTTTGCATCCTAATGACAGACCAAAATTTGCCTTTACTGTGCCTGCAGTTAACAATGCTGAACCTGCGAAGAGATATCAATGGAAGGTTCTACCTCAGGGCATGAAGAACAGCCCGACTATCTGCCAATGGTATGTCGCTCAAGCTTTGTCCGGAGTCCGTGAGCAGTTTCCCGATGCATACTGCTACCATTACATGGATGATATCCTGGTGGCAACGTCCACCCAGGATGAGCTGCTGAGGATACAGCCTCGGCTGCTCGCTGCTCTGCATTCCTACGGGTTGCAAGTGGCTCCGGAGAAAGTTCAAAAGCATCCTCCCTGGAAATATTTAGGAGTCAAAATTTTGGACCAAACTATACAACACCAAGAGGTGCAATTCTCAGATTCTATTAAAACCTTGAATGATGCTCAGAAATTGCTGGGTATCATCAATTGGGTACGTCCTTATCTAGGGCTAACCACAACGCAACTTTCCCCGCTTTTTAATATTTTAAAGGGGGACCCCGATTTGAATTCACC
>JANVCC010009722.1:137690-160669 GCA_025345505.1 Todiramphus chloris collaris
GTTACAGCACGTGATCTTCCGCATCGCCACATCCCTGTACTACCACATCCTCCTCCTCTTTAGGCAGTGGGGGATACAAAACCTCATCCGAAGGAGGTGGCGGAGTAGAGGATTTCACGATGGGAAGTGAAGGGGGGGCCACCTGGGAGGCTTTCTGTTCATTCGGTCTTCGTGAAGGAAACAACTGATCTTGTACTTCCTCATCAGAGTCCTCATACAAACCCCTCACCCTCAACCGCGGTTTACATTTAGGACGGACTCCCCCTGATGGGTCCATGCCTTGACCTCTTGCTGCCGAGGCTGGGACCGTGGAAGCCCCTGATTTATAAGCTTTCTTTCTTGGCCTTAAAGTCCTTCAAAGTCTCTTTTAATAACTTCCATGTTGTAAGGAGGTCAGTCGCATTCTTATTACCCTGCGAGGCACACTCAAACAATTTCTGTCCCAATTCTTCCCATTTGCTCACACTAAATGCAGTAGCAGTACTAGCTTCATATCTTTGTGCTTTTCTCCACAACAACATTTCATCCAGCTTGACTCCCCTGTGCTGAAGCAGCAACGTCCACATTGTCACAATCACACCCTCCTCCTTTGTCAAGCTAGCATCCATGGTTCCCAGCTGCTCACCTGTACGGTGTTGATCTCAAATGGTCCGGACTATGCAGCTCTCCTTGCCACTTACGCTAGGCTGAGCTCCATCTCTGCGGCTCTTCCCGACACCCTCAGTTATCTCCTTGGTGTTAGAATCACGTCAGGGTCACCATTTGTCTCCAGGTGTTGTTGTAGAGATGGACACAACACAAACAGAAATGTGATCAAAAAGCTTCAAAGCTAAGAGCTAAAAAGCCACTTTATTGTACTAACAAGCCTTTTTTGTATCTTTCTTAAGAATGTGTGTACATATGTGATTGGTTCAAACAAAGACCATTACTTCATACTTATCTATTCATATCTGCTGTCCATCCATTAACCCAAGTAGTCCACCAAACATTACTCCAAGAGGGGTAATGAGGACCCCTCCTATGAAGTGTCCAACCCTGTACTGGTTCAGGACACGTGTACTGTTCTGCATTTCTCAGCGCCCTTTGGCTCTCTAGACCCTCACAATCCAAAATTTGGCAAGCATCAAACATGATGCTCTGAAGCCCGGTCCTCTCTGAAATGCTGAATTGTAGTGGTTTTCGGGCATAAGCTGGCACTCCTGCTTTCATGATAGTGAAGTATAAACAACATATTAACATTATTTTGAATGTTTCCATCTTTTTACAACCCCAAACACAACAGATAAATAGTGCAATAAAAACTACAAACAAAATCTCTACTACTAAACCAGTATTTCAGAGAGTTTTAAAATTATTGCTTTTTCAGTTTGATGAGCAGAGGATTCTCTGTGGGCTGTATGTACCAATGTCTGTCCTCAGAGAGAGGTTCCACTGGTCCTTTGAGACGGGTGTAATGAGTCCAGCCTTTCTCAGCAGTCCTCACAGCAGTTTCAGTTGTCAGTAGAACCTGGAAAGGACTGCCTCACTCAGGCTGCAGTTTGAATTCCTTCCATGACTTAATAAGAACCCCTTCCCCAAGTTGGATGGTATGGGAGACTTGTGTGTATGTGTGTGGAAGAGACATACAATTAAGTACAAAGTGAGTGAGGAGCCTGGATCTGCGTTTCTGTCTTTCCACCAGGAAAGCGACCGGAGAAGGGCAAAGCAAAAGGTGAATTTGTTGTTAAAAAGTCTCCAAGGGACCGAATGGGAAATAAGGATAGCTGGCTTAAAAAGAAAATGGGGGGCAGAGAGAGAGAACATTCCTCCAGACAGTCCGTTAGGGAGGATTAATTTTAATTAAAAAAATTAAATGAGCTTTTGTTGTGCCAGTCATTGCTGAGGAGACCACGTTCAGGGCAGGTAAGTCTGCACTGCAGAAGGGAGCTACAGCAAAAAAAAGGCCGACGAAAAGCTCTTTTGGGGGGCTTTCTGAAGGCAAGAAAGGCCCCTAGCCTGGGCTGGGGGGTCAGTCAGTTGGTGGCCAGGCTGCTGAGAAGTGCCTGGGAGGACCGCTAATCAGGCTACAAGAGGCTTCCCGGAGGGCTACAACTAGCTGTAGCTCACACAGCACAGAGTGAGAAAATGGTGCTTGTGTGTGCCCAAGTGGTACTGCAGCTGCTCACAGCTCGTTAGGCAGTGTGCTGGGCCTCTACTGGTTCACAAGGTAAGCTCACTAGTCAGAGGTACTAGCTCCTGTAAACCTCCCCAGATGAGGGGGATCTGGTGCTGCCATATTGCAGACAGTGAGGCAGCTATAGCCACTATGGCAAAGTAGCATGTGACTGGGGGCTGGGCAAACAAATAGAATCATAAGATAAATAAAGAACCTTAAAACAAAACAAATGAACTACTAGCTAACACCTACAATAAATCAACACTATAGTCCTAAAATAATGGTCTCCATGAGGCAAATGAAAGCTGTGCTCCTGACACTGGACAGGAAAGATGTGGGAACTCAGACAGAGCTCCCATAGAAGAACATGATGGTTCAGGCTGCAAGGAACGCCTCAGCCTCTCCCTAGTAGCAGAGAGCTGTGCATGGTGTGAGCAGGTTGATGATCTGCTCAGCTGAGCAGCACAGCTGCAAGGGGAGATTGAAAGGCTGCAAGATGAAGTGGAAAGGCTTAGGAGCATCAGGGAGGTTAAGGAAGAGATTGACTGGTGGAGCCAGGCTCTGCCCTCTCTGAAACTCAAACAAGAAGGGGAGCACCTGCCACAAACCACCCAGGAACAGGGGGCCCCTGGACCATCCCTGAGGTAGGTTCATAGGGAGACACATCAGCATTGTACAATCCAAAAAGTCCATGGTCAAAGCAGTAAGCAAACTCCTGCCTTGTCCACCTCCCCCCAGACCCTCAACAGGGAGCAGTGGCAACAAGTTCCCACTCAGTGTGGCAGCAGTGTTGCCTCAGTTATACCCCCAACCTTCCATGTACCTTTGCAGAACAGGTATAACTCCCTGCAAGTGCAGCCAGACAATGAAGAAGATGAATCATCTGCCTTGGAAGTATTCCCAAGATTAAGGAAGCCTAAACCCATCATCCAAACATCTCTCGCCAAAAAAAAAAAGAGTCATTGTTATAGGTGACTCCCTTCTGAAGGGAACAGAAGGCCAAATATGCAGGCCTGACCCACTTCAAAGGGAAGTTTGCTGTCTCCCTGGGGCCCGAGTCAAGGATGTGGCAAGGAAGCTTCCAACCCTCATACAGCCCACAGATTATTATCCATTATTGACCTTCCAGGTAGGCAGTGACAATCTTGAAAAAAGAAAACTAAGGGCTGTCAAGAGAGACTTCAGGGCCTTGGTCCAACTGGTCAAGGGAGTAGGAGCACAGATAGTGTTTTCTTCTATCCCCCTTGTTGAAGGGACCAACCCAGAAAGGCTGAGGAGGACCCATCAGATCACTTCTTGGCTTCAAGACTGGTGCCACCAGCAGGACTTTGGGGTTTTTGACCATGGGTCAACTTACATGATGCCAGACCTGCTGACATCAGATGGGGTGTATCTTTCTCAAAGGGGAAGAAGGTTTCTATCATGGGAATTGGCTGGGCTCATTGATAGAGCTTTAAACTAGATTCAAAGGGGGTAAGGGGAAAAACCTGGCTCACAGGAAACAAGCTGGGGACATCTGTGGGGTGTTGTGCCAGCTCCACTGCTACCTCAGGGTTGGTACCAGTCAGGAGGTACTCTAGCATTGCCAACTCGCTGAAATGCCTGTACACCAATGCACGCAGTATGGGGAACAAACAGGATGAACTAGAGATCTATGTGCGATCTCAGGACCATGATCTCATTGCAATCACTGAGACATGGTGGGACAGCTCACATGACTGGAACACCGTCATGGCTGGCTATGTCCTTTTCAGGAAGGACAGGCTGACAAGGCAAGGTGGTGGAGTTGCTCTCTGTGTGAGAGAGCAATTGGAATTTATCGAGCTTTCCCTGGGGGGCAATGAGGAGCAGGTTGAAAGCTTGTGGATTAGGATTAAGGGGGAGACTAGTATGGGAGACATTGTAGTAGGTGTTTACTACAGGCCACCTGATCAGGATGAGGAAGCTGATGAGGCCTTCTACAGGCAGCTGGAAGTAGCCTCGAAATCACAGGCTCTGGTTGTAATGGGGGACTTCAATTACCCTGACATTTGTTGTGAAAGCCACACAGCCAGGCATGCGCAGTCCAGTAGGTTCCTTCAGAGCATTGATGATAACTTCCTAACGCAGGTGGTGGAGGAGCCGATGAGGAGGGGAGTGCTGCTGGACCTTGTACTGACAAACAAAGAGGGACTGGTTGAGGATGTGAAGGTGGGAGGCACCCTTGGCTGTAGTGACCACGAGATGGTGGAGTTCAGAATTATGGGCAGTAGGCACAGGGCCACAAGCAGGATCTCTACCCTGGACTTCAGAAAGGCCAAGCTTGGCCTCCTCAGGGAACTGCTTGGAAAAGTCCCAATGGGACAAGGCCCTAGAAGGTAAGGGGGCCCAAGAAAGCTGGCTAATATTCAAGCACCATTTCCTCCAGGCTCAAGATCAGTGCATCCCAAAGAGTAGGAAATCAAGTAAGAGAGTTAGGAGACCTGCATGGCTGAGCGGGGAGCTACTACATAAACTTAAGCAGAAGAAGGAATTATACAGACCATGGAAGGAGGGGCAGGCCACTTGGGAAGAATACAGGGAGGTTGTCAGAGGATGCAGGGATGCAACAAGGAAAGCTAAGTCCTGTCTAGAACTAAACCTGGCGAGGGAGGTCAAGGACAACAAGAAAAGCTTTTTGAAGTATGTTGGAGGCAAAAGGAAGTCTAGAGGAAATGTGGGTCCGCTGCTGAATGAACTGGGTGCCCTGGTGACCGAGGATAGAGAGAAGGCTGAATTACTGAATGCCACCTTGGCCTCAGTCTTTACTACTCCAGCCAGCTACCAGGAGTCCCAGGCCTTCAATACCACAGAGGAAGTCTGGAGGGAGGAAGTTTCTACCTCTGTCGAAGAGGCTTGGGTTAGAGATCAGTTGAACAAACTGAACATCCACAAGTCCATGGGCCCCAATGGGTTACACCTGAGAGTGATGAGGGAGATGGCAGAGGTCATTGCTAGGCCGCTCTCCATAATCTTTGAGAGGGCCTGGAGATCAGAAGAGGTGCCTGAGGACTGGAGGAAGGCCAATGTCATTCCAATATTCAAAAAGGGCAAAAAGGAGGACCCGGGTAACTATAGGCTGGTCAGCCTCACCTCCATCCCTGGAAAGGTGATGGAACAAGATGCTCCATCTCAAAGAATGTGGAGGAAAGGAGGCTTATCACGAGTAGTCAACATGGATTCCGTAAGGGGAAATCATGCTTGACTAATCTGATAGCCTTTTATGATGGAACAAGTAGTTGGATAGATGAGGGGAGAGCAGTGGATGTGGTATTTCTTGACTTCAGCAAGGCTTTTGATACTGTCTCCCATGGTATCCTAACAGCCAAGCTCAAGAAGTGTGGATTGGGTGATTGTACAGTGAGGTGGATTGGGAACTGGCTGAAGGACAGAGCCCAGAAAGTTGTGGTCAGTGGAGCAGACTCGAGCTGAAGGCCTGTGGCTAGTGGTGTCCCCCAAGGGTCAGTGCTGGGTCCAATACTGTTCAATATATTCATCAATGACCTGGACGAAGGGATAGAGTGTACCCTCAGCAAGTTTGCTGACGATACAAAACTGGGAGGAGTGGCTGACACTCCAGAAGGCTGCACTGCCATCCAGCGTGACCTGGACAGGCTGAAGAGCTGGGTGGGGAGAAATTTAATGCAATTTAACAAGAGCAAGTGTAAAGTGCTGCATCTGGGGAAGAACAACCCCATGTATCAGTATAGGCTGGGGGCTAATCTGTTGGAAAGCAGCTCTGGGGAAAAAGACCTAGGGGTCCTGATGGACAAGAGCATGACCATGAGCCAACAATGCGCCCTCGCGGCCAAGAAGTCCAATGGAATCCTGGGATGCATTAAGAAGAGTGTGGTCAGCAGGTCGAGGGACGTTCTCCTCCCCCTCTACTCTGTCTGGTGAGGCCCCACCTGGAATACCGTGTCCAGTTCTGGGCACCTGTTGCGAAAAGAGGGGAGTAAATCCAGCCTTGTGTGGCCGGCACTGAATATGCGACAGACGCAGATCGGGAGGCAAATAGTAATTGTTTATTTACCGCAACATTTACAGGTTCTTTTGGATTGCCGGATTAAAATTAAACTACGGGTATAGCTGAAATTCCTAACACTCTAAACATAGGTACACACACACACACACACACAAAATCACCAATTTTGACCATAAAAACACAACAGACCAAGAAAACAGTAAAGTCGCGATGAGATACACTCAGAGAAGCTTATAAAATGCTTCTGAGAAGAAAAGGAAAATATAAATACACCCGGGGAGAATGTCTCTCAGCGTTGGCTGAGGTAAATCTTACCCACACGGCATCCCAAGTGGGGGGGATGGTGAAGTAGCGGATTCGTCAACCCGTCCTGTCATCGGTAGATTTCCAAGTCGACCCTGTCCCAATTTGGATCCGACTTGGAGGTGATATTTATACTTGATTTTTTACATTGCATCACCGGGTGTATGTGCGAGAGGGGATGACTATAGACAATGTTATCACTCAGGTTAATGTTGCAAAGTCCGTTAATTTACACCTGCATGGGCAGAGGCAGTGCCTTCTTTTGTTTTAGGGTTAAATCATCCGAAGACCAGGACCATGAGGCCTCCGCCCCATTTCACACTCCTCTGGGCACCACAGATACCACCAGGTATTGATCTGGTGATGGTTGCCACCCTTGTCCAGCACTTAGCACCTCACCCAGTGCTTCCAGGCATGCAGTTTCATGATGTGACTGGGACTTTGTCATTAACCGTGTTCTCTCTACAGCACCCCAGTTCAAGAAAGACATATAGCTACTGGAGAGAGTCCAGTGCAGGGCCACCAAGATTATTAAGGGAGTAGAGCATCTCCCTTATGAGGAGAGGCTGAGAGAGCTAGGTCTCTTTAGCCTGAAGAAGAGGAGACTGAGGGGAGACCTCATTAATGTCTATAAATATGTTAAGGGCGAGTGTAAGGAGGATGGAGACAGACTCTTCTCAATGTCATCCAATGTTAGGACAAGAAGCAATGGGAGTAAGTTGGAACACAAGAGGTTTAGGGTAAACATAAGGAAAAACTTTTTCACAGTGAGGGTGACAGAGCACTGGAATGGGCTGCCCAGGGGGGTTGTGGAGTCTCCTTCTCTGGAGGCATGCAAAACCCGCCTGGACACATTCCTGTATGACTTGATCTAGGTGATCCTGCTCTGGCAGGGGATTTGGACTAAGATGATCTTTCTAGGTCCCTTCCAACCCCTAACATTCTATCATTCTATCATTCTATACTTCTGCCATCTCAGTGGAAGTGGGGGATGATGATCCAAGCAGCAGGAAAATCACAGGGCTCATTTCTAAGTTAGTAACCATGGAAGCAGCTGAGAATGGTTAAGAAGGAATTAGGGTTTCTCCCTACAAAATGGTGGCAGGATCATTAGCCCAGCTGAAGTACATCTACACCAATGCATGCAGCATGGGCAATAAACAGGAGCTGGAGGCCACTGTGCAGCAAGAAAACTATGACATAGCTGCCATCATGGAAACCTGGTGGGATGACTTGCACAAGTGAAGTGCTGCAATCAATGCTACCAACTTTTCAGAAGGGATAGGCAAGGAAGAAGAGGCGGTGGGGTGGCACCTCTATGTTATGGAGGCATATGAATGCCTACAAATTAATTAAAGTGATGATAGGGTTGAGTCCCTATGGGTAAAAATTGGAGGAAGGCCAACAAGGCTGATATTATGGTGGGAGTCTGTTACAGACCACCCAACCACAATGAAGAGGTGGATGCAAGATTCTATAAGCAGTTGGGAGTGGTTTAATGATCGTTACACCTTGTTCTGATGAGGGACTTCAACTTCCCAGATGTCTTCTGGAAATACAATACAGCAGAGAGAGAACAGTCCAGGAGGTTCCTGGAGTGTGTAGACAATAACTTCCTGATGCAGCTGGTGAGGGAGCCAACTAAAGAAGGTGCCCTCCTGGACCTGCTGCTTGTGAACAGAGCAGGACTTGTGGGGGATGGACTTGTTGGAGGCCACCTTGGGCACAGCAATCATGAAATGACAGAGTTTTCAATTCTTGGGGAAGTAAAGAGGGGGGTCAGGAAAACTGCCACCTTGGACTTCTGGAGGGCAGACTTTGACCTGTTCAGGAGACTGATCAGCAGTGTCCCTTGGAAGGCAGTCCCGAAAGGTAAAGGAGTCCAGGAAGGATGGACATATTTCAACAAAGAAATCTTAAAGGTTCAGGAACAGCTGTCCTAGTGTACCAAAAGACAAGCCATCAGGGAAGAAGACTCTTCTGAGTGGATGTGCTCACCAAGCCTCTTTCCATCATTTACCAGCAGTCCTGGCTAACTGGGTCCCAGTGGACTGGAGGGTAGCAAATGTGACACCCATCTACAAGAAAGCCTGAAAGGAGAATCTGGGGAACTACAGACCTGTCAGTCTGACCTCAGTATCAGGTCATGAAGCAGATTGTCTTGAGTGCCATTATGCACCATATAGAGGACAACCAGATGATCAGGCCCAGTCAGCATGGGTTTATGAAAGGCAGGTCCTGCTTGACAAACCTGATCTCCTTCTATGAAAAGATGACCCACCTAGTGGGTGAGGGAAAGGCTGTGGATGTTGTCTACCTGGACTTCTGTAAAGCCTTCAACACTGTTTCCCACAGCATTCTCATGAAAAAACTGTCTTCTCATGTCTTGGATGGGCATACACTCTTCTGGGTAAAACACTGGCTGAACGGACAGGCCCAAAGAATAATGGTGAACAGAGTTAAATCCAGCTGGCAGACAGTCTCAAGTGGCATTCCTCAGGGATCAGTATTGGGTCCACTTCTGTTTAACATCTTTATCTATGATCTTCATGAGGAGATATAATGCACCCTCAGTAAGTTTGCAGACAACACCAAGATGGATGGAAGTGTTCATCTACTTGAGGGTAGGGAGGCTCTGCAGAGGGACTTGGACAGACTTGGATTGATGGGCTGAGGTCAATTGTATGAGCTTCAGTAAGGCCATGTGCCTGGTCATGCACTTGGGCCACAACAAGCCCATGCAATGCTACAGGCTTGGGAAAGAGTGGCTGGGAAGCTGTCCGGCAGAAAGGGATCTGGGGGTGTTGATTGACAAGCAGCTGAATATAAACCAGCAGAGTGCCCAGGTGGCCAATGCCATCCTGGCTTGTATTAGAAATAATGTGGCAAGCAGGACCAGGGAGGCGTTGGTGAGGCCGCACTGTGTTCAGTTTTGGGCACCTCAATACAAGAAAGACATCAAGGTGCTGGAGCAGGTTCAGAGAAGGGCATCTAAGCTGGTGAAGGGCCTGGAGAATAAGTCTTATGAGGAGCGGCTGAGGGAACAAGAACTATTTAGTCTGAAGAAAAGGAGGCTGAGGGGAGACCTTATTGCTCTCTATAACTACCTGAAAGGATATTGTAGAGAGGTAGGTTCTGGTGCCTTCGCACAAGTAACTAGTGATCAAACAAGAGGGAATCATCTCAAGCTGTACCAGGGGAGGTTTAGACTGGAGACTAGGAAATTTTTTTTCACTGAAAGGGTTGTCAGGCATTGGAACAAGCTGCTGAGGGAAGTGGTTGAGTCACCATCCCTGGATGGGTTTAAACGCCGTATAGATGTGGTGCTTGGGGATATGGTTTAGTGGTGGACTTGGTAAAGTAGAGTTAATGGTTGGATTCAGTGATCTTAAAGGTCTATTCCAACCCAAATTATTCTATGATATGGAATTCCAAAGTGGCAGTTCTGCTGACACACAGTCCCCCTTCTCCAAGACTCAAAAACTTTATTCTTTCATGATCACTGAGCCCAAGACAGCCTCTGTTACATCTCCTACAAGTCCTTCTCTGTTAACAAGCAGCAGGTTCAGGAGGGCACCTTCTTTAGTTGGCTCCTTCACCACTGCGTCAGGAAGTTATCTTCCACACACTCCAGGAACCTCCAGAACTGCTTTTTCTCTGCTCTATTATATTCCCAGCACACATCTGGGAAGTTGAAGTCTCTCATGAGAACAAGAGGTAGTGATCGCTAAACCTCTCCCAAATGCTTATAGAGTATTTCATTAGTCTCGTCATCCTGGTTGGGCAGTCTGTAACAAACTCCCACCACAATATCTGGCACATTGGCCTTCCCCTTGATTCTTATCCATAAACACTCAACCTTGTCATCTCCATTGTTCAGTTGTAGACATTCATATCCCTCTCTGACATAGAGGGCCACTCCACCATCTCTTCTTCCTCACCTATCCCTTCTGAACAGTTGGTAGCCATCAATTGCAGCACTCCAATCACATGAGTTATCCCACCATGTTTACATGATGGCAACTATATCAGTTTTCTCACTGCACAATGGCCTCCAGTTCCTCCTGCTTGTTGCCCATGCTGTGTGCATTTGTGTAGATGCACATCAGATGGGTTAATGGTCCTGCCACCTTCTTGGAGGAAGAAACCTCAATTCCCCCCAGCCAGTTCTCAGATGCCTCAATAGTTACCAGCCTATCAGCTCTTGTGTTTTTGCTGCTGCATGGATCATCATCCCCCACCTCCACTGAGACAGCCAACTGTAAGACCTTACTACCACACTGCCTCACAGGTACTGGGCATGCCACTCCCAGGGTCCTCTCTAGCAAGCCCAGTTTTATATCCATCCCCCTTCGAGTCTAGTTTAAAGACCTTTTAATGAGCCCTGCTAGCTCTTGCCCCAGGATCCTTTCCCCCCTTTGAGACAGGTGTTCCCCATCTGTTGCCAGCAGGCCTGGTGTCATGTAAAGCAGCCTGTGGTAAAAAAAAAAAAAAAATTCCACCAGCAGCACCAGACTCTGAGCCATGTGTTAATCAGGTGTGTTCTCCTGTTTCTTTCCATATTCTTCCCTGACAATTAAGGGATTGAGGAAAAGACTACCTGTGCTCCCAATCCTCCAAACAATTGCCCCAGTGCCCTAACGTCCTTTTAAATAACTTTAGGACTTCTGTCCACAACATCATCACTACCAACTTTCATTACCAGTAGCGGGTAATAATCAGAGAGTCATACCAGACCAGGGAGTTTCCTGGTGATGTCTCTAACCCTGGCCCCAGGGAGGCAGCAGACCTCCCTGTGGGATGGATCGGGTCGGCACATGGGGTCCTCTGTTTCCCTGAGAAGGCAATCATCTATGACAATGACCCTCCTTTTTTTTTTCTTAACACAAGCAGTCCTAATGTGTGGGGCTGGCTGACTCACCCCAGGCAACCCCCTGGATGGACCTTCATCTACATCCTCAGTTGCCTGGCCTTCAAGTTACAGAGCCCTAAACCTGTAATGTAAGGGCAACTGGAAGGTGAGGAAGGCCAGGAGGGGATTTGCCTGCCTCTCTGAGCAGGGACCTATTTACATTCCCTCTCATCTCTTAGGTCCCCTCCTCCTGCCCAGTGGCAAGAAGGGAGGGGATCCTCTGCTTCTTGTGGAGCCTCCATCTGCTGCCTTTGCCTCAGTGTGTGGCTCCACCAATCTATCTCACTCTCATACTCCTTGATGCTCCTTAACCTTTCCACATCCTCTTTCTGCTCTTCCATTAGGCTGAGCAGATCATTCACCTGCTCACACCAAACACAGGTATTGTCTCTGTTGCCCTCGGGTACAAGAGACAGGCTCAGGCACTCCCAGACCTGCATGGCCGCATGTTTGTGTCAGAGCTTGGTGTGGGTCCCCACGTTCCTTCTGGCAACGGCTCCTGGCTGGGTTGTAACCATGGCTAGGTCCTCTTCTTGGAGGGCAACGACCACTAGTTGAATTCGCCTCTCAAGCCTGAAGGGGGACCAGTGACCACCAACTGAATTTACTACTTGCACTAACGGAGCTTTCAGTACCCTGCCTGTGTGTCTTTCTTCACAAACCATCACCCCACAGCTAGATGGCCTCTGAACTGTGTGAGCTGGTGCGGCGGTGCCTGAACCCTGCCTCTTTGCTCTAAGCACAGCTCCCGAAGGGCTCCTTTTATGGGCGGTGGTGTGACAGCTGTTGCACTGGCAATGCCCACACTTCATCAGCCTTTCCCGTGAGAGCTGCTGCCTCATGGGGGATTTCTCTTCTCCCCTGGCGTTTCCCTATGAAAAGAAAACCTCAGGAAAACCCCTGAACATCAATATCTGCCGCTCCACTGCTGTCCAGGCCGGTCCTGAAGAAGCTGATCTCGCTGAGTGGCTGTTACTTCCTGTTTACAGGGTCATGCTGCCATCCATCAGGACCTTGACAGGCTGGAGTAATGGCCTGATGGGAACCTAGTGAAGTTCAACAAGCAGTGCAATGTTCTGCATCTGGAGAAGAACAACCCAAGGCACTGAGGGGAGCTGGAGGACACCAGCTGGAAAGCAGCTTTGAAGAAAAGGCCCTTGGGGTCCTGCTGGACACCAAGTAGAATGTGAGCCAGCAATGTGCACTTGTAACAAAAGTGGTTAAAGATATCCTGGGCTGCATTAGGATGAATATTGACAGCAGGTCAAGGGAGGTGACACTTCTTTGATCAGCACTGGTGAGGCCACATCTGGAGTCCTGTGTCCAGTTCTAGGCTCTTCAGTACAAGAGAGCCATGGAGTTACTGGAGAGAGTCCAACGGAGGACCACAAAGACGATTAAGAGCCTAGAGCATCTGTCACATGGGGAAAGGCCAAGTACTGTAACCATTTAGCTTGGAGAAGGATCTCATAAGTGTGTACAAATACCTGAAAAGATGGTGCAAAGATGACAGAGCCAGGCTTTTTCTAGTGGTGCTCAGTGATGAGACAAGAGGCAATGGGCACAAACTGAGGAAGGGGAGGTTTCCTCTGAACATAAGGAAACTTTTTTTTTTACTGTGAGGGTGACTGAGCACTGGAGCAGGTTGGACAGAGAGGTTGCAGAGTCTCCATCCTTAGAAATGTTCAAAAGCTACCTGGGTATGGTCCTGGTTAACCGTATCTGGATTGCTCTGCTTGAGCAGGGGTGTTGGATCAGATGACCTCCAGGGGTCCTACCCAACCTCAACCACTGTGATTCTGTGAGTGATGACAGCAGTGCTTGAGAAAAGGGGAGCACTTGGTTTCTGTCATTTTTTCCCCTGGAACTCTTAATTTAGCTGTCCATTTAGAATAAATCATTCTACTTATTTGCTTTCCTCCTTATCCCAGAGTTTTGTTTTGCTGGATGCACATCAGTTCATCTTCAAAAAGCAAGCCAGAGAGGTGCCTTCCCTTGCCTTTGCAGAGTGTCCTCAAGTCTCATGCCTGTGACACTTAG
Organism: Todiramphus chloris collaris; assembly: GCA_025345505.1. Taxonomy (NCBI): domain Eukaryota; kingdom Metazoa; phylum Chordata; class Aves; order Coraciiformes; family Alcedinidae; genus Todiramphus; species Todiramphus chloris. The sequence continues at coordinate 151,104 of JANVCC010009722.1, forward strand.
CTGGGATAAGAGTGTGGTGGGTTGACCATGGCATGGCACCAGGTGCCCACCAAGCCCTTATATCACTCCCCCCAATCCCCATCAGCACAGCACACAGGGAGACAATAAGATGAAAAGAGCCGTGGGTTATGATAGGTAAGATGTTATTCTCTACTTCCCGTCTGCAGGTGATGTTGGGCCGAGTCCAGGAAGCAGGACTCCAGGAACACGTAGCAGCCACTTGGAGGACAAAGCCAAATGCCCCCCAAACCACCTCCTGCCCTCTCCCTTTATAGTTGACCTGATGTCATATGGTATGGAATATCCCACTGGTCAGCTCAGGTCGGCTGTGTCCACTCCCCTATCTTGTCCCCCAGCCTCTGGTGCCGTGTGAGCACTGTCAGTCATAACACGGGTGTGTGATCAACACCCTCCAGCTCCCAGTACTGCAGCATGAGGGCTGGATGGGGAAAAGCAGCTCAGCCAGACCCACTACAATCTCCACCCCTTATTCCATACCATTTGCGTCATGCTCAGGGCCCACATACTTAAATACATACTTAAACCATTTCTATACCCAACCAATACATTGTCATCAAGTACTATCCCCAGTCTTTTAACAGATAGTCCCTGTGGATGCTGAAAAGCTGCTAGCAGAGGAATTTTCCTAGGTTCTCACAATATTCGGTGAGAATCCTGCCTTTCTCACACGTGTTATGAGAAACAGTAGGATGGTTTTGAAAACTAGACTAACACATGGTGTTTTGATAAGTTCTGTTTATGGTACATTGGAAAAAGTAGTAGTAGTGCTGTAGGACTTTAGCCAATCACCCTAGGAGATGGGTGATCACTGACCAATTGCCCTATGGGGCTAGGGTATAAAAAATGGGGTTGTAAATTAATAAAGCGGCTTCTTTTGCCTGCTCTTGCTGAATTTATGTGTTGCTGCATCTCTCCGCTCCTGGCATAAACAGTGACAAGTCCCTTGTTCCATGAGCTTCCTTGAGGTAGTATAGGGATGTGGCAATGCAGAAGATCACGTGCTGTAATGGAAACATAGGAACCAGGTAGGAAACCACCCACGAAGGGCTGGCTCTGTTACTAGTATATAAGTGCCTGTAGCCTTTAATAAAAGGCCATTTGCCTTCCTCTCTATGAGAGTCTGAGTCTGACAATGGACGTTCGGTGTCTCCCAGGATTTCGGTACTGAGGATAGGACACATTAATCACAACAAGTGGTGACCCCGACGTGATCGGGACGTGATCCGTGGAGGCAGTGAGCTGGATGACGCTCAACCTCTGGAGGGGCGATGAAGCCAGAAAAGGACGTCGATGTTGATTTAGTGGTACAGATATTGAAAGAATGTGTAAAGGAGGCGGAGGAGAAATTCCCACGAAAGGATATTAAGGGAATCATCCTATGGATAAAGGGGAGAGGGTTGATTATTAACCCGCAAGATATTATGTGTCGTGAATTGTGGGAAACATTTGAAAGGGAAATTTGGGAATCTGAGAAAACTGAGCACGACGGTGTGGGGTTCCACCTGGGGTAAGATATATCGTGCTATGAGTAAAAAACGTGAAGAGGCTCAAATATGGGCAGCGGCACGAGCATCTCTATTTGGTGTGGAGCATCCTCAGCTCCCAAGAATGGATCGGGAAACGCAGGTGGGCACTTCAATATCAGGGGGCTCTAAACCTCCTAGTCCTCCCCCTAGCCCACTATCAGTCATCCCACTGCCAGAAAAAAGGGTGGAATGTTATCCGGTAGAAGATAAGAATGTAAAATGGGAACACGAGCACTTATACCAGGCAGATGAGTTGACGGATTTAGTGCAGAAATTTACGGTTGCAGAGCGCGAGCAGGCGGGGCAGGATAGGGTGGAGGAGAGTGATGTGTGGGATGGAGAGCATAAAAAACAGCCGGCAGGGTCAGAAAAGGAGCAAGGAAGACATAAAAAGCGGTCGGTAGGGTTACGAGAGGAGCAAGGAGACAGATTGTGCAAAATAGACGAAGCAGGGGACAACACCCAAACATGGCGCTGGTCAGAACAGCCGCCGAGCTATTCAGATGTGGCAACTTCCTCTTCCTCTAACTCAGATGAGGAAGAAGAATCAAAGGGGCGTGATGATGCAGCCAGCGACGTACTATCTGACGCGGACTGGTTGCCCAGACGCATTATCACACAGGGAGGAGCAAGGTCAAACACACATTCAACACTGATAAATAAAGGCAAGGGTAGAGTTTATCAAACTAGCAAAGGGAAAGCTCTAATCAACATAAGGGAGGAAGCTGGAGGAGAGATAGTTGAGCTGCAGGAGGAATCTGTGGTAAATTCAGACACCATGACAGCCCTTATGAAACAAATGCAAGCAGTAGTTCGGCAGATGCAGGATATGGTGCAACAGCAGAAAAGGATACTTCCATTATCACAGCTCCCTGTAGAACAAAGCACAGAAAACACAGATACCAATAAGAATAAAAAGGGGACGACGGGAACAGATTGGTCTTTAATAGCAGAGAAGTATAAACTGGAGAGCATTAGCTTGGCTCCCCTCACAGCTTTCCCAGTTATAGTAAACCAACAGGGAGACAATGAATGGGTGCCGTTAGATCACAAAGTAGTTACTTCATTGTTTAAATCAGTTCAAAATAACGGGCTTTCACATCCTGAGACCCAATTATTAATTGATATGGCATTAGCAACACCGGTCATTCCGGAAGATGTACGACCTTGGCTAAGGCAGTGTTGTCACCCTCAATATTAACGTTGTTTTTAGAACATTGGGCTACACTTATTAGACAGAAACTCCAAGAAGCAGAAGCAGATTGTCATCATGAATTACATGGAGTAACTTTTGACCAGTTAATGGGCACAGGTGCCTTTGCAACACAGCAGGCTCAAACATGCTTACGTGGTAGAATACTGCAAGCAATGACACAAGCTGCGAGAACTGCATTTGTTGCGGTGAGTCAATATGAGCGCGCAAAGGAACCATGGATGACCATTAAACAAAAGCTAAATGAACCAGTTTTAGATTTTGCAGACAGGCTTCAGAGGGCGATAGTTAGTTCTAATTTGCCATCAGCTACTCACGATGCAGTATTGCTAGAGGCTTTGCGTAATAATGCTAACCCGATTGCACAAAGTATTTTACAGACTCTGTCAACATTGACGCCGTTGCCTCGTTTACTATGAATAGTTGCACTGCAGGAGAAAGCAGGGTCCATCAGGAACACCAACCCCAATGGTACAAGTCGCAACCACACAGGAGCGTCATCAGTATAGACAACCTGGTCACATTAAGCGTATGTATTCATATCATCAACTGTGTTGGCGCTGTGGTAAATCGGGCCACTTTGCCCATGATTGCCAATCATCTAGGCCATCGGGAAATGCCTGGCGGGCTCCCTTTTACTGGGGCGAGGGAGCTCATCGTCCAGTGCCCCGTCCACAATTAACACAATCAGTACCTCCCCAGGGGGTCCATCAACCGACACTTATGTTACAGGAACGGCAAGGGGAATTGCGAGCAGAGCAGATGGCAGTCAAGGATTAGAATATGCAAGATGCAGCTCTGCGCCTGACAGAGGACTTGCTGCACTTCTAACTATTCCGTTGTTTCAGTGCCCGCTATTGACTGTGTATGCAACACAAGAGGCAGGAGGTAAGACAATGACAATATGTTATGATGCACTGCTAGATACAGGAGCGGACGTCACAATGATTACAACACAGATTTGGCCTAAGGAATGGCCACGACAACTAGGCCCAGCGATATATGGAATAGGAAGGGAACAGCAAGTGACAATCTCAATGGACTTCATTACCCTCAAAGTATATGATGTTGATGGTTCACCCGTAGAAGCCTCAGTGAAACCAGTTGTCCTAGCAGAGGGTAGACCTCTTTTAGGAAGAGACTTTTGTGCCCAGGTCAATTTGAAGATAACAAATTTGTAATGGGGGCCACTGTCAATTTGCAGCAAATGACGCCTATCAAAATGATATGGCTGACAAATGAGCCAGTGTGGGTTGAACAGTGGCCCTTGACACAAGAAAAATTACAAGCAGCCAATGAACTAATACAAAGAGAATTATCAGCTGGGCATATAATACCTTCAACAAGTCCTTGGAACACACTGATATTTGTCATACGAAAGAAAGCAGCAGGACAGTGGTGATTGCTGCATGATTTAAGAGCAGTGAATGGACAACTGCAGGATATGGGCCCACTGCAGCCAGGTCTGACAAAGGTTAGCATGATACCAAAGGAGTGGGCAATCATCAGTATAGACATAAAGGACTGGTTTTTTTGGTTTTTTTTTTATTCCACTGCATCCTGAGGATTCACCACGATTTGCTTTTACTGTCCCATCCATAAACAACATTGCGCCTGCGGAGCGATATCAATGGACAGTATTGCCTCAGGGAATGCAAAATTCACCGACGCTCTGTCAACTGTATGTAGATAGTGCTATAAAGGCGACCAGAAAGCGGTTTGGGCCTACAGCATTGCTGCTACACTATATGCATGACATCTTGATAGCAGCACAGCAACAAGATACGGCAGAGCTAATCTTGGCTCATGTAAAAGACGAGCTGAGAAAGGCAAATTTAACAATAGCTGAGGCAAAGGTCCAACGTTCGCCAGGGGTGAAATATTTCAGCACATGCATTGGGCCTGAGGATATGAAACCACAGACTATAAAAGTACACACTGAGCTTCAAACAATTCATGACATTCAGCAAATAGTAGGTAGTATACAATGGATCAGGAATGTTATCCCAATCACACAGGACATGATGCAACCGTTGTATACATTACTACAGGGAAACAAGTACCCACGGGACACAATCACACTCACCTCAGACATACGACTCTGCCTTGAAAACATACTACAACTTATGGTTGATAGCCATGTAGCCCGCATTAATTTGAAATTAGATGTCCTAGCTCTTATGGGAAGCACCAAACAGGGTATGATTGGGTGCCTGGGTCAAAAGGTAGCCTGAGAGGGACGTCAAAGATTTACAGCTTTGACATGGTTTATGACATCAGGAAAAAAGGCATTTGTCAGCTGGCCAACTGTGCTGGCAGACATGATCACTAAGGCCCATTTAACTGCGCAGGCTACCTTGGGAAGAGAGCCTATTGTCATTGTGATGCAATGTACGTCAAATAGTTTTGAAAAGGCCTTAAACCTTTCATCAGCCCTGCAAATCGCATTAGCAGATTATCCTGGACAGGTTCAATGTTTAGAACGTATCGAATGGGTACAGCAATTAAGTACATTTAACATTGATCTTGCACAGCGTGTAAGTGACAAACCAAATGATGGCCCCACATATTTTACCGATGCATCTTCTCTAACATCAACAGCGGTGGTGGTATGGCAGGAGGACAGGGAGTGGAAGAAACGTACATATACTGACAAAAGTAGATCACTGCAGTGGTTAGAAGCAAAAGCTGTAGAGATGGCATTACGACAGAACAGAAACCTCATCGTGAATATAATAACAGATTCTTATTATGTATATAAATTAATTTTATCAATGTCAACATCAGGAATACCATATTCCGAGATTGCAGGAATGCTAGATGCAGCTCTACAGAATCGAACACAGGCATGCGCAATTATGCACACGAACAGTCATATAGACTACCCCAGTATCTATAAAGAAGGGAATGACAAGGCAGACTTAGCAGCAAAGGGTGTGTGGACTTTACAGCCAGCCCGAATATTGCATGAAGAGTTGCATATGGGAGCAAAGAGCTTAGCAAAAACTGCAGGGATATCATTTTCACAAGCTCGAGAAATCGTAGCAATGTGTCCACACTGTCAAACCTCACTGTTATGGAAAATGGGAGTCAACCCACGGGGATTGGCTCCCTCAGCAATTTGGCAGACAGACGTTACAGTCTATGAACCTTTTAAGCCAAATTCTAATCTGTTTGTAACTATTGATACCTATAGTGGCGTCTTAGTCGTTACAGCTAAAAGAAAAGTCCGTGCGAAAGAGACAATAATGCATTGGCAGACAGCTATGGCGTGGCTGGGAAAGCCCGATAGCATCAAAACAGACAACGGACCATATTTTGTGGCCCAATCTGTAAAAGACTGGGCACATCGTTGGAATATTATCATCACACACGGTATCCCCTATAATTTGACAGGTCAGGCAATTATAGAGCGTGCTCACCGTACATTGAAAGAGTCCTTATATCTCATCATAGAAAAGAAATCACATGTCCCTTTAGATCAGCGGGATGTTGTCTTAATGAAGGCGCTATATCTCTGGAATCAATTTGATAGGCATGGAATAGACTGTATGCCCATGAAACACCCCCCCCCCCCCCCAAAAACAAAAAAAAAAACCCCCAAAAAAAACCCCAAAAAAAAAAACCCCAAACTATAATCTTCCCATGACCGAGGTACAGCCAAAGGTGTTAGTACGTTTTCCAGGAAGAGATATATGGTCACCTGGGTGGTCACTGGTTGTTCTTGGTCGAGAATACACAGCCCTATCTCATCCTGATGAACTAGAAGTATGGTGGCTACCTGCAAGATGCGTTTGCCCTGACATGCAGCGCCAAGGGCAGAACAGGCAACCTCCAAATACAGACCAGAATGCAGGCCCTCCGGATGACAACCACAATGCCGACCTTCAACCAAACGATCCTTCTGGTGATGGCCGGGACACCGACCGTCAGGTAGATGGTCTGTCTACAGGCAAAGACTGGGATGGTCCTTCCACAAGCAGAGACTGAACTTTAAGTTTCTTTGTTATGGAGTCAGAAAGTTAAAGCCCTTAAGGTTATTTTAGAATTAATAACTGATGTAAATTTCTATTTAAGATTAGTACCCGATAGAATTGTGATGTAGAATTTGTTTGCTAGATGTATTTCCTATGGCATCACTGGAGACTTCACCCACTTTAAAGCAGCATCTGATTTGGGCTCTGTCCGGTAACTGGCCATTACCGGACTGACCCCTTGTCAGCATCCGATTTGGGCTCTGTTTGGTAACTGGCCATTACCGGACCGACCCCTCATCATCATTCAGTTTAGGCTCTGTTTGGTAACTGGCCATTACCAAGCAGATCCCTTATGCTGCATTTGTTCTCCCTTCTGCAAGGCTACCCATAGAAGATTACTAACGATCTCTTTTTTGTCTTTAAACAAAAAGGGGGGAATTGTGGAACCAGAAGTTAGGCAGGTCCCTGCGAGATGTATCAGCCTGACTTTAACCGCAATGATAACGCATGCCTTTAGATTCTTTTACAGGGAAAGGGAAGGATCTGGAGCCTTTTAGTACTGCTACTGGTTTTGGTGTCCTTTGTCAACAGTGATCGCTCGTACAACTGGACGCTGATGCAACCTCAGGAATCGCGAACACTCCAGTCTATAGTGACTCCGGGTGCTCCCTCCTTCAACGTCACAGTATGCCATTTGATGGGCCCAACTGTACTGAATCGCTGGAAAGGTCCACATTGTGTCACTGCCAATGCCAAATGGGACACTGGGGATTCCAATCACCCTGGATAACCACTTTGTTATCCACTCTTTCTGGTCCTCTTCTTATCTTGCTGCTACCTTTAACTTTTGGACTTTGCGTTCTTAACAGACTAGTGGCATTTATTAAGTCTTACTTAGACACAGCAGAGGCACAGTGTGTCTTGTTAGCTCACATGACTGACTATCATCACCAATGCACTTAATATTGTATTTTCACTGTCATGGAGGGGGGGGAATTGTGGTAGTATAGGGATGTGGCGATGCGGAAGATCACGTGCTGTAACGGAAACGTAGAAACCAGGTAGGATACCACCCATGAAGGGCTGGGTCTGTTAGTGGTATATAAGTGCCTGTAGCCTTTAATAAAACGCCATTTTGCCTTCCTCTCTATGAGAGTCTGAGTCTCACAGTGGACCCTCGGTGTCTCCCGGGATTTCGGCACTGAGGATAGGACACGTTAATCACAACAATTCATCACATCTCTTCCCCACAAGTTAAGCTGTAGAGTAGTGACATAGGGCCTCACTGTGGCTGTCTGCCCTTCTGGGTTATTTATCAAGACAGGCTTTGCTGCTATATAGCTGGTTTGAACTCCCCCCACCCCCAGGACTCCTTCTGTATTGGAAATTAATGGCCAAGAGGGTGGCTATTGTAGCGTGCAGGGATGGACTCTGACAGCACAGCCAATATGGTTGTAATCAGAAGTCACTTTATTAAGTACAACAGGCTATATTTATACACGAGACAATACTGATCACACACCCAGGTCACTTCTCGTTGGCCTGACACTCAAACCCAGAGTCTGTTCACACGCACTTCAAACACTTTTAATTGTCTGGCGATTCTCTTGGTTTTCTTCCTTCAGCACCCTGTTTTTCTCTTATCCGCCTGTTTTGCCAGGTGCTTCTGCTTTTCTCATCCTTGGTCTTATCTCCTCAAGGTCGGGGCAGTGTTGTCTGTTTTTCGGCCTTGCAGGCCTTAGCATAACTACTTCTAGCTAACAACTATTTCTGTCCTACTCTTATCAATCCCTACAGGCCATCTAGCCTACGAAATAATAGTCATATCTGCCCCACTGTCAAGGAGTCCAGTCAACTTCACTTGAGATAGGGAAGCACCCATCATAATGAGGGTACAAATAATTTCTGGCCTATTTTCGGTAACGTATTGTGACCAGAACACCTGGAGTTTCCCAGTAGACCCAAATCCACAGGTTCCACGGAAGAGCTGATCTGTTTCTGGCACGCTGCTCATAAAAGGTATGAGTTGAGTAATCTGGGTTCCTTCATTGATTGTAACCAGAGGCGTTCCTGTTGACACCATTGCACATATCTGCCCCTGATAGTCTGCATCATTAACCCCTACATGTACAATTAATCCTTGTAACGTGCTGCTCGAGCACCCTATTAAGAGCGCACTCAGTCCTTTTCCAATTGGCCCCCATGCATCCAGAAGCACTTTATACACCACTGGAGTGGTCAATGTTACTGTGAGGGAGGTGGATACATCCATCCTGGCTGCTCCCTGGGTCTTTCCCTGCAACTTGTCACAAAGGTGTCGCTGTTTATGCCAGGAGTGGAGAGATGCAGCAACATATAAATTCAGCAAGAGCAGTCAAAAGAAGCAACTTTATTAATTTACAACCCCATTTTATATACCCTAGCCCCATAGGGCGATTGGTCAGTGATCACCCATCTCCTAGGGTGATTGGCTAAAGTCCTAAAACACCTATTTCAAAATATTTTTCCAATGTACCATAAACAGAACTTAGCAAAACACCAGGTGTTGGTCTAGCTTACAAAAACCATCCTACTGTTTCTCATAAGACGTGTGATAAAGGCAGGATTCTCACTAAATATTGTGAGAACCTAGGAAAATCCCTCTGCTAGCAGATTTTCAGCATCCACACAAAGGCTTGTGGTATCCATGGGGGCTGTAAGGAGCTGTGGGAGCATTTGTGTCTGCACGTGCCCCTTCACGCTTGTTGGGGTTTTGGGGAGTTATTCTGTTTTCCTTCTTGTCTTAAAGAATTTTTCCATACTTGTTTGTCAGGGAGGTAAATGGCCGTA
>JANVCC010009722.1:170669-277549 GCA_025345505.1 Todiramphus chloris collaris
TTGTTGTTTGTTTGTCCTGTTATATATATTTAGTAAAGAACTGTTATTCCTATTCCTCATATCTTTGCCTGAAAGCCCCTTAATTTAAAATTACAAGCATTCAGAGGGGAGGGGGTTGCATTTCCATTCCAAGGGGGGCTCCTGCCTTCCTTGGCAGACACCTGTCTTTCAAACCAAGGCAACGCTCCTTTTGCCGTTTCCCGACCATAAGGTTTGCCCGTTTCCATGAAAGCGAGATTTGCACTGCTTAGAAAAATGTCCCAGCTTTCCACATCTCAGGCAAGTTACGGCTCCCACGGTAACAGCCGGGGCCTGTCCCCCCTTTTGTTTTTTATTGGGGCATTCAGTCTTTCTATGCCCCGATTGGCCACATGGAAAACACTTTTGCTCCACAAGGCGAAGTGCAGACACGGCTGTTGCTAGCTCAGCCATTTTGTGCCGCACAGATCCCACCTTTGCAGAAGCCGTAATCATGTCTTCTAGCGTTGGATAGCCTGGCATCGCCTCTATGATATTCTGACAGTCTTCATTGGCATTGTCGCGGGCTAATTGTTTAGCCAACATTTCCCAGAGATGGGCATCAAAAAACCTGTCTTTCAATTGACACAATGAGTTTTTCTACAAACTGTAAAAATGTCTCCTTGGCTCCTTGTGTAATAGTAGTATATCGTGCCTTCGGCTCTGCTAGCTCTGCAGTACGCATAATAGCCTCCATCCCCACATTCTTAAACCTGCTCTAACAGTAATGGATGACACTGAACTTGGGCCTGTGTATTGCCGTTATTTCCCAACCCCATAAGCACATACGTTCCAAACCCATACCGGGGATCTTGCTGATGGAGTTGCATATTTCGGGCCGCCTGGAGGTCAGCACGTTGCCTCCAGATGGTATGAAACACAGCAGCCTGCACCGGCTGGAAGATTATCTGTGTTAACTGATGTATATCAAAAGGGGTTAATTCATCTGTTGCTGTAAGGCGTAGCAGTTGCATTACAGCAGGAGAATTGGAGCCATACTGGGCCGTAACCTTTTGAAAATCTTGTATTACCCTCCATGCAAAGGTGGCGTACTCATCCTGGCTGCCCTGAGTGCTAACACGAACAACCGGAAAGGCCATAAGTCCCCCCTCTTCTAATGTGGCAGTGTCGCCTCTCTTGGTTCCAGGAACAGTGATGTTCTCTGAGAGTTCCCAATTACCCTACTGCATTGCCCGTGCTTTCACTTGCTGCCACAAGGCAGCCGGATTGCGTGGGACAACAGTAACCTGGGTGGGGGGGAGGGTCCATGGCAGACCACGGCACCCCAAGCCCCCCTACAGGGGAACTTCACCAGGTGCTCTCAGTTCCAGGATAGCCTCTGCCCCGAGGTCCTCCCAATCATCAAGCTCTTCTGGCAGAAGCGGAGGGTACTGATCAGATGCGTCATTGTAGTGGGTCTAGATGAGCTGCTTTTCCCCATCCAGCCCTCATGCTGCAGTACTGGGAGCTGGAGGGTGTTGATAACACATCTGTGTTATGACTGCCAGTGCTCACACAGCAACAGAGGATGGGGGGGCAAGATGGGGGAGGGGATACAGCCGACCTGAGCTGACCAGTGGGATATACCATACCATATAATGTCAGCTCAACTATAAAGGGAGAGGGCAAGAGGAGGATGAGGGGGCATTTGGCATTGTCCTCCAAGCGTCTGCTACATGTTCTGGAGCCCTGCTTCCTGGACTCGGCCTGACATCACCTGCAGACGTGAAGTAGAGAATAACATCTTATCTATCATAACCCACAGCTCTTTGCGTCTTATTATCTCCCTGCGTGCCGTGATGACAGGGGTTGGAGGGAGTGATAGAAGGGCTTGGTGGGCACCTGGTGCCGTGCCAGGGTCAACCCACCACAGTTACTTTTTGTCGCCCAACGTGAGGCACGAGCAGCTGCTTTTCTATTGCTTTCTTGATTTAGATAATTAGTAGCAAACTCCTGTGCAGGCCACAGAGTTTGCTTGTGCTACTTACCTGGTGCTTTGTTAACATGTTTACCGAAACACCATCTCTTTGCTTTGCTTCTGCACTGATAGCTTCAATGTGTTGGGGAAGCTTCTGTCTTGGGAGGATGAAGGGACTCAGGAGCACCCTAGCACAAATAGTAAGGATGTGTTTCATGCTGGCATCGGTGGCTTTGCTGTGTTGGGGGGGCTACCTTGGTGAGAAAATGAATGAATACATCTCTCTCTCTCTGATGGAAATTAATGTAGATGATTTTATTGTGCATGCTCCCGAGGTCCTTGTCCACCCTTATGTGAGCTTCTTAATACTACTAATCAATATCATTGGCCTAATCAGGGTTGTGTGTAGTCTGATCCCAGTTTGGCCTGAGAGGAGACAAGTTTCAGGTGGGGTGACACCGAAATGTGCCCTGAGACGGCCTGTCCCTGGGTGGCAAGGGGTCTGGCAGGATTTGGGCAGATTCCTAGGATGGTTGTCACCTCCTGTAGCCTGGGACTTTACCCCCGAACAGGCAAGCAACCCTGGCAAGCTGACACAACATCTAATAGAAGGGTGCCTTGTCTACCCTGATGAAAAGCAGCAGCTCTTAGCACTGTACTGGGGCCTGGCCTGTACCTATTGAGCCACAGTTGAGTACTCTCAGAGGACTGTGGTTGAGGCAGGGACCCAAACTACATCCAAAGACACCTGAGCTGAGATAGGGACTGCAACAACTACAACTGCCAAAGTTGTCCCAGTAGTGAAAAAGAAGCAGTGGACAAGGAGAACAACAAGCCCCTACCCTTGATTAGTGAGGGATGAGGAAGAGGAGGAAACACACGACCAACAAGCTGGACCCTCAACAGGAAGACTGGAGGAGGGAGTAATGAAATTGAAGCAGGAGGCAGAAACCACCCGGTCCCTGACTTCATCAGAACTTCGAGACCTGAGAAAAGATTACAGCTGCCAGATACGGGAACGGATTGTTACCTGGCTGCTTCGATGCTGGGATACTGGGGCTGACACCCAACAGCTGGAAGGTAAGGAAGCCCAAAAGCTGAGATCCTTTCCTAGGAATCATGGCATTGAAAGAGGTATTGGAAAGGAGGCATCAATTTGCAGTCTCTGGAGACGGCTCCTTTCAAGCGTCAAAGCAAGATATCCATTCAAGGAAGACTTAATGAATGCCACCTCCTCAGGAAAGTGGTCCACTGCTGATGAAGGTATCCAGTACCTGAGGGAACTAGCAGTACTGAAAGTCATCTATGGGGATTTAGATAATGATGAGCATCCTAAAGACCCAGAGGATGTGCAATGTACAAGGGCCATGTGGAGGAAAGTGATCAAGAATGCACCAGCATCATATTCTGCTAGCTTGGCAGCAATGTACTATCCACGAATGGATAACCCAACTGTGGAAACTGTTTCTTCCTGGCTTCAGAACTTTGAAGAGAGTCTTGGTACCTCCACGTCCCTAAGGGCTAGTGCCTTGGATATCAGGAGTCCCCCAAGGAATCAGCCAGTCAGAGGGACAGGGAGCCCAAGGCGTATGCCACGTGATATACTGTGGTTCTTTCTGCGTGACCAGGGGGAGGACATGAGGAAGTGGGATGGTGGACCAACCTTTAAGCTGGAAGCCCGTGTACAGGAACTGAGAGGGAAGACAGCCGTTAAGAAGGGGCCATCCAAAAAGACCATTAATGTAGTCAGTGTTGAAACACAAGAAGGCAACCAACAATCTCGCAGACATGGGAAGGGTAAAATCACCTTCAAAGAGCCTAATGAGGGGACTTCTGGTCTGACACAGCAAGGGTCAGACAGTGAATACTCTGACCTGGAGGAGGAATAGAGGAGCCCTGCCTCCAGCCAGGTGGAGGAAAGGGACAACCGGATTTACTGGACTGTGTGAATCCGATGGCCCGGCATGTCAGAGCCACAAAAGTACAAGGCCTTGGTTGATACAGGTGCACAGTGCACTTTAATACCATCAAAATACAGAGGAGCTGAGCCCATAAGTATTTCTGGAGTGACAGGGGGATATCAGCAGCTGACAGTATTGGAGGCTGAAGTGAGCCTGACTGGTAGGGAGTGGTACAAACACCCCATTGTGACTGGCCCAGAGGCCCCATGAATCCTTGGCATAGATTATCTCAGGAGAGGCTATTTCAAGGATCCAAAAGGATACCGGTGGGCTTTTGGTGTTGCTGCCTTGGAGGTGGAGGGAAGTGAACAGTTGTCCACCTTGCCAGGTCTCTCAGAGAACCCTTCTATAGTGGGGCTGATGAAGGTTGCAGAGCAGCTGGTGCCAATGGCTATGACGACGGAGCATCAGCAGCAATATCGTACCAACAGAGATTCCCTGATCCCTATCCAGAAATTGATTCGTCAGCTGGAGAGCCAGGGAGTGATCAACAAAACTCATTCACCTTTCAACAGCCCCATATGGCCTGTGAAAAAGTCAAATGGAGAATGGCGATTGACAGTGGACTATCGTGGTCTGAATGAAGTTACACCGATGCTGAGTGCTGCTGTGCCAGTCATGCTAGAACTTCAGTATGAGCTGGAGTCAAAGGCTGACAAGTGGTATGCCACAATTGACATTGCTAACGCGTTTTTCTCCATTCCCATAGCACCAGAGTGCAGGCCACAGTTTGCCTTCACCTGGAGGGGAGTCCAGTACACCTGGAATCGATTGCCCCAGGGGTGGAAACACAGCCCCACCATCTGCCACAGACTGATCCATACTGCACTGGAGGAAGGTGGGGCTCCACAGCACCTCCAGTACATTGATGACATCATCGTATGGGGAAACGCAACAAAAGTTTTCAAGAAAGGGAAGAAAATAATTGAAATCCTCCTGGAGGCCAGTTTTGCTATAAAGCAAAGCAAAGTGAAGGGGCCTGTGCAGGAAATCCAGTTCCTTGGAATAAAATGGCAGGATGGGCATCAACACATCCCAATGGATGTGATCAATATGATAACAGCAATATCTCCACCAACCAACAAAAAGGAGATAAAGGCTTTCCTGGGTGCTGTGGGTTTCTGCAGAATGCATATTCCAGATTATAGTTGTGGTGGGTTGACCCTGTCACTGCACCAGGTGCCCACCAAGCCCTTCTATCACTCCCCACAAGCCCCCTCACCACGGCACGCAGGGAGAGAATAAGATGCAAAGAGCCGTGGGTTATGATAGATGCTATTCTCTACTTCCCATCTGCAGGCGATGTCGGGCCGAGTCCAGGAAGCAGGGCTCCATGAACACGTAGCAGCTACTTGGAGGATAAAGCAGAATGCCCCCAACATCCTCCTCCTGCCCTCTCCCTTTATAGTTGAGCTGATGTCATATGGTATGGAATATCCCACTGGTCAGCTCAGGTCAGCTGTATCCCCTCCCCCATATTGCCCCCTCCACCCTCTGGTGCCTTGTGAGCACTGGCAGTCATAACACGGGTATGTTATCAACACCCTCCAGTTCCCAATACTGCAGCATGAGGGCTGGATGGGGAAAAGCAGCTCAGCCAGACCCACTACAACAGTCTCACTGTGAGCCCACTCTACCATGTGACCCAGAAGAAGAATGACTTTAACTGGGGCCCTGAACAGCAACAGGCCTTTGAACAAATTAAACAGGAGATTGTGCATGCAGTAGCCCTTGGGCCAGTCTGGACAGGACCAAATATCAAAAACATACTCTATACAGCAGCTGGGTAGAATGGTCCTACCTGGAGCCTCTGGCAGAGGGCACTCGGGGAGACACGAGGCCGACCTCTGGGTTTTTGGAGTCGAGGATTTAGGGGATCTGAGGCCAGCTATACTCCAACGGAAAAGGAGATACCGGTGGCATATGACGGAGTTCAAGCTGCCTCAGAAGTGATCAGAACGGAAGCACCCCGGAGGCACCCCGACCGCCGGTGCTTGGATGGATGTTCAAAGGGAGAGTCTCATCTACACACCATGCAACCAATGCCACATGGAGCAAATGGATTTCAATGATAACACAACGGGCTTGTATAGGGAACCCCAGTCGCCCAGGGATCCTGGAAGTGATCACAAAAGATTTTGGGATGTCGCCAGAGGAAGAGGTGAAACGTGCTGAGGAGGCCCCACCATATAACACATTATCAGATGATGAAAAGCAATTGTTGGTGTCCAACAATCAGACATACTACTTCTGACCAGAACATCCACAGATGAGACCCAAGTCATCGAGTGAGGGAAGCTCATGGAATGAGGGACTATCTGGTAAAGGACTGGGGATAGTAGTTGATGACAATGCATTGGTTCGGTATAGAGATGGTTTAATTATGTGGATTGAGATGTGAGTGTTTGTAATAAGGGGTTTTGTTAATGAGAATTGATTATGATGGGAATGGTTAAGTATGCGCTATGTGGGGCCTGAGCATGACACAAATGGTATGGAATAAGGGGTGGAGATTGTTGTGGCTCTGTCTGAGCTGCTTTTCCCCATACAGCCCTCATGCTGCAGTACTGGGAGCTGGAGGGTGTTGATAACACACCCGTGTTATGACTGCCAGTTCTCACGCGGCATTAAGTGTCTGGGGGACAAGATGGGGGAGGGGATACAGCCGACCTGAGCTGACCAGTGGGATATTCCATACCATATGATGTCAGCCCACCACAGTCACCTAGCAGGGGGCTCCTCCCTCTGGGAGTCACGGATGGCTCACTGTCCAAGGGAGGGGCTGATGGCTCAGTTCTGGGCTCCTTTGCCAGTTTTGCCCAAAACTTATGTTTCAAGGAGGGGAGAGTGGGGATGAGGATACTCCCGTGCCTCACAGTCCTGTGAAGTGAGGGGGGACAGTATTCTGCTTAAAAGATAATGAAGCAAGTTGGGCAGCCCTTGTTATCCTGGGGCCTCCTAAGATAAACAGGAGACAAGACCTTGAGGCTTGACAGCTTTACGGCCCTTAGCTCATCTTGCATGGCTTGTAGATAAGGGAAACTAACTCCAAGACAGGGAGGAATAAAGAAGAGCCTCCCACCAGTCCTGGGATCTGCGATTCATCACAACTCTGCATTTTGAGACAAAAGGTGAAAAGTACACTGCGAGGAAGACTGGCAGCCTTCCTCCCAAAGACCCCCGAAGACCCCGGCCCACGATCACCAGACAGCAGTGCGCAAGTGCCAAGGGGAGGAGGCCTATGATAATGAGTCCCTGGAACTGATTATAATAATCCCACCCTGTATAATGAATATGTAGCTAACTCTGCTAAATATGCATACTTTCATGTAATAAATAGCTGCTCGATGGACACTTGGGTATGCATGCTGGGAGGAATGATCCCCCATGCATCCGGCGCTGTAAATAAAGAATATTTGCTACTGATAAAATTGGTGAAATGTCCTTTTTTGAGAATCACCTGACAGTGTCAGTATTCCCTGGGGATTGAGTCTCAAGGGTGCATGTATTCCTGGGCCTCACAGTCCCGAGGGTGTGAGTACTCTCGGTCCCCACGTTCTCAGGGGTCTGGGTAGAAACAAGGTTTCATCAGTTTAGATTGCCTGGAGAGCACCTCATCATCAGAATCGGTAATGAAAGGGTTACTGGTCTTCCTCGGGAGGGAGGTATCAGCATCAGGATCAGTTGGATCGGCAAGAAGCAAGGTAAGGGCACTAGTAGTCTGGGAAGCTTCTAACTTTTCAACTTTGCCTCACCGCTTTTTAAGGCCTTTTAACGTCTCTAGCAGCAAGCACCAAGTAGATAATAATCCCATTGCATCCTTACATCCACCCACGGGTAGCACTATCAATCAACTTTTCCCTAATCTGTTCCCACATTGGAATACTAAATTCTGTTGCTGAATCCGGTGGGAAGCCATTCTTTTTACCCCATATGAGCATCTCTTGTAAAGCAAATTCATCTAATTTAAGTCCTCTTGTCTTAAAAATTATTTTCCACGCATTTAAAACACTAATCTCTTCTTTAGTGAGAGTCCCTCCTGGTATGTCAGGTGTCAAGTATTGGTCAGCGGACTAGCAGATCCACCGCCGCTCTCAGCTTCACGGGGCTCTGTCTCCACTGCTTTTCCTGCAGTCCAGGGGATCGTCGGGGTCACCAGATGTCGCTATTGAAACGGACTAACAACATTAGATGCAGAAAAGCCCCCAAAACACAGAAAGGGCACAAAAGGCACTTTATTGCGCTATACCACTACATTTATACCCATCCTCGCTCAAACTTGTACAGATGCGTCTTTGCTTCATTGGTCCAAAGTTGTTTTTCTCACTTATTATTGGTTGGTATTTACAGAACTTATCTTCTACCCACAAGATAGCACATACACTTTGCTTTGCAATTAGCGCTTCCTCAAACTTGCTTACATTCCTCATTTCTCTGTTTCTCCTTGTTCTCTCACAGGAACACTGTAATCCTTCCAAGGTCAGAGTATTGCTTGAAACCCTCAGTCCTGCTGAGGTCCCCCACGGAATCTGATGATGTTAAGATTGAAGTAACTAATATTGTGACTCCAGCCTCTTTCCTTAGAGGACAGACATCTGAACCACTGGTACCTGACTATGGAAGTGGTATATTCCAGCAGATCACATCTAACAAAAGAGCCACTGGAAGATGCAGAAGAATCACAGATGTAATCAGTTTCATCCGACAAGGGAATCGTAAGGCTGGATATGCAGTAACAACAACAGACAAGGTAATCAAGTCTCAACCACTACCTGCTGGGACAGTGGGCCAAAAGGCTGAAAGAATTGCTCTCACTAGATGTGGATGCTGAAAAGCTGCTAGCAGAGGGATTTTCTCAGGTTCTCACAATATTCAGTGAGAATCCTGCCTTTCTCACACGTGTTATGAGAAACAGTAGGACGGTTTTTGTAAGCTAGACCAACACCTGGTGTTCTGCTAAGTTCTGTTTATTGTACATTGGAAAAATATTTTGAAATGGGTGTTGTAGGACTTTAGCCAATCACCCTAGGAGATGGGTGATCACTGAACAATCGCCCTATGGGGCTAGGGTATATAAAATGGGGTTGTAAATTAATAAAGTTACTTCTTTGCCTGCTCTTGCTGAATTTATATGTTGCTGCATCGCTCCACTCCAGGCATAAACAGCGAGATTTGGTGACCCGCAACGTGTACTACCTGCAACGGACCCAGCCAAGGAGCTCTCGGGAGGTACGCAACTGCCCCCCCCCTTTTCCCCCCCCAGCCCCGAGGTTCGCGGCCGGGACCAGTCCAGGCACCGGGGTATTAGAAAAACCCTGCCGAGATGGGGACTTGCGACTTGAAAGAAAGCGTGGTGCTGTTGGCCTGGAAGAATTTCCTGGCCACCAAAAAGAGCGCTGTACCGGAGGACGCCCTCCGTGCTCTTTTGCAATGGGCAGCTGACCACCAGTTTCTCCTGAGCTCTGATACCGCCTTTGATTTAAAGCTGTGGCGGCTGCTGGGCACCAGGCTCCTTCGTGAGCTCCCCGACGGAGACGACACACTGCTAGACTCGTTTCGCGCTTAGAAAGATATATTTGCTGTGCTACTAAAGTCTGAAACTGGAGACGGGGGAGGGGTGCCGGCTTCAGAGGAGGACGCCGCTAAGGGGGACGCTGCTGAACTCAAGTGTAGCAGCCGGCGGCAGCCGCACCGAGGAGCCGTCTCCGGCCCCACAGGATCCGGTGCCGGTCCTACAGCCCGTTCAGCGGCAATACACCTTGCCCCGTGATTATGTTCCCCCTAAATATCCTACGCCTGCAGAGCAGCTCGCGGAAATGCTTAAAGAGAGATGGCTTGGAGCGCCCCTCACTCCTTAGCCCAGCGGCTCTGGTCGCCTCCGCGCCGCTCCCTTCGGCAAATATAACAGTGCCGGTCGCTCCCACGGCCTCTCTGGTTGTCCGGCCCGGTTTAACAGTGACCTGGAGCTCCATGGCGGCACCCGGGTTTTACGCGCGCGCGCGCGCGCACGCCCGCTGCACTTGCAGCACCCTCGAGTCTTTCACAAGCGCCCACAGCGCCGGACAATTCCGCGCGTGTGCCCCTATCTGGGTGTTTTCATGCGCAGGCGCAGCCGCCCATGATGGACCTTTTAATGCGGCAGCTGGCAGTACTGTAAGAATATTTGCTGAAGATATCTTAGCAGCTTGCGGAATTGCCCGAGGCGTTCCTGCGAGCGTCCGCTGAGAGAGCCGTGCCGGGGCGACCCGGGCCGGAAGTGCCGGCTCCGGGAATACCGAACGTGGAAGTGCCGACAGCTCCCGCGGCGTAACCGGCAGCGGCGGAAAAAGGGGTGGCCCGGCGGCTCCGGCGCCGCCGGCCGAGCTGACGGCCCCGACTCCAGAGGCAGAGGCGGCTCCGTCACAAGATCTGCCAGCACCGCCGGCAGCGCCCCAAACTGCGCCGCCCCAGCCGACTGCCTTGCTGCCCCCTGCGCAACCGACTGCGGCCCCCACCGCCGTACCGCCCTCCAGCCCGGCACCCGTGCCCTGCCCGCCTCCATCGTTCGTGCTGGGGTCCTCGGGGAAACCCCTGCCTGACGATTCAGGCAGTGACACAGAGGGCACGCCTGCCTCAAGGTGGAAGGCTGCGGTAACCAGGCGGAGGAAGAAGCGGTTCCTGCAGAGCCATCCTTGGACGCTCCCAGACTGTACTGTAACTGTCCGTCCAAGAAACAGCAGGCGTTTCTGGGAGTCGGTTAAATTGGGGGCTCTAGAGGAGGGCAACTGGGATCTCTTAGACAAACTGGGACTGCCAGAGAGGTCAGGGGAATTTATGCGGGATCAGGAGACTGCTGTAACGCCTCAAAAGGGTGTGCCACTAACTCAAGGCAATAGTAACACCCCACAAGGGGATGTCCAAGCCTATCCTGTGTTTAAGGCTGTCCCAAATACAGGTGAAAATGATAAACATGGTGTTTTTGCATGGAGGGTTGTACAGGATTTACAATCCAATGTGGCACAGTATGGGCTTGGTTGTCCTGAACTCATGAAACTTGTTAGAGTGCTGAATGCTGATCTGCTTGCTCCATTTGATAATAAGCACTTAGCTCAAATCATACTTCAATCTGTACAATTTGCAGTTTTTGAGAATACCTGGAGAAAGATGTCTGAGAAGGTTGCACTACAGAATAAGCAGTTGCCTTCCACTGACATTAGACATGAAGTTGGAGTAGATGCCCTTATGGGAATCGATAACTTCTCTAATCCTGATCTCCAGGCCACCTGGCCCCCTCAAATCCTAGAGCAAGCTCAAAAAGTCGGCATGGGAGCTCAATTGAAGACCATGGAAATGGCAACTCCTCAAACATGGTATATGAAAATATGCTAGGGGCAGACAGCCATTTTTACTCTTTGTAGAAAAGGTTGCTGCTGCCCTTGAGAAGCAGGTTGCGGATGATTCATTAAGGCAGATGATGTGCATACAATTAGCAAGAGACAATACCAATGATGAGTGTAGAAAAATCATAGATGCTCTACCAGGGGAGCCTACACTCACAGATATGGTTGAAGCCTGCGCTAAGGTGAGGTCTGTGAGCCATAAAAGGTCTGCTTTGGCTGCGTTTCTGACGTCTGTTCACGCATCCTCTGATCGTGAACCGAAGCAGTCCAAAGCCGGGAGCAAACAGAAAAGGGCTAAACCGAGGCAAAAGGAAAACACAGGGACCCCCCAGTGCAGGAGGTGTGGTAGGCCAGGTCATTGTGCAGAATATTGCAGATCTTTGTGCCATGCCGATGGTCGGCCTCTGCTGGGAAACTCACGCTGGAGTGCAAAAAGGGGGAATTGCTCTCTGATGCAGGTGTTCCCCCAGGGAATGGCACAGACACAGGCCTACCCAGCCACCTTACAGATGGCAGCCCAGGATCAGCCGGGGCCAACATCTACACCACAACAGCAGTCGCCCTAGAATCTAGTCGTATTTATAAGGTCTCTTTGAATGCATATGGACCCCTAGGTCAGGGACTCAGTGCAATGCTCGTGGGAAAACCTAACGTTACCCACCGAGGGATCTTTGTGCACCCAGAAGCTATTGATGATGACTTTACAGGCCAGATTCATGCTATGGTTTCCACGCCCAATCCCCCTGTTACTATCCCTGAAAAGACTTGCATTGCTCAATTAATGCCTTTTAAGTCATGTGTCCCCAGGACAGAACAACAAGTTCGCAACGATAGCGGCAGTGGACCTACAGGACTTTCTCAGATCTTCTGGACTGCAGACATCTCTAGCCAAAGGCCACAGATGACATGTACCCTAGTCCTGCCAAACGCTTGTCCGCCCCAGACTCAGCTTCGAGGTTTGATCGATACGGGTGCTGATGTAACGATTATCTCCTTCTCTGCGTGGCCTCCTTCATGGCCTTTATCCCCCGTGGGATCGGCCATTTCAGGGTTAGGAGGAACCGCACAGAGCTATTTAAGCGAACGACCTGTAATGGTAAAAGCCCCAGAGGGACACACAGCTACAATTTGCTCTTATGTTACTAGTGCTCCAGTCAACCTCTGGGGGCGGGACGTGCTGGCAGCTTGGGGGGTACGAATTGGGACAAATTTTTGATAGGGGTCACTGTGCGGAAGGGCGCACAGTTCCCTACGCTCCATTTGTGGTGGCTGACTAACAGACCGATCTGGGAATCACAGTGGCCCCTACCAAATGAGAAACTAGTCGCCCTTCGTCAGCTGGTTCAGGAACAGTTACAACAGGGGCATATTGAGCCTTCTACTAGTGCCTGGAACAGTCCTGTTTTTGTAATTAAGAAGAAATCAGGGAAATGGAGACTCTTGCAAGATCTCCGAAAAGTTAACGCAGTGATGGAAGGTATGGGGGCATTGCAGCCTGGTATGCCCTCACCCACCATGATTCCAACAGGGTGGGACATCCTGATCATTGATCTGAAGGATTGCTTTTTCACAATTCCTTTGCATCCTAATGACAGACCAAAATTTGCCTTTACTGTGCCTGCAGTGAACAATGCTGAACCTGCGAAGAGATATCAATGGAAGGTTCTACCTCAGGGCATGAAGAACAGCCCGACTATCTGCCAATGGTATGTCGCTCAAGTGTTGTCCGGAGTCCGTGAGCAGTTTCCTGAGGCATACTGCTACCATTACATGGATGATATCCTGGTGGCAGCGTCCACCCAGGATGAGCTGCTGAGGATACAGCCTCGGCTGCTCGCTGCTCTGCATTCCTACGAGTTGCAAGTGGCTCCGGAGAAAGTTCAAAAGCACCCTCCTTGGAAATATTTAGGAGTCAAAATTTTGGACCAAACTATACAACACCAAGAGGTGCAATTCTCAGATTCTATTAAAACCTTGAATGATGCTCAGAAATTGCTGGGTATCATCAATTGGGTACGTCCTTATCTAGGGCTAACCACAACGCAACTTTCCCTGCTTTTTAATATTTTAAAGGGGGACCCCGATTTGAATTCACCTCAGAAATTGACTCCGGAAGCGCGACAAGCGCTGCGGGAGGTGCAACAGGCTGTTTCTGCTCGTCAGGTTTATCGAGTGGATCCCTCCATTGATATCACTGTTTTCATTACTGCTCCAGACCTCCATCCCACAGGTATCATTGGCCAGTGGAACACACAATGGCCTGACCCTTTGCATGTCCTAGAATGGGTCTTTCTGCCTCATCAGCCGAAAAAGACAGCACCCACGTTGTTTGAATTGATCGCTTCTCTGATAATCAAATGCCACCAACGGTGTTTGCAATTAATGGCGGCGGATCCTGCAACAATTATTCTTCCAACGCCGCAGGAACACTTTGAGTGGAGCCTTGCCAACAGCGCTCCTTTGCAAAGTGCGCTGCAAAATTTTCCAGGGCAGATTTCTTGCCACCTGCCCAGCCATAAATTACTGCAGATGGCAAAATCGACCAGCTTCACCTTGCGGCCCAAAAACAGTCGGGTGCCGGTGAAAGGACCCACCGTCTTCACGGATGGTTCTGGAAAAACAGGGAAAGCCATTGTTACCTGGAAGGAGGGATCTGAGTGGCAGGTCCTGGAAGGCCATGAGTCAGGCTCTGCCCAGCTGGTTGAATTGAGGGCTGTTGCCATGGCTTTTCAGCAGTTCTCTCAGGTGCCTTTGAATTTGGTTACTGATTCTGCTTATGTAGCAGATATAACCCAACGCTTGGATTGTTCACTTCTAAAGGAAGTGAATAATGCGGCTCTGTTTTCACTATTGCAAACTTTGTGGTGTGCAATTCAAGCTCGAGCGCATCCATACTACATTCTGCACATTTGAAGCCACACCAGTTTGCCAGGTTTTATAACAGAAGGCAATGCCAGGGCTGACATGCTGGCCAACCCTGCATGGGTAGCGCCTCAGCCTGACAAAATTGCACAAGCCAAGGCATCGCACGGTTTCTTCCATCAAAGTGCACATACCCTGCAGAAGCAGTTTCACCTAACGCCAACTGAGGCTCGTGACATTGTCAGTGCTTGTGCCGACTGTCACGGGCTCGCTGCACCTTTGCCACCAGGGGTAAACCCCAGAGGTTTGAAAGCCTTGCAGCTTTGGCAAATGGATGTAACACACATCCCTGAATTTGGCCGGTTTAAATATGTGCACGTGTCCATTGATACTTTCTCCTCAGCTATGTGGGCTTCTGCTCACACTGGAGAGAAAGGCCGTGATGTCATTTCCCATTGGAAATTGGCTTTCTCGGTCCTGGGCGTACCATCTGCTGTGAAAACCGATAATGGTCCTGCCTACGCCTCGCAGAAGACGCGGCAGTTCTTGCACCTATGGGGTGTAGACCACACTTTTGGTATTCCACATTCTCCTACCGGCCAAGCTATTGTTGAACGCGCTCATGGCACTTTGAAGCGTGTTTTGGAAAAACAGAAAGGGGGAATGCATGGAGAAACCCCACAGAGCCAACTAGAAAAAGCTTTGTATACAATCAATCATCTCACAGTACCACCAAATTCAAATAATCCTGTTATTCTGAATCATTTTCTCTCATTGCAGTCGTCAGGCGAGACGCACCTGCCTCGGGCAAAAGTCTGGGTACGGGATCTGCTCACCAACAATTGGGAAGGCCCGCATGAGCTTATTGCTTGGGGTCGTGGGTATGCTTGCGTTTCCACAGATACTGGGGTACGGTGGCTACCTGCAAGATGCGTTCGCCCTGACCTGCGGCACCAGAGACAGAACAGGCAACCTCCAAATGCTGACCAGAATGCAGATCATCAACCAAATGATCCTTTTGGTGATGACCAGGACACCGACCATCAGGCAGATGGTCCTTCCACAAGCAGAGACTGGAATGGTCCTTCCACAAGCAGAGACTGAACTTTAAGTTTCTTTTGTTATGGAGTCAGAAAGTTAAGGCCCTTAAGGCTATATTAGAATTAATAACTGATGTAAATTTCTATTTAAGATTAATACCTGATAGAATTGTGATGTAGAATTTTGTTTGCTAGATATATTTCATATGGCATCACTGGAGACTCTCTGCCCATTTTAAAGCAGCATCTGATTTGGGCTCTGTCTGGTAACTGGCCATTACCAAGCAGATCCCTTATGCTGCGTTTGTTCTCCCTTCTCCAAGACTACCTGCAGAGGTTTACAAACGATACCTTTTTGGTCTTTAAACAAAAAGGGGGAATTGTGGATGCTGAAAAGCTGCTAGCAGAGGAATTTTCCTAGGTTCTCACAATATTCGGTGAGAATCCTGCCTTTCTCACACGTGTTATGAGAAACAGTAGGACGGTTTTGTAAACTAGACTAACACATGGTGTTTGATAAGTTCTGTTTATGGTACATTGTAAAAATATTTTGGAAATAGGTGCTGTAGGACTTTAACCAATCACCCTAGGAGATGGGTGATCAGTGACCAATCGCCCTATGGGGCTAAGGTATAAAAAATGGGGTTGTAAATTAATAAAGTTGCTTCTTTTGCCTGCTCTTGCTGAATTTATATGTTGCTGCATCTCTCCGCTCCCGGCATAAAGAGCGACAAGGAAGTGAATAATGCAGCTCTGTTTTCACTATTGCAAACTTTGTGGTGTGCAATTCAAGCTCGAGCGCATCCATTCTACGTTCTGCACATTCGAAGCCACACCAGTTTGCCAGGTTTTATAACAGAAGGCAATGCCAGGGCTGACATGCTGGCCAACCCTGCATGGGTAGCGCCTCAGCCTGAATTTATATGTTGCTGCATCTCTCTGCTCCTGGCATAAAGAGCGACAAAGGGAGGTGTGTTTTTAATTGTAGAAGGCTTAAAAGGTTGCTGTAGTGCTATTGAGTCTGTGTTTATAGGCTTTTGTAATTTGTAATTTTTGGTAGGTCCCTTAGTTTCATTTCATCTGCTACTCCCATCAAGTATGTGTATCATTTCCTGATAGTAGCTTTCTGTGTAATTCCCTCTGGTGGAGCAGCCCCTTTTAGGACTGTTTCTAGTAGATTAAATGGTCATCTAGTCTGAACAGTTTGTCTCTGGTGTATTCGCTCAACTTATTTAACTGCTTGGACTAAAGATAGAAGTCCTTTCTCCCATTCAGAGTATATTTGTTCTGTCTCTTTAAATGTAGTTGAACTGAATGATAACGGTCTCTTCAGTCCATTGGGGCCTGATTGATATAAATTGCAGTAAGTGCCATGCTCTGCAAAACCCCATTTTGCTGTAATAGGGTCATAGGGGTGCACTGGTCCTAATGACTGATATGTCTTTAATTTCTGTATCAGGGTTTTGAAAACATCTGCATGCTCTGTGGTCCACATCCACAGTTTTCCCTTTCACAAAAGGGAATAAAGTGGACAAGCAATGATAGAGAATTCAGAAATATGTTTCCTCCAGCACCCTAAAGTTCTCAGAAATTGTTGCAATTCTTTCCTAGATTGGGGCATCTGCATTTGGTCTATTTTATTTAGGAAGTATGGTGGAATTGCCACACTACCTGTGACCCACCAGATGCCTAAAAATTTTACTTCCTTGCTTGGTCCTTGTAGTTTTTCAGGTGGGATCTGAATGTTTGCTGCCACTACTTCTTCCACAGGTTCGGGAGGATCTCCTCCAATCAGGATGTCATCTATATACTGATATAGTTTCACTTCTTGAGGGAGAGGCACTGCTTGTAAGAATTCAGCAAGCACTGCATGTGCAATCGTGGAAGAGTGTTTATAACCCTGTGTGAGTCTGTTGAAGGTGTATTGGACACCTTCCCAGGTAAAAGCAAATTTTTCCTTTTCCTGTAAGGGGATCATAAAGAACATGTCTTTTACATCTAGTACTGCCATCCATGGGTGTGCAGCTGCTTGTAAAGTAGCTGTTAGATGTGCAGTTTTGTCACAGCAGCTGTCAAAGGATCTGTGTTGGCATTCAGGCACTGATAATCAACTGTCAAATGCCATCTCCCACCATGTTTTCAGGTATGTTCCATCACCCTACCTGGAAAGCCTCAGTTTTGCAGCACAGGTAAATAAAAGGCCAAACAATTTCAAGATAGAGAAAGGAGATTGCAACACAGTCAGGATTGTGATAGGCACCGAAAAAAATGCCATTGATGTTAGAAATTGGAATTGAGGTTGTCTAATCAGAATTGAACTAAAGGCAAATGAGACTATATCACTTTTCAACATTTTATCAAATTTTTTACAGATTAAAATCTCATGTATTTTCTGTTTTCTAATTTTCTCAATTGTTAATTTTTGCTTTCTAGTAATTTTATCAAAGGATGAAAATGGTTTATTAAGAGCATATATATGTCTGCAAAATATATTTAAAAAATATTACTATTTGTCAGGACTCTGAGGCTCTAAAAACATTTGCCAGTACTCTTCCTAATGATATTTACACATAATTTTGTATATTTATTTTTTTCACATAGTTAACTGCAAAATAATTTGACATGCAATGGAAATGAGATTTCAAAATTGCAAAATGTTAATTCAGATATTTAGTTCCCAGGCTGCAAAATCCATCATATTTCTTTCAAAAAGGCACATGTGGAATGTTAACATATGTGTGACTGCACATATGTTAAGCATATTTCCACTCTTAAGTTTGTAAGTTTGTGATAAACGGTGAATTGTTTGTTCATCAAACTTTGTAAAAGGGAACAGGTAAACCAATTGCTTAAGCTGGTTTGCTCTAATAAAAGCACCAAATCAGGTATGGAAAGGTACCAAATGTATTCTGCTCTACTGGGGACTCGGCCCTCCGGGACATCATCCCTGCTCCCACTGGATACAGGCCTGGCTGAGGCCTGAGTTGTAAATGCCATCATACATCTTAGTTTAGTAGCCTTGTAGACTGTAGCTTGTTTTACATAGCCGTAAACTGTGTTTTGTCTTACATAGTTGTAAGTTGTAGCCTGTCTTACATAGCCTTGAGAGTTATCAAGGTTCTCATAAATCCTGGAGCCTGTCTTGTGTAGTCTTGGTCTTTGTAGATAAGGGAAACTAACTCCCAGACAGGGAGGAATACAGGAGAGTCTCCCCCAGATCAGCCAGGTCACACCAGCCCTGTGATTTCTGACTCATCGCAACTCTGCATTTTGAGACAAAAGGTGAAAAGTACACTGCGAGGAAGACTGGCAGCCTTCCTCCTGAAGACCCCGGCCCACGACCACCAGACACCAGTGCGCAAGTGCCAAAGGGAGGAGATCTATGATAATGAGTTCCTGGACCTGATTATAATAATCCAACCCCACATAATGAATATGTAGTTAACACTGTTGGATATGCATGATTTAGTGTAATAAATGCCTGCTTGCTTGACATCTTTTGCGCACCGTTGGCGGAGCTGCGTCTCCCCGGTCGCCCAGCGCTGTTTTGCTTGCTATCGCTTGCTTAATAAATTCTTAAATTTTGTATTGGCTATGACTCACATAAATTCGTGAATCTAACTTATAACAAGTTGAAGCTATTTCTATCAATTCAATGAAGATGCTATTTATTTTTGCATGTTTAAATGGTGGTTATAGACTCTTTTATTTGCTTCAGGCTCCACTGGTGTTGTGATTTAATTCTGTTGCATTTGCCAGTTCTGTTCAGCGTTGTTGACATGTAAATGATCTGCATGCAACTGCAGGCCCGCTGTACACCCACTGCCCACATGCCTCGTTCACGGGGACAGCGACCAGGTTGCTCTCCAGGACGGTGGAATCGGGGTCGCGCTCATCGGCCGTTCCCGCCCACGTCCGCAGTCAGCGGCCCGCAGAGGGGCCGGCACCTGGCCATAACTTCGCGCACAGACCTTCCAGCGGTCAGCTAGGGCCTCGCGGCGCCCGCCCAGTCTGGTTCGTACGACCGCTCCCTGAGCCCACGTCTCGGTTTTGGTGACTACAGCGCTCAATCCGAGCCGTAGCGGCTCGAACCACCAGTCAGGGCTACTGCTACCTCCTGAGTACCCGTCTTCTCCTCAGGCCGCTCTCCTGAGCGTCTTCTGGTACCGGTAAGAATGACGCTGTAGAGCTGTGCCGCCGCACGATTAATTACAGCAGCGCCGGGGACTCCCGCGGGCGGGGTGCAAGCTGGGGATTCCTCCGTCGCCCCATGCAGGGAGGGATCCCATCCTCGGTGGCAGCCGGGAAGCTCCGCCCTAGATGCCCGCGAAGTCGTGAGGCCGATCTTGCTAGGCTTAGGCACGCAGAAGATTGTAGCTCAGAGCTGTGCCATTTTGGGAGTGAGGTGAGCAGAGCGGGGGGGATGCGCGCGTCACTCTCGCGTCCGAGGTTCTTGGGGGGCGGGAAGGGGCAGCCCCCGCTAGGGGTGGCCTGGTAGTGGTGGGCCGGGGGAGGTACACACTGCTCTTTGTGAAAATGCAGCTCGCGAGGCGAGGCCCGCCCTTGTGGAAGGCAAGGGGAGCTTCCCCCGAAGCTACGGCGGCTGTTACTGCTTGGGGATGGCGCGGCCGGTGAGTGCTTGAACACGGGCCGCAGCCCCCCGGAAGTCAGGGTGAGCGTTCAGCGCGGGCTGGTGAAGCCCTTCCTGGGACCCGCCGCGGCATCGCAACAAAAGACCCGGTTGGGGCTGGGGGTCTGTCCGCGCACTTCAGAGGTAGGCGGCTCCAACGCGGTGAGGTTTCCTCCAGGGCCGCGCTGGGGGGTTCCCCAGGTGGCTCCTGCCGCTCCCCTGAGGTTGTTCTGTGCTTAAGCTCGGTGTCCCTGTCCCGGGTCAGCGCCTTCCGGGCAAGGTCAGTGCCTTCCTCCCCGGGTGCCTCCTGCAGATTTCTTTATCTTAACCAATAAAATGAGAAATGCCTTTTCCCGGTTGTTTTTATTCTCGGAAATTACAGACGGGAAAACATTTTAACTGATAGGCTGCGTTCTCCGATAAACATGCCTGCTGCTTTCTACAGGGTGTGAATGTTTACACAGGAGGCTTCTGTACTGTAGTTTGGCTGCCTGATTGAATGCGTATTTGCTTTTTAAGATTCAAATTTATACACTTGTTTAACACCAATTCAGATTTCAAAAAGGAAAACTGATTGTTCTGGTTCTTTTTCCCGTAGGCAATTTGGGTTACAAAGACAGTCCTGGATATTTGGAGCCTTTTGCTTCAGCTGGTAGGGAGGAAAAAAGGGGAAAACCGTCCTGCACCAGTTGCTTCTTGTGAAAGGGGAGAAATATCGGACACTGATCTGGGATTATTTGTTCAAGTGCTTCCTTCTGAAAAGGCTTCTGAAGCAATCATTAGGCATCTGAGAAGTGAATTGGAAGTTTGAAGTCATGAGCTTTTTCTTTCTAGCAGTGCAGAGCAACTCACCCTTGGACGCTTTTGTCCACGTGGCATGGATGCATGGCTAAATTTATCAAGTTCTGAATACTTTGGCTGCCAAAATAAAATACTGGTTTTCTTTTAGTTACTTTTTCTTTTTCTTACAAGCAATGTTCTAAGTCATAGGCATAACCAGTTTTGTTAACTGACTCCAGGTTAAATGCAGCCTGACTCACTGTGTAAATGTTGAAAAGTTTTATAGCAGATATTTTTTTCCCTTATTTTATTGTTTAGATTTTCTGATATAGCCTTCTGTCATTTTTGCAGTGAGACTTATTTTCTAAATCAAGTGTCTAATATAAATTTGTTTATATTTTTTCTTTTAGATTTTATTTAATATTTTTGTTGTAGAATGTTGGTGCCAATAAGCAATATAGTGGTATCCCGATAGAGGCATTTGTAAACAACACCTGTTATTCAAAGCTAGGAAATGTTCCTCAGTTCAGATGCAAAATTTGGATTTTTTGCTTTACAGTTTGTGGTGTAAAAAATCTATTTATTTCATCTGTAGCTGATGCTTCTTATAGTTAAATGTACATGGAATAGACAACAAAAGAAGCTGTCAGAGGAATCAAGGCAGACTTGTCAAATTTTGGAAATAGTGTTGCAGAATCCCTAAGCAAGAAGGATGGGTAGCTGATTTCTTTGAGGTCAAATCTATGTTGAACAGCTACAAATGTAGTATTGATAAGAACTCTAGATATTATCTCAAGGAAAACAAACTGGAAAAATATAAGTCACACAGTACTAACACCTTGTGCAGTCCTCTTGGATTAGGTAAGTGTTGTAGTGTTCATAAATCTTTATTCAAGTGTAAATTGATTTATCAGTAACATTTACTGCATAGAGGATGGAGGTTTTTTGGAGAACATGGAAATGAGTATGCAGAATCTAATTTTTACTTGCCATTTTTAATAACTAATGGAAGACTTTTAAGAATCTGAAGAATGCATGTATTACTACAAAGAAAAAGTTGTACGTATGAGTGTGATTTTTGTGGGGGATAAAAAAATATGTACATCTAGACTGAATCTGTAGGTGACTTATCCTTTATGTTAATATTGTAATCTTAACAATGAGCTTTTATACTTATTGAACAAGTCTGCTGGGTGGCTTGTGTATATTAGTCTTTCCATTTGCATCAGATGTTTTTTGGAGTGTGAAGGTACTGATAATGTAGCATTGTTTTTTTTAATTTTCCTTTCACTGTTCTTTGTCATTTATGGAATCCAGATATTTATTACCAAAATTAATTAACTGCCTATGAAAACTGGCTTTTTAATATGTTGATGTTTCAAGGTTGGGTTCAGAGTAATTTCCTATTCTGTGATGAGAATGCATGAGTCTGGTTTAAAAGTATGCCATAACAAGTCCCTCCACTTTTTTAGAAGGATTCAAACCAAAATATAGTGGTGAACTAACCAGTTTTACACATTACTGTTTGATGTATTGCTTCCCCTCTCCTACCACAGTGGTTAAATGTTTCAGAAGCTAGATATAGTTTAAATGTTCAAATTAATATATTTACAATATGTTTTTTGTAGGCTTGCTTTCAGCTGAATTGCTACTGTCTGCCTCAAAGAAAATTAAGATGGACAGAACGCCTTAGTTCAAAAGTCGATGGTAATTTTACTGAGTTCTCTTCCCCATACCTCACCTTGATTTTTCATAAAGTTTTAAATAATGCATTATTTGGTTAGACTATAAACTGAGTGTCTAGTAAAGGTGACACGTTTACCTTGCTTGTGACCTTTTCAAAAATTTTTCAGAGCTTCTGCAATACTGAAGTATTAATAATAGTGAGCTAATGAAAAAAATAGTTTTCTCTAAGGGCACTGCAAAGATGTTTGGGAAAATTACTTGTGTTAAAGCCTTGTAGAAAAGTAATTTTAAGCATGTGAAATTGTGTCTAAAGATTACTACAGTGGGGTGGTTTGGTGTTTTGTTTTGGTTTTGTGTGTTGTGGGGTTTTAGTTTTGTTTTTTGTTGTGGGTTTTGTGTGTGTGTGTGTGTGTGGTTTGTTTGTGTTTGTTGGGTTTTTTTCCCTGTAAGTTGTTATTTTGACTGTAAATTAAAGACTTGTACCTAAATAAGTATTTTAAATTCTTAGACTCACTGAAGTAGTTATGTTCTGTGTATTGTCTTGTTAGTATGTAAAAGTTGATCTAGCTTCAGTATTTTACTTTCTACAAATGGCTTTGCAGTTTTGTTATTTTAACTTCTATTTTGCTGTTTTGAAAACATGGAAGCTGTGGAACATTAATAGGAGTCTGTTTCTGTAATCTCTTGTGGCTGTGGCTTGGGGCTCTTCTACATCAAATCTCAGTGTGGTTGTGACTGAATGAACTGAGCCACATGTAAAGGAACCAACAGAATGGAATTATCTTCCTTGTTCTTTTACTTGCATTAGTCTGTGTTTTGATTGAAAACACTTATTAAATAGGAAGAATCCGGGTATGAGTGGCCATTTCATTAGATTTTGTCTATTATATGGCCATAAACATATTGATACAGGTGCTTGCTGCTTAAATCATAGAAAAAGTGATGTTTGTCTTTTTTCAAGCTATTAACTTTCAGTGCTATGAGACGCCTATTGACAAGGGGTTTGCTGAAATCAAGAAAGTGCGTTGCATCTATTTACTATTTTGGGTGACATTGTTATCTGGACTCTTCTGGATGTTTTGAAGAGTTTGCTTTTTAGCTTTATTAAATTAACTCTTTATATCTTTCTGATTGTTGGTAGGATAATTCTTTTTTTCTTTTCACTGTATTTGCACTTGAGAAGTATAGTTGTTTTTATTTGTACGCATATGTATTTGACACAGATTCAGGCATGTTTTACAGTCTTTGTACCCTACTTGGATGAGGACCGTTGAGGAGAAAATGCCTAGCATGCTGACATTTATATTTTTATCTGTATAATTCTGTCAGTCTGTTAAGTGGTTTGCAGACAACTCTGAAGATAAGGTCCTTGCCCTGGAGAGCTTATACTTTAAGCCTTAATGTAAACATAGCTTTTGTACTGGAATAACTGTAGCAGCTTGGCTCTTTTACTGATGGGTTTATTCTGGTAGAATCCTTTGTGTTGAGAAATTGTCTTGAATGGTCTAGGCTGCTCTGCTGTACTGTGTACTTTAAGCTTGCTCTTTTTTTTTTTTCTCTCTCCATTCTAGTGAGACTCTTATCTTTAAAATGTATGGATAAAACACTTTGATGGTGATAATTCATCAATAACTTCTAGAGAAGTTGCTCTTAGTTCTTTATTTTTTAGTACTAGGAGTAAATTCTGTCTTGCAAGGAGAACTATTTGCAGACCTTATTATAAATGAACCTGAATGAAAAATTGATTGTTCGTGTGTGTGTGGTGTTGGTTGGTTTGTTGTTGTTGTTTTTTTTTTGTTGTTGTTGTTACTGTGTGGTTTTGAGCAGTAGTCTTACACAGTGACTGATGATAATGCCCTATGTAGTGCTGTCAACTCTTCCGCAATCATCTCCTTTCATATTTTGGGTAAACATAGTCTGTGAAACAGGTGAAATTATATAGAATTGTTTTTCTGCTTTATATGCTCAGGATATTTTAAAACTGCTGCCTTTTCCAATTGCTTTTTCTTCAGATCCTTGAGAAGAGACTTAAAGTGCAAAAAACATTCCAGGTGATTTTGTTACATAATGTATGCTGAAATGGGTGGTGTAACATGCACTAACACTTCAGCTTTTGGATTTGAACCTTGTAGAGGACAAGAGATTAGTATTTATCCAGCTTTCTGCTAAATGGTACTGCAAGTGTAGGATTTCAAGCAGAAGGAACCTGGTTGAAGTTTACCTTCAAATATGAAGTTATTCTGCATTAAAAAATAGTTAGCTTTTTAAAATTTACTTTTTGTTACAGTGCAAGAAGCAAAAAATTTTTTTGAATAAAAGTGATCAAGGTATTCTAAGCTCTCTCATTAACTTTGTCTCTTTCTAAAACATTTCCTAA
Organism: Todiramphus chloris collaris; assembly: GCA_025345505.1. Classification (NCBI taxonomy): domain Eukaryota; kingdom Metazoa; phylum Chordata; class Aves; order Coraciiformes; family Alcedinidae; genus Todiramphus; species Todiramphus chloris. The sequence goes on from JANVCC010009722.1 coordinate 195,321, forward strand.
GAGATGTCTTGATTTTTGTGACAATAGTATTTGGTTCACAGAAGCAATGTAAGCCCTGTTGCTCGTGAACCATATCTATATACAGAAAAGAGACCATATGATAAGGAGCGGTGGTTGGAATTTTTAAAATACCAGTGTCCCACTAAGTCTGCTGGCATTAAAGATCCTTATGCAAAACAAAGGTAGTCAGTTGATTCATCTTCACATAAGGAACTTGAGCCTTAAGTAGAAATCAAGGTGGGTTTTTCTTAAGTGTTCTGTTTGGTTTTACTAAATCACTGTAAAGCTAGGTTTTAGGGCTGTGTCTGTACTAGAGAATGTGCTGGCTTTTTATGTTTAAAAAAATTGACTGTTACAGTTTGATTCCATACATTTCTCATACCCTGGTACGTCATAAGACTTTTGTCAGTGTTCAGATTTGACAGAGGACTTTGTCCCATCCTCATTGTTCTGTGGGAAGCCTTAGTTCTCATACGGCTTGGTTGGTTTGGTTCTTTTAAAGATGAGGTAAGAAGGTAAATTAAAAAAACGGATATTTTATTTTCTTCCTCATTATCCACTGTTAGAATACTCATCAGAACTGTTCTGTATGGGATGGTGGGCACAGTGAGACTAAAACTGGAGATTTTACATGCTTTGCAGTAGCACAGTTGAGAAAGAAGGGGCTTCAGCTGAATTGTTTGGAACTTTTTAGTGTCTGTTGAGAAGACCTTTAAAGGTTCAACTCCCTTTCCTTTTACTGGAGGTGTGTGTCTTTGACAATAGATTTTAGAGAACCGAAGAACTTGAGAGAATTACCATATCCAAACTTAACCTTGTTTGTAAATTATCACATGTCCATAAATGCTCTTCTTCATTGAAACATAGTGGGAAGGCGACACAAGCATTTTCCTTTTGAAGTGTTAAAAGCTTGGTTGTAAAGATTGAGGCTTATTCTTTTATTGTGCCTGTGCATTTACATGGAGAGAAAATAAGGAAATAAATAATCTTTAGTTTTCTACTTATCACAAATTGCTACAAATGTTTCCATTTTCAAAAAATCCGTTTGAATATTCTTTTCTCTTTTATTACCATACAAATTATCTTGTTTTGCCTCATTCAGACTAAATGAATGACAGAGTAAAGAAGATCTCTAATAAGCTGTGTTTTTGAAGGGGAATAAAAATTGAGATATATAGGGTTTAAACAAAAGTATTATTTAAAGCTTATTCATACCAACTTCAAATTAGCACTACTCTAGTCAAGAGATAACAGGGAAGGATATTTCATTACAAGAAATTTTCAGTTTAAAAGAAAATGTGTGGGGTTTTGTGGCAGAAGGAAAAAAACTTTTGATGGAGTAGGTTATTTTAGTGGCCTGTTTGGTTGAGAAAAATCACAAATGTTTCTGTTTATGAAGAAGAGAAACTGTAGTCTCGTGGTTAGGATTTAAGCATATAGTTTGCTTAATTCAGAGCAAAACTTTGTAATTCTATGTGTGATGCTAAATAAATGAAGTATTTGAAGCTGGCCCAAGATGGAAGAGCTGAAGGGTCAATTTATTCAGTAGCTCCATTATTCCAGAGTTGCTCTGTTTTAGTGAGAACTCTGCCTGCTGCTGATGCTTCTTCAGGGAAAAAAAACCCAAAAAACCAAAACAACAGACAAAAACCACCCTGACAAAAATATAAACAAAACAAAAACCATCAAAAAAACCCAACCTAGGCAAATAGCTTGCTTTTTTTTTTTTTTTTGGTCATGAAAAGCAGTACAGTTGGTATTTGGCATATCTCTGATAGTGATCATTCAGTTTTAATTCTCTTATAGAAAATTGTTCCTCCTTTCCCTTCTTGTAGGTGGCCACTCTTTTCTAAGATGTCATACAGACTTGCTTATTGGTCTAATCTGAAATTCATATATGCTGGGTTTGTCTTCCTCAATAAGGATGTGCTATACTTGCTGTAGCTTGTTACCAAGGAAGCAAAGCAGTACCAGTAGCAGCAGACTTGAAACACTGAGTAACATAACCTTTTATTTTTCCACTGTCATAAAAACACTATATTATATTTTAATTCTGATGGCTCATAACCTTCTTTTACCCCATTTATAAATTTTATGCTAAAAATTATGATGACAGGGTGAGAGTGGGTTATCAAATGAGTGTGTAGCTGAGGAGTCGAGTTAAGAATCCACATGCAGTTTGTGGTATGCTGTACTTATACTAATAATAATCTGTGGGGCATTAGGTAAAATATCAGAGTATGTGCCACTTAGATATGTGTACATGTTAATTTTAGATTTTCTGAAAAGTATGTGCATTTATCCATGTGCTTTTAATATTTATTCTGTTCATGGATTTCTCTATGCAAATCAATAGACTGAAGTTCTAAACTGGTCTTCAGGGGGCATCAAGAAATTTGAATTCATATCTCCTTTCTAACTGGGGATTCATGTATTGAATCATCTTCTTTTTTTTTTTTTTTCCTTCTTTCCTTTCTCTGTTAATAACTTTACTACTCCACTCACAAGCTTCAAGTATTCCTACCTATTTGAGTTTATATTGCTTTTTATTTTATCTTTGTCTAACAATCTCTGAAATATCTAGTGTCACAGAACCTGCTTCCTGTAAAATAATTTAGGCTATCCACAGAGTGTGAGAAGTATAGAAGCTGAAAATGCTGAACTGTTTTTCATTTTATCTAGTTTCTGGTAAGATGGGTTCTACTGAGAGGGATTTTTTTTTTTTTCTAATTTTTAGCATTATTTTAAAATTTGTTAGTGTAGGTAGTTCAGATATAGTGTTATCAAATGTATCTTGCTAACAGTAATGAAATCTGTCTTAAATATTGAAGACTGCTTTCTGAGCTAAGGAATTATTTTCATTTTGTACACTGAAGAGACCTTCATGAAGTTGGATCTGTTTAATACCAATGGGACTGTCTTTCCTCTGCCAGCTAAATACTGGTTAGACAAGTTAAACAGCATGCCCTTAAAATTGGGTGGAGACAATCTCTGATCTCATCCTTGTCTTTTTAAAGTTCTGCTGTGCTTTTTTCTCCACCCTTGGTGAAAGAGGATCAGGTTAGGGAACACTTAAATAAGATATCTAAGATATACATAAGTCAATGAGGTCTGACAGGATGCACCTGTGAGTGTAGCTGGCTGATGTCATTACAAGGCTTTTCTTGATTATCTTTGAGAGGTCATGGTGGTTGGGAGAGGCTCTTGAGTACTAAAAGAGAGCAAACGTCAATCCTGTCATTAAGAAGGAGGATCCAGGGAACTACAGGATAGTCAGTCTCACTTCATTCAGTCCATGGGAAGATGGTACAGCAACTAATCCTGGAAAACATTTCTAAACACGTGAAGGGCAAGAAGGTGAGTGGGAACAGTCAGCATGGCTTTATGGAAATCATGCTTAATAAAGCTAGTAGCTTTCTACAATGAGATGACTACCTTGGTACATGAAGGGAGTAAGGGATGATGTTAATCTTGACTTCAGTAAGGCTTTTGACACTGTCTTCTGTGACGCACTCATAAAGAAGCTGACAAAGTATGTGTTAGTGAACAATGAAGATGTATCAAAAACTGACTGAATGGCCAGGCTCAGCCTGTCAGGGTTGAGATCAGTGGCACAAAGTCCAGTTGAAGGAAGTCATTAGTGTTGTACTCTCAGGGTTCAATACTAGAGGCAGTACTATTTACCATATTCATTAATGATCTGGACAATGGTGCAGAGTTTACCCTTAATAAGTTCATAGAATGGTAGAGGTTGGAACGGACCTCTGGAGATCAGAGCAGGATCACCCAGGGCAGGCCCCACAGGAACAGATCCAGGCGGGTTTTGAAAGTCTTTACAGAAGGAGACTTCACAAACTCTCTGGGCAGCCTGTTCCAGGCTCCATCACCCTCACAGTAGAGTTTTTCCTCATGTTAAGGTGGAACTTCCTGTGCTCCAGTTTGTCACCATTACCTCTTGCCCTATCACAGGACACCACTGAAAAGAGACTGGCCCCCTTCTACTTGACACCCACCTTTCAGGTATTTGTAAATATTAACATCACCTCTCAGTCTTCTCCAAGCTAAACAGCCTCGGGGCTCTCAGCCTTTCCTCATAAGAGAGATGTTCCAGTCCTTGTAGCTCTCCATTGGACTCTCTCTAGTATTTCCCTGACCCTCTTGAACTGGGGAGATCAGAACTGGACACAGTACTCCAGATGTGGTCTCACTAGTGCAAAGTAGAGGGGGAGGAGAACCTCCCTCGACCTGCTGGCCACACTCTTCTTTATGCACCCTAGGATACCATTTGCCTTCTTGGCCACAAGGGCACATTGCTGTTCCATGGATAACTTCTTATCCACCAGGACGCCAAGGTCCCTCTCCATGGAGCTGCTTTACAGCAGGTCAACCGCTCCTAACCCATACTGATGCATGGTGGTGTTCCTCCCCAGGTGCAGGACTCTACACTTGGTCTTGTTGAACTTCATTTGGTTCTCCTTTGCCCAACTCTCTAGTCTGTTTAGGTCTCGCTGAATGGCATCACAGCCTTCCAGTGTATCAGCCACTCCTCCCAGTTTCACATCACCAGCAAACTTGCTGAGGGTATGCCTTGTGCCTTCATCCAGGTCATTGAAGATGTTGAATAAGACTGGACCCAGTACTGACCCCTGGGGAACACCATTAGCTACAGGTCATCAACTGGACTCTGTGCCACTGATCATGACCCTCTGAGCTCTGTTGTTTAGCCAGTTCTCAACCCATCTCGCCGTTCAGTCTTCTAAGCCACGCTTTCTGAGCTTACCCACAAGGATGTTATGGGAGACTGTGTCAAAAGCCTTGCTGAAGTCAAGGTAGACAATATCCACTGCTCTCCCTGCATCTACCCATTCAGTCACACCATCATAGAAGGCTGTCAGATTGGTCAAAGATGACTTCCCTTTAGTAAATCCATGATGGCTACTTTTGATAACCTTCAAGTTTGCAGATAATAAAAAATGAGGGGGAACGGCTGATACACTAGATATTTGTGTTGCCATTCAGAGGAACCTGCCCAGGCTAGAGAACTGGACCTGGGGATCCTTATGAAGTTCAACAAAGGGAAAAATGCAAAGTCTTGCATCTGGGGAATAGTAGCTGCATATGCCAGTACATTCTGGGGGCTGACCAGCTGGAAGCAGCTCTGCAGAGAAGGACCTGGGGGCCCTGATGGACAACAAGCTGACCATGAGTCAGCAATGCATCCTTATGACAAAGAAGGCCGACAGCAGCCTGGGCTACATTAGGAAGAATTTTGCCAGCAGGTTGAGGGGATTTTATCCTTTATGTAGCAGTGGTGAAGCCACATGTTGAAAGCTGAGTCCAGTTATAGACTCCCTGGTACAAGAAAGATATGGACTTAGTGGAGTGAGTCCAGCAAATGGTCACAAAGTTGATTAAGGGACTGGAACATCTTTCCTGTGGGGAGTGATGGGTAATCTTTTTGATTTTCTAAGGAAGTGTGTGTTGATTCTCAGTCTTTCAGAATACTCTGTGTGACCTTATTACCATGTACCACTACATAAAAGGTGTCTACCAAGAAGATGGAGACTCCCTTTTTACAAGGAGTCACATGGAAAAGTCAAGTGGTAATGGGTACAAGTTACTCCTGTGGAGATTCCAATTGGACTCTGGAAGAAAATTTTTCACCATGAGAACAATTAGGCATTGTAATAATCTGCCAAGGGAAGTGGTGGATTCCCCTACACTGGACAGTTTTAAGACTGTTTGACAGGGTGCTGGGTCATCTAATTAAATTTTTTTTTTTTTTTTTTTTTTTAAACAACCTTGAAAGTTTGGACTAGATGATCCTTGAGGTCCCTTCCAACCTGGTATTCTATGATTCCATGATCATGTAGTTCCAATTCCCCTGCCATGGGCAGGGACTTTTTCCACTAGAGCAGGTTGCTCAAAGCCCCATCCAACCTGACCTTGAATGCTTCCAGGGATGGGTCATCCACAACTTCTCTGGGCAACCTGTTCCAGTGTCTCACCACCCTCACAGTAAAGAATGATTTCCTAATATCTAATCTAAATCTACTCTCAGTTTGAAACCATTACCCCTTGTCCTATCACTACAGTAGGGAGTCCATCCCTATCTTTGCTGTAGGCCCCCTTTAAGTACAGGAAGGGTGTTATAAGGTCTCCCTGGAGCCTTCTCCAGGCTGAACAACCCCGGCTCTCTCAGCCTGTCCTCATAGGGAAGGTGCTCCAGTCCCTTGATCATCTTCGTGACTCTCCTCTGGACCTGCTTAAGCAGGTCCATGTCTTTCTTATGCTGAGGGCCCCAGAGCTGAATACAGTGCTCCAGGTGGGGTCTTACCAAAGCAGCTTAGAGGAGCAGAATCGCCTCCCTTGACCTGCTGGCCACACTTCTGTTGCTGCAGCCCAGGATGCAGTTGGCTTTCTGGGCTGTGATTGCACATTGCTGGCTTATATTCAGTTTTTCATCCATCAGCACTCCCAAGTCCTTCACTGCAGGGCTGCTCTCAATCTGATCATCCCCCAGCCTGTACTGACCGAGGTGCAGGACCTTGCACTTGGCCTTGTTGAACATCATGAGGTTGGCGTGGGCCCGCCTCTCAAACCTGTCAAGGTGTCTCTGGATGACATCCCTTCCCTCTGAGGAAGGGTTAAAGAATTAAAAATAAATTTGTCAAAAGACAAGGCTTTGAGAGGGGATAATAGGCTCAAGTATGTGAAAGATAACTTTGCAACACAGAGAGATAAAAGGACCAAAGGGACCTTGAATTGAAGAACAAGGAGACCTCTCTTGGCCATATGGTCAGAGAAAACACAAAGATTGCTCAAGTCATGTCCTTTAGATGAATGTAGTTTATTATAATGTCATAACCACACCTCCAGTACTTAAGTTACCCACCTCCAAGTAAAGACACCTTCCCACTGAGCATGGGCAGTACATTTAAAATGCACTGTACCTTTAAACTGAGACAAGCAAAGAATTGTCCAATAGTCGTCAAGTAGGAGTGTACTAATGAAACAAGTAGGAGTGTTCATATGTTTTGAATGGTATAAATAAGTTGCTTAGCCATAACCAGGTGTGCTAGCTTTGTGGAGTTACCATCTAGCACTCGTCTCTGTGCAGACACGAAATAAAGACAAATATCTTGACTCAGTGTGTGAATTGGTTATTGCACACCAGGTAAATGAGCCCAGCTTTGGGACAGTGCCTCTAGCACGTCAATTGTACCACCCAGCTTGGTGTCATCTGCAAACTTACTGAGGGTGCACTCAATCCCACTGTCAATGTTGCTGACAAAGTTCTTAAATAACACCAGTCCCAATCCATGTTTTCCCAAGGAACACCACTCCTCACTAGTCTTCACTTTGACATTGAGCCATTGACTGCAACTCTTTGAGTGTGAGCATCCAGCCAATTCCTTATCCACTGAGTGCCCCTGTGGATGCTGAAAATTCCTCTGCTAGCAGCTTTTCAGCATCCACATGCCCCATCCGTCAAATCCATGTCTCTCCAATTTAGAGACAAGGATAAGCACTACTTCGCAACAACTAAAGCATCAGTGTGTTGTCAACATTATTCTCACAATAAATCAAAACCACAGCACTGTGCCAGCTACTAGGGAGAAAATTAACTCTATCCCAGCTGAAGCCAGGACAGTATCCACCCCTTATTTACACATCATGCTGAGGTCTAACGCTTCCAATACATTCCAATTAATCACCACCACTTTTCCTGTCTCTTGATATATATACACACAGATATCATTCCATTAGTCTATGGGCCATCCCTATAAAATGTCTGTTGAGTTCATTTAGTCCATGACTTTGGGCTCCATCTGTCATAACAGTCTTTCTGGCCAGGAGGGTTGGTACAAAGTCCACTCGGTCAGCAGAGCAGGATTGGGTTATGGCAGGGGGCACAACAGAAGGCTGGCATGTAGCGTTGGATTGGTGCATGGTGAAGTCAGTTCTGGTTCCATCACTACTGCACTTCGCTAGGTTTTATGAAAGTTCATTCTTCATTAATCTGGGTGATTCTTACTGTACTACCATTGATCTAGCATATAACAACTGTAGTAGTGATAACATACAGTAGCAGAGTTATATAGCGATTAACATCACACAATTCAATTTATTGGCTATTCTTGCCTAAACTCAAATCCCCTTGAGGTACACGTTGGATTTCCCCATCCTTCTGCATCATGCACTAAGTGCACCCAGGTCCTTGAGTGAAAGCAGTCCTGCAGATGGGTTTGCATTTGCCTGAGGCAGCAGTGACTCAGACTATCTTCCCTAACATATTTTTCATGTTGTGCACTATGGGCACTCTGAAATAAATAGCAGGACATGTTTATAGTTAAATATAATAAAAATATGATACCAACTGCATTTCCTCTAGTTAGAACTTCTTAAACCACTGAAAACAAAAATGAAAATAATTTTAAAAAATCACAGCAGTAAAATATGAGTGCATATTACTTCATATGTCTTTTCAGGAATCTGTACTTTACCGTTTATTTGACCCATTTATAGGAAACAAAACATGGAACTGAAATTCAGAATGCTTCAACTACAACTGCTTCCTCTGCTCTCCCTGAAATATCCCATATCATTTCCCTCCCTTTGGCTCTCACATCCACTTAAGCAGCCAGTGCAGAGATTCCCTTGAGAGGACTTGGGAGTCACTTTTCCAACTCCTGAAGAGTATTACACACTTCCAGAGATTCTCTTTGGCTGTTTTCAGTGTTGTGTGAGCAGACAAATTGAAAGAGGATTTCTAATGCTAGAAAGATCTGATGAATACAAGTGAAGAAATTCTGGATGAAGGATCATCTTTATAATGGAACAGGAGTGATCACTTTATTTTTTGTGTAACCAAACAGTCTTGTTTAATACCTTTATTGATGATCTGGACGAGGGGATCAAGTGCACCCTCAGCAAGGTTGCAGATGACACTAATTTAATGGGAGTGTCAATCTGCTTGAGGGTAGGAAGGCTCTGCAGAGAGACCTGGACAGGTTGGACTGATGGGCCAAGGTCAATGGTATGAGGTTTAACAAGGCCAGGTACAGGGTCCTGCACTTGGGTCACAACAACCCCAGACAATTCTACAGGCTTGGGGAGGAGTGGCTGGAAAGCTGCCTGGCAGAAAAGGATCTGGGGGTGCTGGTGGTCAGCCGTCTGAACATGAGCCAGCAGTGTGCCCAGGTGGCCAAGAAGGCCAACAGTATGCTGGCCGATATCAGAAAGTGTGTCCAGCAGGAATAGAGAAGTGATTGTACCCCTGTACTCGACACTGGAAAGGCTGCAACTTGAGTATTGTGTTCAGTTTTTGGTGCTGCAGTATAAAAAAGACATTGATATGCTGGAACAAGTCCAGAGAAGGGCAACAAAGCTGGTAAAGGGTCTGGAGAAAATGTCTTATGAGGAGTGCCTCAGGGACCTGGGGTTGTTTAGTCTAGAAAAGAGGAGGCTGAGAGGAAACCTCATTGCTCTCCACAACTACCTGACAGGAGGTTGTAGTGAGGTGGGTTTTGGTCTCTTCTCCCAGGTAACTAGTGATAGGCCAAGAGGAAATGGGTTTAAGGGGAGTTTTATGTTGTGACTCAGTGAAAAACCCAGTAACCTAAGTTATTAAGCAGGCATTCTTTATTTTGCAGCACCGGACACACAGGGGATCACTCCTCCAAATGTGCGTACTGATGCAAGCTGGGTACATAGTTTATATGCAGGCTAAACATACAGATTCATTATATTTCTTAGAAAGGGCAGTCTTATGCTAATGGCTTCCTGGTATTCATTTACATAGTCTGAGCATGTGTAATAAGATTAGGGTTAGGGTCTTTTCTTCCCTCGGTGGTCTTTTGTGACCTCTGGTGGTCATTTACTTCATCTTCTCTTCTTCATCACCGTGTTCTTTTAGTGACCTAAAGCCTAAAATCGTTATTCTTGCCACAAAACCGGTTCTTGTCTGTTCAGCATGCTCGGGTGCCTCGAGATGTCTTGTTGTCCTGTTCCTGGAGATAATCACTATCTACAAGGTTATGAATTTCACAGTATGTCCCTACTATACAACTGTGGTGGGTTGACCCTGGCACAGCACCAGGTGCCCACTAAGCCCTTCTATCACTCCCCCCAAACCCTTTCAGCGGGGCATGCAGTGAGAGAATAAGACGCAAAGAGCTGTGGGTTATGATAGATAAGATGTTATTCTCTACTTCCCGTCCGCAGGCGATGTCGGGCCGAGTCCAGGAAGCAGGGCTCCAGAACACGTAGCAGCCGCTTGGAGGACAAAGCAGAATGCCCCCCCATCCTCCTCCTGCCCTCTCCCTTTATAGTTGAGCTGATGTCATATGGTATGGAATATCCCACTGGTCAGCTCAGGTCGGCTGTATCCTCTCCCCCATCCTGCCCCCCCATCCTCTGGTGCCGTGTGAGCACTGGCAGTCATAACACGGGTGTGTTATCAACACCCTCCAGCTCCCAGTGCTGCAGCATGAGGGCTGGATGGGGAAAAGCAGCTCAGCCAGACCCACTACAACTACCCATTAATTGTTGTTGCTTATTCAAAGATTAGTGAAACTCCACCAGACATCCCATCTCCTGTATTCAATTCCCCCCTTTTCTATGCACAGCACGAATTCTTTCGCTATGATTATAAAACTCCATTATTGATTAACGTATTTTTAAAATATTTTCCAGTTTCTACCTGGTGTTTAATTCTATTGCATTTCCAGTCTTCATAATTGTCTAAAGTTTTCTTGCAACACCAAAGGGTACATTGAAGAATTATACAAGTTAAAGCAACCAAAGTAGCAAATCCTATTATGAATGCAAAGATTTGTCTCAACCAAGCTAAGTTTGGAGGCCAAGAAGTCAATCTTTCCCAAGTTCCCTGAATCCACAACTAGTATCATCTTTACTGATTTCATAAAAAAACTCAAATTTTCTTCCACAATTTACCCAAATCTTCCTCGATTCTGCTCTCCTGGGTTACACATACACAACAACTCTGATAATTGTACAAACCCCTCCTTCCTTCAGGGTTAATAAGTCCAGTGCCATTCAATTCTGTAAAACTACTTTTGAGAATGAATTTACCTCTGTCTGAAGACCACGGATGGCGTCCTTAGTGATGTTAAATACGTCATCCAGAGTGGCTGAAATATTCACTATAGCTGTCTCGAGTTCACTGACCAGTTATCAATGAAGAAAAACACCTAACAAAACTATGCAATCCCATTCCCTTTTGCTAAGGGATTCTCTTCCCATTTAGATCTTATCCAGGGGGATTAAGTGCCCAATTGTACACATTCCCTTCCATCCTGCAGGTTGCTGCTTCCTACTAATGCCGTCTCCACACAACCACCAATACCCATTGGGTAGCCTACAAGGCCCACTGGTGGCCACACTGGGCCATCCACACTGATAAGAGAGATTTCCCATCATGTCCCTACCTTGGCTTGCATAAGTTTGCAACTGTGTGAGATTACAAAAATCTATGCATGTAACATTCAATCCTGTCAGATTCCATGTGCCTACTTTCACTCTAGTCTGATTTATCCAATAATCATTCCATCCATCATTGCAAGTACAGTTATTACAACTGAAACAGATCGATGGGGAGCAAAGGCAATTTTTTGATCTATTCCTCCAATTATAGTAATTATTGTTAATCAGAAACTGAGTTTCGATATCCTCTAATATTTTTAAATTAAATTTTGGGCCAAACCCATAGCTCAAATGATCAGGGGAACAATCATCTCCATCAGGCCTTTTCCAAAATTCAGGCCAAGTATTGTTATCATATTTCCAATGAGTTGAGGCCACCCCATGTAGAGGCAGCATCATGTCTCCCTTAGGCAAGGCAGTATAAATCCAGCAGTCTTTACTGGCATTAGTTAGCATTCAGATAGTTTCAAAATGTATGTTCCTGTCCCAAGGAACAACAATATTTACAATGATTAACACAATCATAAAATATCTGATTTCCATTTCACTCTCTCTGCAATTTTAACTGAAGTGGCCCTGCATGTTCAGATGTCCACTGCTTATTTGAGCCCTCTTCACTCAAGAGTTGTGGATCCAGGCAGGTCTCTCCTTCATCTTAACTGAAGTGAAGGTGGTCAGCAGCACCTTTTTAGCCTCATAGTCAGCCAGTGAGTTCCCTTTCTCTGGATCAGTGTTACCCCTTAGGTGCCCACAACAATGCATAACGGCAACCTTAGCTGGTAGCTGGACAGCTTCCAATAGGCGGAGTATTTCTTCTGCGTGTTTATTTTCCTTGAGCGAACAGCAAGCCTCTCTCCTTCGAAATATTTGGAATCTGTCCATATGTGTAGCGTGCAGGGACGGACTCCGACAGCACAGCCAATATGGTTGTAATCAGAAGTCACTTTATTAAGTACAACAGGCTATATTTATACACGAGACAATACTGATCACGAACCCAGGTCACTTCTCATTGTCCCCACACTCAAACCCAGAGTCTGTCCATGCACACTTCAAACACTTTTAATTGGCTGGTGATTCTCTTGGGTTTCTTCCTTCAGCACCCTGTTTTTCTCCTCTTATCCGCCTGTTTTGCCAGGTGCTTCTGCTATTCTCATCCTTAGTCTTATCTCCTCAAGGTCAGGGCAGTGTTGGCTGTTTTTTGGCCTTGCAGGCCTTAGCATAACTACTTCTAGATAACAGCTATTTCTGTCCTACTTTTATCAATCCCTACACATATGTTTATCTTTCTTCTTTTTGCTAGTTCCAGGGCTCTAGTGAGAGCAATTCTTTCAGCCTTTTGGCCCACTGTCCCAGCAGGTAGTGGTTGAGACTCGATTACCTTGTCTGTTATTGTTACTGCATATCCAGCCTTATGGTTATAAAACTGCTTCCATCTGTGATTCTTCTGCATCTTCCAGTGGCTCTTCTGTTCAATGTGATCTGCTAGAATATTCTTTTTCCATGGTCCCCAGTCAGTTAGGTACCAGTGGTTCAGATGTCTGTCCTCTAAGGAAAGAGGCTGGATTCACAATATTAGTTACTTCAATCCTAACATCATCAGATTCAAGCAGAATGTCCTGATATTTCAAAAATCAGGATGAGGATAGACAAGGATTTCCTTTTTGTTCTAATACCGAGGATAATGCATGGGACTCTAAAACGGTTATTTGTTGTTCCATAGTGAATTTTCATGCCTCCTGTATGTTCGGTACCAAAATGGCCACTGCCCATAAGCATCCAGGCCATCTTTTGCTAACTCCAATTGCTTGGAGAAGTAGGCTACAGCCCTTTAGTAAGGTCCCCACCTTTGGGCCAGTACCCCTAATGTCTTGTATCTTGCCTCTCATACGAAAACAGCCAGAATGGCTTGGTGACGTCTGGGAGTCCTAAAGCTGGAGCCTACATCATCTCCTTTTTCAATTGCTTAAATGCACTCTTGCCTCTGGAGTCCAAACTAAACCAGGGGAGGCTTCTATGATCAGTTCATAGAGAGGTTTTACTAAAATCCCATAGGTATGTATCCATAATTGACACCAACCTGTCATTCCCAGAAATGTGTGGAGGTCTTTTACCATTTGAGGTTCAGGTATCCTGCAGACAGCTTCCTTCCGTTCCTTCCTTAGTTCCCAAAGTCCTCCTGAGACTTCATATCCTAGGTAGGTAACTTGTTTCTTCACAATCTCAGCTTTCTGTTGAGAGACTCGATACCCACTTAGTCCAAGAAAGTTTAACAAGCTTACAGTCCACCTAAAGCATTCTCCTTTGGTTTTGGTTGCAATAAGAAGATTGTCGACATACTGCGGGAGGGTTCTGTCTTCTGATAGAGGTTCCCAAGTTCCTAACTCATGGGCCAATTGGTTGCCAAATACTGTAGGGCTATTTTTGAATCCCTGGGGTAACACTGTCCAGTTGAGTTGGGTTTTCCTCCCTGTTTCAGGGTTCTCCCATTCAAAAGCAAATTTTTTTTTTTTACTCTGTTTTGCTAATGTTAGACTGTTACTGGTTTAGCAGTTTTAGCTCTTTCAGGTATCTCAGAAGCCCACATTCCTGGGAAAATCTGGTCCAGTATTTCTTGAGAAATTAAATTCCGTTTTTCAGTTTGGATTAGTGACAACCTTAAAGTCTGAATTAATTAATCTTCTAAAATTTTAACCTCCACTCCTGTGGGTTTAAATTCCATTTTAGCTTCCAATTGTTCAAGCAGATCCTGCCCTAACAAGGGTTTAGGGGAATTTGGCAAATACAGAAATCAGTGTTTTCCAATTTCTTTTCCCAGTTTGCTTGGTTCTTGTCTGTTCTTCTCTGTTCTTCTCTGTTCTTCTCTGTTCAGCATGCTCGGGTGCCTCGAGATGTCTTGTTGTCCTGTTCCTGGAGATAAACACTATCTACAAGGTTATGAATTTCACAGTATGTCCCTACTATACAACTACTCTTTTATTGTTTTTGCTTGTTCAAAGATTAGTAAAACTCCACCAGACATCCCATCTCCTGCCTTCAGTTGGATATTAGGAAAAATTTTTTTACTGAGGGAGTGATGAGGCTTTGGAACAGGCTGCCCATGGAGGTGGTGGAGTCACCATCCCTGGAGGTGTTCAAAGAACATCTAGATGTGGCACTTCAAGACATGGTTTAGTGGTCATGATAGTGTTTAGTAGACAGTTGGACTTGATGATCTTTAAGGTCATTTCCAACCTTAATTATTCTATAACATAACTGTGGTGGCAGGAGTCCCTAATTTAGGAGAAATAGTATGAGAATGAGTAAGCATTCTATGTTTTTTTGTTAGGGTTTTTTTTTTTCTCCTGGTAAACATGAGGGAGAAAAAAAGAGATTTTAAAAAAAATAAATTTTGCTGCAAGAAAGTACACTAATTTTATTAAAAAATGATAAATTGTGTTTGTTAAACCTGAGATGTATTCCGTAACACTTTTTCAGATAGTTTGCTCAACTGGATCTCCTTGATCTATGTTTTTCATGCCTCTGTTTTATGTGTTAATTGCATGGAGGATTTAGCTTATAAACAAGCTTTTCAAGCAAAACTTAAATGGTAGTCATTTTGGCTGTTGCATATTTTTTCCCAATAGCGAATTAAAGGTTGTAGATAACATGAAAATTGTAATATAAGATGAAACTTCAAGGAAGCACTTTGCTAAAGGTAATCAGAAAGTAAATTAACCTAAAATTTCATGAATATAGAATGTTTTCTGCTTTTGTATGATGTTTAATTCTATCTGTGTTATTGCAGAAAAAAAAAAATTGATTTTTATGTTGGTTGTAGTGCATAGTCTTCACATTTAAAAACTTTGGATTTTAAGCACTGCATTTATTTAAAGTAGCAGAGGAGAGGAAAAAACCCCAACTTGTTGGGGGAATGGTATTCTCATATGGCTACCACCTAAGATGAGAAAAACTGGATTAATTATTACAATGTTATCTTTGTGTACGTGAATTGTGTTGCATGTTAAACTCTTTATTTACAATTATTAGTTTCTGATTATTTTTTATATTTTTAATACTTATAGCATAACAGGAATTGACAGGTTCAAATAGTTGTGTTATGTCTTAAAGTTGTTCCAGAATTTTCTTCTTCTGATCTTCAAAACTTTGTGTCCAATCTAAATCTATTATGACCGGTATCTTCTTGTCATTTTTATGATGTTTTGTATTGACATCTCTTTTCTTGGTGGAATTTATTCCTTCAGATGTTTATAACCACTGTTTAAATATGTCTTAGGTCCTAATTTTGTGAGGCAAAGCAAGTTCAAGTAGTTTTCTTTGACTTTTCTTGTCCCTAATCACTGAAACAGTTCATTATTGCATTAAATAAAATTTTAAATTTCTGTAATGTTATTCTAAGTGTGATTTTGCTTGTGTCTTTTCTTGTGATGATTTAAAAAAGAAAAATGAAGTAGTATAGGGAAAATTGATTATGCTGTTTAAGATTTGATTTCATTTAATTTGGTAAGCACAAACTGAACTAATAATAGTTGGTTTAGTTCCATCTTTGTTGTTTTTGCAGAGTTTTGGGAGTTCACTCTAGCTGTTTTTTCTTAGCCTTTTTGCAAAAGTCTTGACTTCTGATTCATACAGTGGCTTTCTACTTCCCTTTTCTCATCACGTTACTTCTTTTTCTAAAACAGACAATATATTGAATTTTCCTGAATGCTCTTCAGATGAGACAAATAAGCTTGTTTAAAAAGTGAGTATTTCCAGATGCTTTAAAACTGGTGAAAAATGCTTTCTGTCACAAAAGGACCTTATTGACCATAAAAAAAACCCCCAGACCAACCTTTTTGGATGTTGCTTAAGCATACTTGGTGCAGTGTTCTTATTTCAGCTGCTCATGTGGCTGAAAGTGGGTGACTGAGTTATACTTATGACAAATCTCTTCACTGTACATAATTTGGAACCAGCTGTTCATTATTCCTTGGCATTCATTGCCTTATTATTGGAGATCATACTTCACAAAACTATAGTCTTAACTTTTATGTGATTGAATATTGGGATAATTGTTACATGTTACCTGAAACAAAATTCTTTACAGATGTGGTGGGTTGACCCCGGCACAGCACCAGGTGCCCACCAAGCCCTTCTATCACTCCCCCCGACCCCCTTCAGCACAGCACGCAGGCAGAGAATAAGACGCAAAGCAAAGGGGTGTGGGTTATGATAGATAAGGTGTTATTTTCTACTTCCCGTCCGCAGGCAATGTCGGGCCGAGTCCAGGAAGCAGGGCTGCAGGAACACGTAGCAGCCGCTTGGAGGACAAAGCAGAATGCCCCCCAATCCTCCTCCTGCCCTCTCCCTTTATAGTTGAGCTGATGTCATATGGTATGGAATAGCCCACTGGTCAGCTCAGGTTGGCTGTATCTTCTCCCCCATCCTGCCCCCCCATCCTCTGGTGCCGTGTGAGCACTGGCAGTCATAACACGGGTGTGTTATCAACACCCTCCAGCTCCCAGTGCTGCAGCATGAGGGCTGGATGGGGAAAAGCAGCTCAGCCAGACCCACTACAATCCCCACCCCTTATTCCATACCATTTGCGTCATGCTCAGGCCCCACATAATACATACTTAAGCCATCTCTAAACACAACCAATACATTATCATCAACTACTATCCCCAGTCGTTTAACAGATAGTCCCTCATTCCATGAGATTCCTTCACTCGATGACTTGCCGTAGGGGACTCCACACAGCAGCCTTCCACTGTCTATGTTTTCCCACAATGCGACAAGACCCATCAGTGAACAGGGTGGATTGCTTTTCATCATCTGATAACGTGTCGTATGGTGGGGCCTCCTCAGCACGTTTCACCTCTACCTCTGGCGACATCCCAAAATCTTTGCCTTCTGGCCAGTTCGTGATCACTTCCAGGATCCCTGGGCGACTGGGGTTCCCTATTCGAGCCCGTTGCATTATCAATGCAATCCACTTGCTCCATGTGGCATCAGTTGCATGGTGTGTAGCTGAGACTCTCCCTTTGAACATCCATCCCAGCACTGGCAGTCGGGGTGCCAGGAGGAGCTGTGCTTCTCTTCCGATCACTTCTGAGGCAGCTCGAACTCCTTCATATGCTGCCAGTATCTCCTTTTCCATTGGAGTATAGTTGGCCTCAGATCCCCTGTATCCTCGACTCCAAAAACCCAGAGGTCGGCCTCGTGTCTCCCCAAGTGCCCTCTGCCAGAGGCTCCAGGTAGGACCATTCTTCCCAGCTGCGCTGTAGAGTATGTTTTTGATATTTGGTCCTGTCCGGACTGGCCCAAGGGCTACTGCATGCACAATCTCCTGTTTAATTTGTTCAAAGGCCTGTTGCTGTTCAGGGCCCCAGTTAAAGTCATTCTTCTTCCGGGTCACATGGTAGAGCAGGCTCACAATGAGACTGTAATCTGGAATGTGCATTCTCCAGAAACCCACAGCACCCAGGAAAGCCTGTGTCTCCTTTTTGTTGGTTGGTTGGTTGGTGGAGACATTGCTGTTATCTTATTGATCACGTCCATTGGGATGTGTCGACGCCCATCCTGCCATTTTATTCCAAGGAACTGGATTTCCTGCGCAGGCCCCTTCACCTTGCTTCTCTTTATAGCAAAACCGGCCTCCAAGAGGATTTCAATTATTTTCTTCCCTTTCTCGAAAACTTCTCCTGCTGTGTTGCCCCATACGATGATGTCATCAATGTACTGGAGATGCTCCAGAGCCCCACCTTCCTCCAGTGTAATATGGATCAGTCTGTGACAGATGGTGGTGCTGTGTTTCCACCCCTGGGGCAATCGATTCCAGGTGTACTGGACTCCTCTCCAGGTGAAGGCAAACTGTGGCTTGCACTCTGGTGCTATGGGAATGGAGAAAAATGCATTAGCAATGTCAATCATGGCGTACCACTTGGCTGCCTTGGACTCCAGCTCATACTGAAGTTCTAGCATGTCTGGCACAGCAGCACTCAGCATCGGTGTAACTTCATTCAGACCACGATAGTCCACCATCAATTGCCATTCTCCATTTGACTTTTGCACAGGCCATATGGGGCTGTGGAAAAGTGAATGAGTTTTATTGATCACTCCCTGGCTCTCCAGCTGATGAATCAATTCCTGGATAGGGATCGGGGAATCTCTGTTGTTGCAATATTGCCGCCGATGCACCGTTGTCGTAGCCATTGGCACCAGCTGCTCTGCAACCTTCATCAGCCCCACTATAGAAGGGTTCTCTGAGAGACCTGGCAAGGTGGACAACTGTTCACTTCCCTCCACCTCCAAGGCAGCAACACCAAAAGCCCACCGGTATCCTTTTGGAGCCTTGAAATAGCCTCTCCTGAGATAGTCTATGCCAAGGATTCATGGGGACTCTGGGCCAGTCACAATGGGGTGTTTATACCACTCCCTACCAGTCAGACTCACTTCAGCCTCCAATTCTGTCAGCTGCTGATATCCCCCTGTCACTCCAGAAATACTTATGGGCTCAGCTCCTCTGTATTTTGATGGCATTACTGTGCACTGCGCACCTGTATTGACTAGGGCCTTGTACCTCTGAGGATCTGACGTGCCAGGCCATTGGATCCACACAGTCCAGTAAATACGATTGTCCCTTTCCTCCACCTGGCTAGAGGCAGGGCTTCTCTATTCCTGCTCCTGGTCTGAATATTCACTGTCTGATCCTTGCTGTGTCAAACCAGAAGTCCCCTCATCAGGCTCAGTGGAATTGATTTTATTCTTCCAGTATCTGCGAGATCGTTGGTTGACTTCTTGTGCTTCAACACTGACTGCATTAATGGTCTTCTTGGATGGCCCTTTTTTAACGGCTGTCTTCCCTCTCAATTCCCGTACACGGGCTTCCAGCTTAAAAGTTGGTTCACCATCCCACTTCCTCATATCCTCCCCCTGGTCACGCAGGAAGAACCAGAGTGCACCACGTGGCATACGCCTCGGGCTCCCTTTCCCTCTGAGTGGCTGATTCCTTGGGGGACTCCTGATATCCAAGGCACTAGCCCTTAGGGACGTGGAGGTACCAAGACTCTCTTCAAAGTTCCGAAGCCAGGAAGAAACAGTTTCCACGGTTGGATTATCCATTTGTGGATAATACATTGCTGCCAAGCTGGCAGAATATGATTCCGGCTCATTCCTAATCACTTTCCTCCACATGGCCCTTGTACACTGAACATCCTCTGGATCTTTAGGATGCTCATCATTATCTAAATCCCCATAGATTACTTCCAGTACTGCTAGTTCCCTCAGGTACTGGATACCTTCATCAGCAGTGGACCACTTTCCTGAGGAGGTGGCATTCATTAAGTCTTCCTTGAATGGATATCTTCCTTTGACACTTGAAAGGAGCCGTCTCCAGATACTGCAAATTGCTGCCTCTTTACCAATTCCTCTTTCAATGCCACGATTCCTAGCAAGGGAGCCCAGCTGTTGGGCTTCCTTACCTTCCAGCTGTTGGGTATCAGCCCCAGTATCCCAGCATCAAAGCAGCCAGGTAACAATCCATTCCCCTATCTGGCGGCTGTAATCCTTCCTTAGGTCTCTAAGTTCTGACGAAGTCACGGACCGGGTGGTTTCTGCCTCCTGCTTCAATTCCGTTACTCCCTCCTCCTGTCTTCCTATTGAGGGTCCAGCTTGCTGGTCATGTTCTTCCTCCTTTTCCACATCCCTCACTAACTGAGGGTAGGGGCTTGTTGTTCTCCTCGTCCACTGCTTCTTTTTCACTACTGGGGCAACTTTGGCAGTTGTTGTTGCGGTCCCTATCTCAACTCAGGTTTCTTCGGATGTAGTTTGGGTCCCTGCCTCAACCACAGTCCTCTGAGAGTGCTCAACTGTGACTCAATAGGCACAGGCCAGGCCCCAGTACAGTGCTAAGAGCTGCTGGTTCTCATCGGGGTAGACAAGGCACCCTTCTATTAGATGCTGTGTCAGCTTGCCAGGGTTGCTTGCCTGTTCAGGGGTAAAGTCCCAGGCTAATGGAGGTGACAACCGTCCTAGGAACCTGCCCAAATCCTGCCAGACCCCTTGCCACCCAGGGACAGGCCGTCTCAGGGCACATTTCGGTGCCACCCCACCTGAAACTTGTCTCCTCTCAGGCCAAAGTGGGACCAGACTACACACAGCCCGGATTAGGCCAACGATATTGATTAGTAGTATCCGGAAGCTCACGTAAGGGTGGACGAGGACCTTGGGAGCATGCACGAATAAATCATCTACATCAATTTCTGGTAGAAAGGGAGAGATCGATTCAATCATTTTCTCCCCAGGGTAGCCCCCCCAACACAGCAAAGCCACCGATGCCAGCGTGAAACAGATCGTTACTATTTGTGCCAGGGTGCTCCCGAGGCTCTTCATCCTCCCGAGACAGAAGCTTCCGCAGCACATTGAAGCTATCAGTGCAAAAGCCAAGCAAATAGACATTGTTTCAGTAAACAGTTTAGAAAAACACCAGATAAGCAGTGCACGCAAACTCCGTGGCCTGCACAGGAGTTTGCTACTAGTATCTAAAGCAAAGCAAGCAAGTGAGCAAGCAGCTGCTCGTGCCCCACATTGGGCGCCAAAAGGAACTGTGGTGGGTTGACCGCGGCACGGCACCAGGTGCCCACCAAGCCCTTCTATCACTCCCTCCAACCCCCTTTCAGCACAGCACACAGGGAGAGAATAAGATGCAAAGCAAAGGGGTGTGGGTTATGATAGATAAGATGTTATTTTCTACTTCCTGTCCACATGCGATGTCAGGCCGAGTCCAGGAAGCAGGGCTCTGGGAACACGTAGCATCCACTTGGAGGACAAAGCAGAATGCCCCCCCATCCTCCTCCTGCCCTCTCCCTTTATAGTTGAGCTGACGTCATATGGTATGGAATATCCCACTGGTCAGCTCAGGTTGGCTGTATCTTCTCCCCCATCCTGTCCCCCATCCTCTGGTGCTGTGTGAGCACTGGCAGTCATAACACGGGTGTGTTATCAACACCCTCCAGCTCCCAGTGCTGCAGCATGAGGGCTGGATGGGGAAAAGCAGGTCAGCCAGACCCACTACAACAGACTTCTCTCAGATATGCCCCACAGTAAGTAAAATTTAAGAACAGGTTTTGTTTTTGTTTTCAGTATCTTTTATTTCAGTATCTTTTTTCTTGTCTCTCTAGAATGGTGTAGCTGTGCTTCGGTAATAGACAACGTGAACCAAGTTAATTTTTATGATACTTTTGTTAGAGAACAGCAGGTATATTTTTAATTTCTGCTACGAGGGAATGATAAATTCATCATTCAATGATGAAGAATCATAGAATCGTTTTGGTTGGAAAAGACCTTTAATATCATTGAGTCCAACCAGTAACCCAGCACTGCCAGGTCACCACTAAACCATGTCCCTCAGCAACACATCTCCACAGATTTTAAACCCCTCCAGGGATGGGGACTCCACCACTGCCCTGGGCAGCCTGAGCCAGGACTTGACAACACTTGCGGGGAAGAAATTGTTCCTCGGGTCCAACCTAAACCTCACCTGGGGCAACATGAGGCCATTTCTTCTTGTCCTATCGCTTGTTCATTAGGAGAAAAGCCCAACCCCACCTGGCTCCAACCTCCTTTCAGGGAGTTGTCGAGGGGGAGAAGGTCTCCACTGATCCTTCTTTGCTTCAGGATGAACAACCCCAGGTCCCTCAGCTGCTCTTCACAAGACTTGTGCTCTAGACCCTTTCCCAGCTCTGTTGCCCTTCTCTGGACACACTCCAGCCCCTCAAGGTCCTTATTGGAGTGATCTTGGAGATGATCCCTGCCCTAGTCCTGCTGGCCACACTAGTGCTGATACAAGCCAGGATGCTGGTGGCCTTGAATTTTAGGCCTAAGCTGTTGTTACTAAGAGAGTTTCTGAAAGCAGTGGAATAGCGTTCATATCTGTGGATCTTACCTCAATAAGCTTACTTCTGGTAGCTGTATTAATGCTGGGAGTACAACAGCTGTTCTATCAGTGTTAATGAACAGTAGTTGATCTGTTGTGTGGTGTGTGTATGCAAGAGAAGGCTTGCTAGCAGACAAATTATTTTTTCACGGTCTGTCAGTATAATTAAAGCAAATTCCTTTAAATGCTTGTAAGGGTGCATATTATTTACTTCTATTCAAGTACTGTAAATTTTTTTTTTAAAATACTTAAAAGTAGGACAGTCCCATGTTTCTGAAAGGCAGAAGTGTTTTTCTGAATTGTTGATCAATGTTACCTGGAAGGATGTATCAAGTGAATTTCTAAAGAAGTCTCTTCGGTATTTTTATTAATAATGTCAATCATGAAATGGAGTGTATGCTTATTAAATGCTATGAATCTGAAGAGAGGTTGCAAATGCTTTGGGGGACACAATGCAGAAATATCTGCTGGGAATAGCTTAAGAATACTTGAATAGCAGGAAAAAAGATTTATGTCAGACCTTATAGAAAAAACCTTTCTAGTGATGTAAAGATTAGTTCAGTACTGGGATATGCTGCAGAAGAAAGTGATAGTCTCAGTTGTTGGTCTAACTTAAGTTGGAAAGCGATGAAGAATCAAACTGATGTTTGGCACCCAAGCTGATCACAAAGGGTTTAAGCATAGCAGAATAGTGGTTTTGCTGACATACCATTCTCACTGCTGACTTTGCACTCTGAGTATTATTTATTTTTGGCCCAGTCTTCTTTCTTTGTCACTTCACTATACTGTTTTTAAGGTAAGGGATTGACTCATCTGGCTCAGCAGCACTATCAAAATCCTTTTTAGAGCTTTTAGTTGGAGAACTGAGAACATGGGGAAAACTTGAATATGCTTCTAGAATAATTTTTGTGGGAAGAAATATACACCCAGTATCAGTGAGCTGTAGACAAAGTTTGGTTAAAAACACCTTTCCAATCCTTAGATTGATGATCACCAAGTCTCACCTCAGCCCTTGATTTATGTGTGAAGGTAAAAGGTAGGGATGTTAATAAGTTAAGAATAAACTCTTTTCATGGCAGCTAGATAAATAGTAGTGTTAGGAAGCTTGACTAGTTTTTAGAAAACAGTAAGACTAATTTATTAAAAAATCACATTGTTAGTGCTTTTCTTGTTCCATACCTAATAGCTATTTCACTAATAACTTGGTAATACTTTTTGGATCTTTTTTTATGTTCTTATTTTGTATAAACCTAATCTCTCCATTTGTTTTTTAGACTGTAAGTGCCTTGGTCTGAAGATTTTGTGCTGATCTTCCAGTATTGATACCTGTCTTGGTCCTTTCTAAAAATGTAATGATTCTCTTGCTTGGAGATGAGGACTGTATCTCAGGGAAGGAGAAAAAAAAAAAATTCATGCTGTAGCCTGTTCACATTTAATTTTCTATTTCTTAATTTAACATCTCTTGTATTGGTTCATCTGTAAACATATACCCTTTTCTGTTTCTATACAATTGCTGAACATGATTAATCAGTAGAAGTGAATTTGATTCCTGTTAGAAAGAGAAGCCATTTTTGTGACAGTTCTGTGACTCTAAACTTCCTTCATGTTTTCTATACTAGTCTGATATAATTGGATTCTTTAGAAAATTTCTCTGGAAAATATTAACTTGTAGGGACTAATTTGAAAAATCAGCTTCTTCTAGGAAGATAATTAAATAGCTCCTGCAATTCATTCTAAATAGTACCAGAAAATATATTAATAAGCTAATTTTGCCACAGCTTTCTGATCAGACCTTACACAAGATACTTCATCCCATTTATAAGAGGAAATAAAGGAGTGAATGTTACAGTTGTATTTTCATGATACCTGTGATATATTTGATTAGTGTGACACTTCAGTAATAAAAGTGCAGATGTGATGCTATAAATGAGATGAGGCTAGTTAGATTCTAAAAACAGATCTATGTGAGAAAATGATACCAGAAAACAGAAAGGAAATAACAATCAAAACAGCAGAAGTATAATCCTCTTGTAAGATAAGCATCTGAAAAGTACTAATTTCTTTTTTTTTTCCACAATTACAGGGACTTGCCATGAGGTGCTGAAGCCTTGTTTCATTGATTTGGAGAGACTGGACCTAAATGGCGCAGCATGACTTTGCTCCAGCCTGGCTTAATTTTCCTACTCTGCCATCATCAACAAAGGTATGTTCTTTGCTGTTCTTTTGAACAGGCAATCTCATTATTAGAGAAGTCTAAATGTCATAACCTCAATCATGATAAAAATACCAATCTCTTTATGAATATGTGAAGGGTCATAACAGATGATATCTAGCAAGTCTTGATGTTGTGGTTTAAATAGCTGGACCTTTGTTGTCAAGCTCATACTTGGTTGTCAAGCTCTCTGATAGGGGTTTTTACTTGAGCATCTGAGTTCATGGAAAGAAGTATGTGCCTGGACACATTGTCAGAGCTGTTGTTGGATTAAGATTGCCTTCATCAGGAGTTTAAAATGAATTATAGTAATTTGTGCTAGAAGAACTGAGACAGAGGCATGTGCTTAATGTTCTTGCTTCTGTTTTTGCTCTGTGACCTATATATTTTACAGAAGTGTTATTCTATCATCCAAGCAATTAAAACAATGCATTTGAAATAGACCTTCTGAAATGTCTCTTCAGTTGCTGGTGGGATGCTTGCTACTTACTACTGGTAGAGTGGGGCGCTTTCAAATACTTGTGCATTCTTGCTGTGGTGGTTTCATCTAGACTACTGTTAATTGCTTTATACAATGGGACAGCTTGGAAACAACAAATAGCAATCTCTGAATCATTAGGATTTGTAAATATTCTAGGAAGTCTTGAATATGTCTCTCATATAAATGTTTCTTTTTTTCTCTGTCCTATCCTACTCTTTCTTAATTTGTGTGAATGCAGAAGCAGAGGGAACACTGAATATTTCAAACTCCTTTCATCTTTTTTATTTCCCTATTTGTAGACCTGTTGTCTTCATTTTAATCTTTTGAATGCAATATCCATATCTGCAGCTATGAGAGTGGCATTGCCTTGCTTTAATGTATTTATGTAAGTTTCTTGCTGTCTTTCCTGTCCATGGAAAAAGTTTAGCCTTTATAAACTTATGGAAATAGGTTTGTGCTATTGTTAAATACACAGTCAGCTATCAGTATTAGTTGTGTTCCCATTGTCTACACAGACACATATACATGCATGTGTTTTTTAAGTCAGGTCCTTGAATGTCCTTATTTATTATATTGCTATATTCATCTTTCCTCTACACTCTAGCTAGCTTCTTTTTTAGTATAGTCTATCAGCAACTGTCAGTTGCTGTTCTGAGAACATCAGGCATATCTGTTCCAGGATGGTTCCTGCTTTCTGTTTGTTTTCATTCTACTTGATTTCTGATATATTCAACTCTCTTGATCTTCTTTTTCCAATTTAAATATGTTTTCAATCAGAAAAGTAATCAGAGATTAATTTAATATGGTGTCACAACTGCAAAACTATCTTTCTCCTCATATCTAAAGAATCTACTGGAAGAGCTTTACCTGCATACTTAATATAGCAGGATAAAAAAAAGTTCTAGCAATATTCCAGTACTACTTAAATATATCTGGGGTTTGAGTTATATTTGTCACCTCATTCCTGAATTGTCGGAAATTTCATTGCAAGCATATGTTGTGGATCCTGTTCTCTTCCATGAATCTTTGCCTCAAGGAGTTTAGATAAATTTTCTTTCAT
This sequence comes from Todiramphus chloris collaris, assembly GCA_025345505.1. NCBI lineage: Eukaryota > Metazoa > Chordata > Aves > Coraciiformes > Alcedinidae > Todiramphus > Todiramphus chloris. The sequence continues at coordinate 221,437 of JANVCC010009722.1, forward strand.
CTGTTCCATAAACTCTGTAGTTGTATGCTTTCTCCATTATAGTCTTTGTGCTTCATTGTTTGAAATGAAGCTTATGTCCTTGCGCTACCTCCTTCCTCACTGATCAGCATTCTGTGATATAGAGAAGATTTGAATATTAAACACTCAAAGTCTTTGGTCCTACCAAAAGTGTAGTAATTCCTAGTTTATGGAATAAGACTTATCCTGTCATTCCTCTACAAGACAGGTCTCAAATGTTGTGCCCCCCTGCTCCATGTCCCCTCCATTTCCTATATCTCAACAAAGCAGCTGAAGACAAGAGCAGGTAAGGAGATGATGAGGAAGAATGGGATGAGGAAGGCAAGGTGTCTCATGTTTCATGCACAATGAGCTGCGATGAGGCTATGGCATCAACAACATTTAGACTTGAGAAGGACAAATTGAACTCTGCCCGGTCAATTTATTTTGCTGAAAGGGGCACTTTTAGGAATTCCATCTTTACAAGTTTGGTTTCCCCCTCTATCCTGAGTAGCCAAGGCTTTCCCTTAAAAAGTGTCAAGGTTTAGATCTGGTGGGGCCATTTAACAAATGACAGACGCTCTCTAATTAACTCCTCTCCCCTTCCAAAGGGGAAGAGAAAGGGAATAAGGGAGAGAGACTTATGGATTGTAAAAGAAAAACTAAACCAGCATTAATAAAAAGAAATAGCTCTAAAATGAAATATAGACAAATATATACAAACCCATATGTCCATAGTCAAATCCACCCCTCGGTCACAAGCCCATCTATATGTCACATCTCTTCCCTGATGTCCTGAAGTGTCATGGGCCCAGCTAAAAATAATTCACATTTATACTAGTTTCTCTAGCCAAGCATCAATATCCTAATATCCTGCCACAGTGTAGCTGCCCAAATGGGTTTACCTCTGTGCTGCCAGTTATTCTGCTTCCACTGCTTTAATCACTCCCACAAGGCATTGCTGCCATCCTTGAATTAGTGTAGAGATAGAGCACTGGCCACTTTTCACTTTCAGAAATGTCTATGGCCAGCTGGATGGCTTTTACCTCTGCAAAGTGACTTGATTCACCTTCTCCCTCAGCTGCTTCTGCAACTCGTCATGTGGGACCCCACACAGCAGCTTTCCACTTCTGATGGTTTCCTACAAGACGGCAAGATCCATCAGTAAACAGAGCATATTGCTTATCATTATCTGATAACTGATTATATGGTGAGGCTTCTTCAGCACATGTCACTTCCTCGTCCGGTGGCATTCCAAAGTCTACCTTCTGGCCAATCCATGATCACTTCTAAGATTCCTGGATGACTGAGATTCCCTATTCAAGCTCTCTGTGTGATTAATGCAGCCCACTTACTCCATGTGGCGTCGGTGGCATGATGAGTGGAAGGAAACTTACCCTTGAACATCCTGCCTAGGACTGGTAACCGTGGCACCAAGAGGAGCTGTGCTTCAGTACCGATCACTTCTGAAGCAGCTTGAACTCCTTCATATGCTGCCAATATTTCTTTTTCAGTTGGAGTACAGTTGGCCTATAGTTGTTATTCCTGGCTGTGGTATAGAGCACATTTTTAATGTCCTGTCCAGTTTGGACTGTCCCAAGGGCTACTGCCTGTATGATCTCTCGTTTGATCTGTTCAAAGGCCTGTTTTTGTTCAGGACCCCAATTAAAATTGGTTTTCTTTCAAGGCACAGAAAAAAACCTCATAGAGAGGTTTTACAATGTGACTAACCAGGAATGTGCATTCTCCAGAAACCCACAGCACCTAAGATGGCTTGTGTTTTCTTTTTGTTAGTTGGTGGGAACATCACTGTTATTTTGTTAATCACATCCATCGGGATCTGGCAATGCCCATTTTGCCATTTGATTCCCAAAAACTGGATCTCTCATGCAGGCCCCTTGACCTTGTTTCTTTTTCTGGCAAAACCAGTGTCTAAAAGAATTTCAATTATTTTCTTACCTTTCTCAAAAACTTCTTCTGCTGTGTTACCCCACACAATGATGTCATCAATGCATTGCAGGTGTTCTGGAGCTCCACCTTTCTCCAGTGCAGTATGGATCAGTCCATGGCAAATGGAGGGTAGGGCTGTGTTTCCACCCCTGGGGCAGTCGATTCCAGGTGTATTGGACACCTCTCCAGGTGAAAGCAAACTGAGGCCTACACTCTGGTGCTATAGAAATAGAGAAGAATGCATTAGCAATGTCAATGGTAGCATACCACTTAGCGGCCTTTGACTCCACTTCATACTGGAGTTATAATATGTCCCGTATGGCAGCACTCATCTCTGTCATAACCTCATTCAGGCCACAATAGTCCACTGTTAATCTCCATTCCCTATTAGATTTTCACACTGGCCATATAGGACTGTTAAAGGGTGAGCAAATTTTGCTAACCACCCTTTGACCCTCTAGTTGATGATCAGCTTCTGGATAGGAACTGTGCACCAGTGTCTACCAGGGCTCTATACTTTTGTGGTGCTAACATGCCAGGCCATCACATCCACACAGTCCCTGTTGTCCCTCTCCTCCACCTGGCTGGAGGGTAGTGTCCATAATTGGCAACTGGGTTTGTGTAGTTCACTGGGCTCACATGGTTTAGCTGGTTAACAGGATGTTTGCATTTAAAAGGATTTACATAGTTTACAGGATTTGTAAGGACTAAAGGATTTGGGTGGACTACATGCCGCATATTTTCATTCCCTCTACTCATGTTTTGACCTGAGGCCCATGTACTCGGACCAGAGGACTGCTCATAGAGGACTGGAGCAGCCTCCATTCTGGAAGAATTCTCTATCCTCTTTGTTATACCTTGTAAGTAGAGTACTCGTTCCTGTAGAGCAGTGGTAGGTTTTCAATCCCATCTGCTCATTTTCTCTCCACACTCACAGAGGAGGGACTACAGGGTACATTGTGACATGTACCGTTCCTGTTTAGCTGGTCTCTTAGGAGAGTGTCTTCTCCTAATGGCTTCAACACGGTTCCACTCAGGGCAAGAATAGGATCTGTTCTCCTTCCTGTCTAGTTTTTCAATCAGTTTTTCAAATAATTAGCCATTTCCTTATCCATTCTCTCTAGAGCTGATACATGGACCTGTAGAGGACCAGAAACACTGTTTTCATACTGTTGTGCTCTCCTGTCCACTTCAGTCAGAATTGGTGCCTCACCATCTGTTCCCCAGATCATTGTTGACAATGTGTGGGAATACACTGATGGGGCACTCTGCACAAACTTCCGCAACATGGGTCTCTGGCATGGGATTGCATCAGGGTTTACTACTTGTCTGTCACCATAAATCACCTGTCGCACAGCTAATTCTCTCAGGTACTTAATACCTTTTTCCATGGTGGTCCATTTGCTTGGGCAGCATTCGATGTCCTCCTTAAAGGAGTACCTGGTCTTTACAGATGACAAGAGTCACTATCAGAGGCGGATAGTGTTGCTCTTTCTTGCAAGAACTTGGTCAAAGCCTCTGTCTCTGTCCAGGGATCCCTCCCTACTTCCTGGTTTCTCTACCATCCAAATGGATGGACTGGGCCCCATTATCCCATCATCGGAGCAGCCAGGAGGTAATTGGCTCACCTTCATGATGGCTATAGTCCTTTCTCAGATTTCTCAGCTTCTTTATGGATAAAGGTTTGGTCTCTGCATTTTTGCCTCTGCATGTGATGACTTCTCATCTGATGGCCTTTCTTTAGAAAGACCCACTCCCTGATCATCTGACACTGACCAATCTTTTTTTTTGTTAGGTGGATTTTTCTGCAGTCACAGGGACGTCAGGCTTTACATCTGGTTCTAACTCCCACTCCTATGATTCTGCTTGAGAAAGACCCTCTCCCTGATCTGTCACTGAGTGTAATTGGCTATACTGGCAAAATGGATGTTTTGTGTGTTTCTTTCTCCTCACAGGGTAAACTTGTACTGGTGCAGATTGGGTGGAAGTGGCCACAGTGGTTGTCTGTGTAGCAGTGGTATTCACTGACAGAGTTGGAGCAGCTGCAGTGCTCTTTGTGGGAGGTGGAGTAGTGGCAGTGCTCTTTGGAGTAGCCACAGTGGCTAATGCTGTAGCTGCGGTACTCATTGCCGGAGTTGAAGCAGTGTCACTGCTTTTTGAGGCATCTTGTGGGGTCTAAGTAGCTGTGGTGCTTGTTGGGGAGGCTCGCAGAGTGTGAGTAGTTGTGGTGCATGTCCTGCATATCATAAAACCTCATGGGGTCTGGATAGTTGCAGAGCGTATCATAAAAACTTTCAGAGTCTGAGTAACTGTACTGCCTGTTACCGAAGCGGCACACACTCTATGAGTTGAGGTGGCTGCCTGACACATATACTGGCAGCAATATCTAATCTGACACCACACAATAAAGAGAATGAAGAATAAATTCATTGATAATTATAATAATAAAATAACATGATATTTTCATTGTAATAGCCATATCCACAATCCTCACAATTTAATGGAATACCAAAATCTAGTGGAGTAGGATTAGCATACTGGGGAGAAGTAGAACTTCCCAAGGTAAAATTAAAAGTAAACGTAGTAAGAAATTCCACTATGTGATACCTGTAGTACATAGACTCATTTGCTTACTAATTCAGCACAACATAAATCAGTGATAAACACCACAGCAAAATGGCAGTTTTCACCCAGCACCCAGAAGGATAACTTTCAGATAAACAGTGAGAACAAGTAAGCAATAACACAATGCAGACAGCTGATAAGGGAACAATATGGCATTTAACTCTGAAACAAACTCTAAAAAGACAAAATATTTTTACTCTCAGCAATAACATGATGTAATCTGTCCATTTTAATTTCCAACCCTTAAAGACTATCAGAGAAAAAGATATGATATTCTCTCAACTGAGTGAAATGGAATTTGAATTATTAGGGCAATCTATCAGAGCTCTGGTCAAGCCCCACATTGGGCACCAATAAATCTGTCAAGGTTTAGAGCTGGGCTGGCCACTAGACAAGTAACAGCACTCTCTGTTAATCCCTGTCTGTTCCCAAAGGGTCACCTGTCCTGTCCACTCCTCCCTGCAGGTGCAGCCTTTCACTTTCTGTACCCCCCAACGTGGTACACAAGATCCAGCAGTGGCCTTGGTCTGCACCCCAACCCTTGGTACTAACTTTAAACATGGGGTGTTATTACTGCTAGAAGCAGACACTGCCCGGGAAAACAGGCCGCTAACTTCAGAAAGTGCAGCTAGTTAGAAGAACTGAGCTGAAAAGTAAAATCACCGAACAGAATTAGTTCTGTTCTCACTCAAACCAGGACATATAGGTAAAGGCTATCATTAGAAAAACCTAATGACAGGAAGCTAGGATTATGAATGAGTTTTCTTAATGGGACTGATACAGATTACAGCTTGACTGAAATTCATCTCCTATTGCTGACTTCCTCTTAAGGATAAGCTTTTATATCATTTCTCTGTCACTTATATAGCAAAGTCTACTAAGATAGCTGGGTATCTATTGCTCAGTAGTTTTAGTTCATGTCTGAAACTAATATATTTGCATAAAGTGCAGTATTGCAGTTGAGCAGACGGACATGGGAAAGCATTATGAATAGTCAAGGTTCTTGGGATATGGACTAAACTTTTCAGAAAAGATTGCTGTAAAATGTGTATGGGGAGATTGTAGATGTACTGGTAAACTCAGTAGTTTTTGCAAGCTTACTGTTATTTCATATGAACCAATAAGACTTCTTATACTTCAAAAATCTGTGTTGCTTGCTTTCTTAGCTGGTTGAATCAAATCAGATAATTTCTCAACTTACTGAAATTGCTAGTAGATTTCTTGTTGATTACAAGGTTTACTGTCATCTTTGCCACAAGAGTCTTGATGGACTGATACCTCCATCATGTGGGGAAAACGCAACCTGCATGATCTTTGCACATTTATAGACTCGAGATATCAAGTACAACTCAAGCAGTATATATAACGTGCTGTCAGTTATAGTTTATGAAAATGTGATTGCTCTTCAAAGTTAAAAAAAAAAAAAAAAAAAAAAGTGAAACTCCAAAGGCAATATTAGAAAGTTGTGTGTAAATGAACACATGAAGTTCTATTCTAAAATTTTACCTGTGATCAACAGATCTGGAGCTTTTGGAAATTTTTGGTAGCTTATTCAAAATTTTTTTATAAGGAATTATTTTTTACTTAAATATTGAGATTCATTATCATAATTTAACTATTTAGATCTTTTGATAATTTCTTGTGCTTTTCTGTTTTTTCTCTCCTTCCAAGATTGCAAAGGAAATATTTCACTTCCCAGGTCTCAAATTTCACTTGACTTCTGTATAGTTTGGGAATACATATATATTGCTTACTTGAGTTTGAATTTAAGCAGTAGATCTTGAACAGCACTTCTGCTCGGGCATTGTCAATAGAACTTAGGTGTCATTTTTTGTGTGATTGTCTTGTGATGGTGAGGGAGAAGGAAATAATTGTCTTCAACATATTTTCCAAAGTAATTAAACCTATTACTGTGATTTCCTTTTTTTTCCTCTACTCACTTTGACCACTGGAGTACTTTATTAATAGAGCTTGTTTAGACATTAATGGATAATTAACTGTTGAAATAAACTTGCGGCTTTCATTTTCAAACGTGCACCATTACTGCTATACTTTTTTTATTTTTACCTGAATGTTACTCAGTCTGGAAAGGGAGTGAGCTTCAGGCAGTGACAAGCAGAATCAAACTACAACCCATGAAAGGTTATAAAGCAGGTATGTTGTGGTGGGTTGACCCTGGCACAGCACCAGGTGCCCACCAAGCCCTTCTATCACTCTCCCCGACCCCCTTCAGCACGGCACGCAGGGAGAGAATAAGACGCAAAGAGCCATGGGTTTTGATAGATAACTCATGATCAACTCATGATCGCCGTGCCCTAGATGACCTCCGACCTTTACCTCCCCCACAAGTTCTTCCCTGTTCACAAGGAGCAGGTCCAGAAGTGCACCTTCCCTGGTTGGCTCATTTACCAGCTGCGTGAAAAAGCTGTCCTCCACACATTCCAGGAACCTCTTGGATTGTTCTCTCTCTGCTGTGTTGTATTCCCATCAGATATCTGGGAGGTTAAAGTCCCCAACAAGCACAACAGCAAGTGACTGTGAGATTTCTCTCAGATGCTTATAGAAAGCTTCATCCACCTCACTGCTCTGATTGGGGTGTCTATAGCAGACTCCCACAACTGTATCAGCCTTATTAGCCCTTAACTTAATCCAAAGAGACTCAACCCCATTTTCACTGTACTTAATTTCTGATGTCTCATGACATTCTCTAACATATAGGGCCACTCCACCACCCCTCCTTCCCTGTCTGTCCCTCCTAAAAAGCTTGTAGCCTTCAATTATGGTACTCCAGTTATGTGTGGCATCCCACCACGTTTCTGTGATGGCCACAATATCATAGTTTTCTTGGAGCATCATGGCTTCAAGCTCCCCCTGTTTGTTGCTCATACTTCGTGCATTGGTATAAAGGCACTTCAGCTGGGCTGGCCGAATCATCCTCTTATGCGACTCCCCTTTGACTCCTATGGGGTGTCCCAGCGCATCATCACTGGCTTTCCCCAGGGTACCCTTATTTGGATTCCATTCCTTATCCCCTAATGATCCGCCCCACTGTTCATCACAATCAGTCGAAAAAGTGAGATTACTGACCCCCTCCCCCTTCAAATCTAGTTTAAAGCCCTATCAATGAGCCCTGCCAACTCCTGCCCCAGAATCCTTTTCCCCTTCTGGGACAAGTGCATCCCATTGGGTGCTTGCAGCTCCAATGCCTTGTATACTAGGCCATGATCATAAAAACCAAAGTCCTGTTGGTGACACCAGTCCCAGAGCCATGAATTGACCTGTTGGCTCTTCCTATATATTCCCTCTTCTGTAGCCAATGTCATAGGGATGGAGGAGAACACAACTTGAGCTCCTGATCCCTTCACCAGCTGTCCCAAGGCCCTGAAATCTCTTTTAATTGATTGTGAGCCTCTTATTGCTATGTTGTCACTTCCCACCTGAAAGTGGGTAATAGTCTGAGGGATTCACAAGGGAGGGAAGTTTACCTGCAATGTCCTTCACACAGGCACCAGGGAGACAGCAGACCTCTCTGTGAAGAGGTTCTGGCCTGCATATTGGGCCCTCTACTCCCCTCAGTAGGGAATCACCTATGACAATGACCCTTCGATTTCTCTTATTAGGGTCAGTTTTGATGGCTGGCTGGGGGAGATCTGATCTTGGTGGTTCAGCTGTTTTTTGTGAATTCTCAACCTTGCTCTCAGCCAGTTCCTCTTGCAGAGCCCCATACCTGTTTAGCAAGGGCACTGTAAGTGATGTGTTTCTTAAAGGAACATGCTTGCTCTTTTTGTTCCGTTTGTTTCGTTTATCGGAGACCTGCTCCCATTGACCCCTCTCAGCTGGGTTACAACCGGAATGCTGAGGGGCTTGGTGGTGAGAGGCTATGGAATCCTCTGCTCCACTAGGATTCACATGCCCAACTAACGAATCTTCTGTTCCATCCTGAGTTACCTGCTGTTCTGTTATTGTAGAAATGAGATTGTGAAAATAGTCAATCTCCTTCTCACTCTCTCTGATATTTCTCAATCTACTTACCTCCTCCCTAATCTCCATAACTTCATCCTGGAGCTGCACCACCCGGCTGAGCAGGTCATTAATCTGCTCGCGCTGCACACAGCCATGGTCAGCATTGCTGCCAGCTGCCAGCTGCCAGTGCAAGGCTGTGGCATTCCTCACAGCCGGTGGCCTGGATACCAATTTTCCTTTGGGTGGGTGTTGGGTTCACAGTCTTCCTCCTCTGAGTGGCCACCATCGTTCTTTGAGCAAAAAAAAAAAGCTTTTAGTTAATTCCTCCTGCTTCGGGTCCCTTCACTTGCAGCCCTATACTTCTGCTCTGCCACACTCCCTGCCCTGCTCACGCTCTGCAGTTTTATCCCTCTTGTGCCCTCGCACGCCAACAAGCGAGAAAGCTGCTTTCTCGCTGTCCGCAGTCTTAGTGGCGTTGCCGGTTTTACTGCGTTTAAATCTGCCGCGGTATGCCGGTTGATGCCCACAGCCATGTCACCCTCTCGGCCTCTCCCGTGAGAAATGCTGAGCCCTCTAGAACTCTCCTACCTCCCTCGGGCTTCCCTGAGACAGGGACCCCCACATCCGCCTCAAAAAAAAAGACAGAAAAAAAGGTCTTCGGCCACGGAGCTTACCGTTCCCAGTGCTGCTATCTCGCTGTCCGCGGTCTGAGTCTCGCTGTCACTTATGGTCTGTTCTGCTCTCAAACAAAAAGAAACACTTGGGGTTTTTACTTTGTGTCACAAGCATGGTCTTCAGCACTGTTTCAGTGTCCTGGAGTGTAAGATATAGCTTCTGCTATAATGGAAGATGATCATGCACTTCTGAATATATGCCTACTTAAGAACTGCTCTATTGTCTGCCATTCATAGTCCTTTAAAAAATTGATTGTATATACCACAAGTGATGTACATATTACAGTTCTGATAATCCAGAGTTTTTATTAATTAGATATCTCAGGTCTACCACTTATGTTCCTTTACAGTCATCACTGAACTTTGAGAAACATTCTGAAAATTTTTCATGGACAGAGAATCATTATGAAGCAAATTGCAGAAGACACAACTCTTCAGATGGACTTGATCCTGACATTGGATGGCATAATGAAGGTATGATTTAGCTTTTATGGAACATTTTAAATACGTTTACATCATTGCTTTGTAGCACTTTGGCTAAAAAAACAGTCTGATGATAATATCTGTCCTATGCCAAATGCTGTATTCTGTAGTAGAATAGAAGTAATGGAAACACAGATCTTCTGAGAGATGATGTAATGACTAGTGTAGGTTAAAGTAGTGTGATCTCCGGTATATTTCTCCCTTAAGAAGGTGGTCAAGTTAATTCTCTAGCCAACAACATATAAATGAGCAGCCAGAAAAGGTGTTTGACTTCTTGATGTTGGACTAGTATCCTCTTTCCGTCGTGTCAGGCATGTTGCTTCAGTTATCTCCCCAACCTCCCAGTTGCCCTTGCACAACAGGTTTGATGCCCTGCAAGTGCAACCAATCAATGAGAAAGGGGAATCGTCAGGCTTGGAGGTGTTCCCAAGATGAAGGAAGCCCAAGCCCAGGAATCAGATGTCTTCTATCAAAAAAAAGAGAAGGGTCATTGTTGTTGGTGACTCCCTTCTGAAGGGAACAGAGGGCCCAATATGCAGACCTGACCCACTTCTAAGAGAGGTGTGCTACCTCCCCAGGCCCTGAGTTAAGGACATAGAAAGAAAGCTTCCTACCATAGTGTGGTGGGTTGACCCTGGCACGACACCAGGTGCCCACCAAGCCCTTCTACCACTCCCCCCCGACACCCGTCAGCATGGCACGCAGGGAGAGAATAAGATGCAAAGGGGTGTGGGTTATGATAGATAAGATGTTATTCTCTACTTCCCGTCCGCAGGCGATGTCAGGCCGAGTCCAGGAAGCAGGGCTCCAGGAACACGTAGCAGCCGCTTGGAGGACAAAGCAGAATGCCCCCCCATCCTCCTCCTGCCCTCTCCCTTTATAGTAGAGCTGACATCATATGGTATGTAATATCCCACTGGTCAGCTCAGGTCGGCTGTATCCCCTCCCCGATCCTGCCCCCCCAGCCTCTAGTGCTGTGTGAGCACCGGCAGTCATAACACGGGTGTGTTATCAACACCCTCCAGCTCCCAGTACTGCAGCATGAGGGCTGGATGAGGAAAAGCAGCTCAGCCAGACCCACTACACATAGTACGGCCCACAGATTATTATCTGCTATTAACTTTCCAGATAGGCAGTGACAAACTTGAGAGAAGAAAACTGAGGGCTATCAAGAAGGACTTCAGGGCCTTGGGTCACCTGGTCAAGGGAGTGGGAGCACAGGTACTGTTTGCCTCTGTCCCCCTAGTTGCAGGATCCAACCCAGAAAGACTGAGGAGGACTCAACAGGTTAACTCTTGGCTTTGAGACTGGTGCCACCTCCAGGACTTTGAGGATTTTTACCATGGGTCAATCTACAGGAGGCTAGGCCTGCTGGTGGCTGATGGGTGGCATCTCTCTCAAAGGGGGAGAAGGATTCTATCACAGGAGTTGGCTGTGCTCATTGGCAGAGCTTTAAATTAAATTCAAAGGGAGAAGGGGGAAAAAACAGGCTCAATGGAGACAAGACTGGGACGTTTGTGGGATTGTGTACCAGCTCCATTGCTATCTCAGCGGTTGTAGGGGACAGTGGACTGTGTGATACCCACAATGGTAACAGATGCTTCTCTACTAAGTCTCTGAAGTGTCTGTATAATAATGCAAGAAGCATGGGAAATAAACAAGATGAATGAGAAATCTGTGTGTGGTCGCAGGGCTATGATCTCATCGTGATTACAGAGACATGGTGTAGGATACCTTGCACAAGTGGAATGTGGTAATGGACGACTATGTACTTTTTAGGAAGGATCGACTGACAAGGCCTCATCTGGAATATTGTGTCCAGTTCTGGGCCCCTCAGTTCAATAAGGACAGGGCACTGATTGAGCGAGTCCAGAGCAGAGCCACAAAGATGGTTAAGGGAGTGAAACATCTCCCTTACGATGAAAGGCTGAGGGAGCTGGGTCTCTTTAGCTTGGAGAAGAGGAGACTGAGGGGTGACCTCATTAATGTCTATAAATATGTAAAGGGTGAGTGTGAGGAGGATGGAGCCAGGCTCTTCTCTGTTATGTCCAATGATAGGACAAGGGGCAATGGGTGCAAGCTGGAGCATAAGAGGTTCTGCAGAAACATAAGGAAAAACTTTTTTACTGTGAAGGTCACGGAGCTCTGGAACAGGCTGCCCAGAGGGATTGTGGAGTCTCCTTCTCTGGAGACATTTAAAACCTGTGTGGACGCATTCCTATGTGACCTGCTCTAGGTGGTCCTGCTCTGGCAGGGGGTTGGATTAGATGATCTTTCGAGGTCCCTTACAACCTTTAACATTCTGTGATTCTGTGAAGGCAAGCTGGTGGAGTTGCTCTCTATGTGAGTAACCAACTAGAATTAAGCATTAAGCTTAACCCCGGGGGGAGATGACGAAACTGTTGAAAGCTTATGGGTAAGAGTTAAGGGATGTGCAAACATGGGTGATAATGTTGTGGGCATCTACTACAGACAACCAAACCAGGAAGAAGCTGTTGACGAGGCCTTCTACAGGCAACTGGAAGTAGCCTCAAGATTACATGCTCTGGTGCTCATGGGTGACTTCAGTGACCCTTTCAGTTGGAAAGATCACACAGACAGGCATAAGCAGTCCAAAAGGTTCCTGCAGTGCATTGATGACAACTTTCTGCTACAGGTGGTTGAAGAACCAATGAGGAGAGGTGCGATGCTGGACCTTGTATTAACAAAGAAGGTCTGGTTGCAGATGTCATGGTTGGGGGTAGTCTTGGCTGTAGCAACCATGACATGTTAGAGTTTAATATCATTAAGGAAAGAAGCAGGGTAATAAGTAAAATTTCTACCCTGGACTTTAAGAGGGCTAACTTTGTCCTCTTCAAAAATCTGCTTAGAAGTATCCTGTGGGATAGGGATATAGAAGGTATGGGGGGCCAAGAAATCTGGTTAATATTCAAACATTACCTCCTCCAAGCTCAAGATAAATGTATTCCCTTGAAAAAAAAATCAAGTAGAGGAGGCAGGAGACCTTCATAGATAAGCAAGGAGCTCCTGAAAAAACACAAATGAAAGAGGGAGGTTTACAATATGTGGAAAAAGGGTCTGGTTAATTGAGAGGATTATAGAAATACTGCTAGAGTATGTAGAGACTCAATAAGAAAGGCCAAGGCTCTCTTGGAACTTAGTCTCGCCAGGGAGGTGAAAGAAAATAAGAAGAGCTTTTTCAAATACATCGATGGGAAAAGGAAGAGTAGGGAAAAAGTGGGTCCACTGATAAATGAGGTGGGAGATATGGTAACAGAGGATGCAGAGATGTCAGAGTTGCTGAATGACTTCTTTGCCTCAGTTTTCACTCCTAAGAGCAGCCCTTGGGAACCCCAGACACTGGAAGTAAGAAAGAAGAACTGGAAAGAGGAAGACACTCTGCTAGTCAGTCAGGACTGGGTTAGAGATCACTTGGATAAACTGAAAACGCACAAATCCATGGGCCCCAATGGGGTGCATCCACGTGTGCTGAAAGAGCTGGCTGACACTGTTGCTGAGCCACTCTCCAACATTTTTGAAAAATCATGGAGAATGGGAGAGGTGCCTGATGACTGGAAGAAAGCCAATGTCACTCTAGTCATTAAAAAGGGCAAGAGAGAAGACCCGGGCAACTACAGACCAGTCAGCCTCACCTCCATCCCTGGAAAGGTGATGGAGCAGCTCATTCTGGAGTCCATCTCTAACCACACAAAAGAAAAGAAGGTTATCAGGAGTAGCCAACATGGATTTGACAAAGGGAAATCCTGCTTGACTAATCTGATATCCTTCTATGAAGCCATGACCAAATGGGTAGATGAAGGGACAGCAGTGTATGTCATATACCTTGACTTCAGTAAGGCTTTTGATGCTGTCTCCTATAACATCCTCATAGAAAAACTCAAGAAATGTGGCATAGAGAATTGGTCTGTGAGGTGGATTGAAAACTGGCTCAACAACAGAGTTCAGAGGGTTGTGATCAGCAGTGCAGTCAAGTTGTGGCCAGTGGTGTTCACCAGGGGTCAGTACTGGGTCCACTTTTGTTCAGTATCTTCATCAAAGACCTGGACGAGGGGATAGAGTGTACCCTCCGCAAGTTCGCTGATTATATGAAACTGGGAGGGGTGACTGACACACCAGAAGGCTGTGCTGCTATCCAACGAGATCTGGACAGGCTGGAGAGCTGGGCAAAGGTGAACCTCATGAAGTTCAATAAGGACAAGTGTAGAGTGCTGCATCTGGGGAGGTATAACACCAGGCACCAGTACAGGTTAAGGGTCATCCTGATGGAAAGCAGCTCCATGGAGAAAGACCTTTGAGTCCTAGTGGATAGTAAGTTATCCATGGGACAGCAATGTGCCCTTGGGGCCAGGAAGGCCAATGGTATCCTGGGTTGCATTAAGAAAACTGTGTCCATCAGGTCTAGGGAGGTTTTCCTCCCCTTTTACTCTGCCCTAGTGAGACCACACCTGGAATACTGTATCCAGTTTTGGGCTCCCCAATTTAAGAGAGACAAGGATCTACTGGAGACAGTCCAATGGAGAGTTACGAGGATGATTAAGGGACTTGAGCATCTCCTTTATGAAGAAAGACTGAGAGAACTGGGGCTGTTTAGTCTTGAGAGGAGAAGACTGAGAGGGGATCTTATTAATGTCTATAAATATCTTAGGGGTGGGTGTCAAATGGAAGGGGCCAATCTCTTTTCTGTAGTGCCCAGTAATAGGACAGTATGGGTATAAATTTGAGCATAGAAGGTTCCACCTCAACATGAGGATAAACTTCTTTACTGTAAGGGTGACAGAGCACTGGAACAGGCTGCCCAGAGAGGTTGTGGAGTCTCCTTCTCTGGAGACTTTCAAAACCTGCCTGGATATGTTCCTGTGTGGCATGCCCTAAGTGATCCTGCTTTGGCAGGGGGGGCTGGACTTGATGATCTCCAGAGGCCCCTTCCAACCCCTAACATTCTATGATTCTGATTCTTTGGCACTGTTTTGCGAGATCCTTCCCTGCTGCTTATGTGAATGAAAACTAAGTTTACTATGCTATCACATCACAGACTATAGAACTGCTTGCTTAATTCCTCTATCAATTTTTCAAAAGTAGAATGTTTTTTTCAAAACTGTTAATAATTACATTTCTTTAAAATTTAAAAATCTAAGGGCATTTTGGGAGAAAAGAGAAGAATGGTTGGCGTTCACAAGGCAGAAATAGTACAGAAAATATAAACCATCGTGGGGGATACCATGGTGGAGTTTCCCACACTCGTACCAGCACTTTCCACTGTGGAAAAGGCCAAGGACTGCGTGAAAACAATGTATTTGATAATGAAACTGGGAAAAAGGAAGAGAAGGAAGTATCCAAACAGTTTGAGGCTGAGGATTTTGTAAGTTAATTGTAATTTTAATAAACAAGGTTTCATTGTTTCTGCGAGTGCCATTTTGTCCATTACAAGCTACTTCATGTGATTTCACCAGTTACATATCATATAAGGGATCACCCTTCCCATAGGTAAGAGGGTGTTAGTCATTTGTCCACTAACTTGTTTCTCTTTTTATATCCATTTTTATCATTATTTTTTTATTGTCACTTAAGTGTTTAAGTGAAACTATAATTGGGTTCTAAGTTTATTTTATAATATCTTACCACAGTTTACTATGGCATGTGTATGTATTAAATTCTACACAAGTCCTTACTGGAAATCCAAAGTACTAACAACATAATCTTTCTGCCATTGTCCATTTGAGGTCCCATGTTTCAACCTAAAATTGTAGGATGTAAGTGGAAGGGTGAACTTCCTCTTTGAAGAACCATACATCACTCTGTTTTGCTTTCTCTGGACAGTTCATATAATGATGTTGACTGCTGCTTGAGATGTTTTGTTGGAGAAGAGGAAACATGTGAGCGTTGATGTATTTGTGTTGCAGGGGGAAGTGTCTAGTCTGTTTCCATTTAAAAATCTGGCAGCAGAGGTCATTTTTCCAGTATTATTGTGATTATTTATTTAATTGGTTCCAAAATTCAAGACTTATTATTAAAATTTATTTTTAATAATGATACATTTTCTTTTCAGCCATCTTTGAATCCTGAATATGAGAGAACACCAAACATGAATAAGTCTTTAGCTGCAGGTGTGTGGGGTGAGTATTTATAAATATAAAAATGTAGTGGAGAGCAGAAGTTGTTTTATTTGAAACATAGAAATTTTTTTTAGAATATTACAAAGGTATAGATTGAAATTGAGGGAACTTCAATATTATTACAATATAAGTATCTTTTTGTTAGAGAGGTGGCACTTCTATTTGGATATCAAATCTGTTGGTCTGTAGATGCAGCCACAACTAGGATTCTTTCCAAGAACAAGTATGTGTCTTTTTGTAAAGATGTCAAGAAT
The DNA here is from genome assembly GCA_025345505.1 of Todiramphus chloris collaris. Classification (NCBI taxonomy): domain Eukaryota; kingdom Metazoa; phylum Chordata; class Aves; order Coraciiformes; family Alcedinidae; genus Todiramphus; species Todiramphus chloris. The sequence continues at coordinate 237,517 of JANVCC010009722.1, forward strand.
TTATCTCCCAAGAGGAAATGTGATGACAGTGGGTCACCTAAACTAGTAATGTGATTGCTAGCTGAAGACTTTGTAAAAGAATTCTCCTGACTGATTAGAGATGTTGGAAGACCTTGGAGAGAAACCTAGGAGGGCTTGGAAGATCAGGTTAGTTTTCAGAGAATCATAGAATCTTTTAGGTTGGTAAAGACCTTTAAGTTTATCAAGTCTAACCATTAACTTAACTCTACCAAGTCCACCACTAAAGTGGTGTCCCTAAGTGCCACATCTACACATCTTTTAAATACCTCAGGCAAGAGCCTTTCTGCACACCAATCCTTGGTAGCAACTCTGAACATGGAGCATTATCACTGCTAGAAGCAGACACTGCAAAAATATGCCGTTAACCTCATAAAGTGCAGTGAGTTAGAAGAGACTGAGATGAAAACTAAAATCACAGAACATAATTAGTTCTTTTCTAACTCAAAACAGGGCATCAAAGTGTGTTATTTGTGGAAGGAATATTGGACCAAGTGCCTATTTGTTCTGAACCATATGGCTATCCAGTACCCTATGAACTAGGAACTTAAGAATGTATACACATGTGCATATATATATACACACACACACACATACACACACACTTCTTTTTTTTCTTTTCCCCAGAATACCCCTTGAATCCTAAATCTAGATCTTCAAGAATGCTAGTCATTAAAAAGGGCAGTACAAAAGAACTGCAGATATCTGGATTCCCTGTAGTAGGAAGTCTTCATTCACAGCCATTAAAGAATAGAACTGTCACAAGTGTTTATAAAGGATTAGTCCCTAAACCTGCTACTCCACCTACAAAGGTGAGTCTTGGATACTGGTGGCATGAACAACATGCTGAAAAAAAAAAATCATGCTTTAATTCTGAATGTATTTATTTCACCCCCGAGAGTACTGTTCTTAGAGTATTATGCTTTCAAATCTTACTAAGTGCAGAACACCCCAAAAGTGAACAGAAACACTTTTTCCTCATTTTTCTTTTTAAACTATACTGTAATTGAATCTTTCTTTGTTTCTCATGTACCTTTTTTGAGAAGTGCAAGAGCTGTCCAAAGGAGAGTGAAAAGGATGTTTTTAACTTATGAACAGCAATGCAATTTGTATATACGCTTTTAACAGAAAAAAAAAAAAAGATACCTAGTGGAGAGCTATACATAGCATAAAAGTGCCTCCAGAATTTATCCCAGTTATTGATATAGATGTACTTGGTGTCATTCTGGTCCCTCTCCATATGCAACTTTCCATGTTTATCTTTTGATTTTGTTTATGGAATTTTTCTGTGCTCCTGAGAGCATCTGATGGAACTGTTATTAACTCTCTTAACATACTACATTAAAAATGCTACTTTTAGATGTTGAAGACTCATATGTTGATTCTTAATACTGCAAATATAAGGGTCTTAATTGTTTGTAAATATAGCTATATAAAAAGTGTAAACAGTATTTGTGAGAAGATGAGTTGCTCTTTTGCTCTAAATTATGGTTGTAGCTATTATTTGCTTTTGCTTAAAAAAATGTCTAAATATTCCTGAAAATAATCCTATTGTAATTAATGACTCTCTAAATTTTTGTTTAAATTTTTGTTTAGTCTATACAGTGGAAAAGCCAAGCAAAAGAAAATAAACTTGGGAATCCATTTTCTCACGAATCTGCATATGGTATTGGCAATTTCAGTCCTTTTGAATCAACTGCCAAAGCATTTACTGTATCACAGAATTCAGTGCAAGAGGTAAAACAATGTCTGTAGTTTTTATCAAATCTATCAAATTTTAAATTTGGTTGGATGACTGGATCAGTAAGTTTTATGCAGAACTGTATTAAAGAATTTTTTTTTATGGAAGTAAGTGTGGGAGAGAAAATACAGAAGGTACATCAATGGCCTTTAAGTACTGCAGTATTTGCTTTGTAAGTTTGATTTGGAGTTAAAATGATGCATTAGGAAATATAATCTGGTAGGTTTAAACCTTAAAACTGCTAATAGTGTGATACACTTCAGAAGGTCCACTGTTTGTTAGCAGGGCTCCATAAACCTTCATCTCTGGGGTTACATGTAAGAATTATATATACTGAAATACAAATATCTTATCTCTGCTTTTTACTGTGGATATACATGAAACCTGAAACTACAGGTGCCTGTGAGTCTGTCTTTCATTCAGAGTTTCCTAAATGAATAAACTTCTAATATTCTTTCTGTTTTTCTGACTCCTCCCTACATTAGTGTAATCGGTCAAATTTGTCATCCCCTATTGACAAATTTGATCAGACTTGTTTAACAAAATTGACAAGAATGCGGACTGATAAGAAGAGTGAATTTTTGAAAACACTGAAACAAGATAGAGTTGAAGAGGAATACAAAGATGAGAATCATGCTGGGCAAGAAAAGGTAGTTTTTTTCATACCTATTGTAGATCCAGCAGTAACAGTTCTCAGACTGAACATAAACTACTTTTTATTTGGCCGTAAACAACTGTTAAGTCATGGTCTTGATCTCTAAATGAAGGAAAGGAATTACCTTTTGATGAATTTAAAAAAGTTGCTCCAAGTACTACTCTTTCTCCAGTGCTTCTTAGTACTTTCTTTTTTTCTTTCTACAATATCTGTTCATACATGTTAGAGACAGGTATGCCTCAGTTATTACCAACAATAAAAATAATAAATAAGCTTAGTACACTAAACTAATCTTTGGAGGGCAGTGTTTTACAACTTGGCTGTTAGTTATCCTATAAAACAATGAATGGAAAAACTTGGTTCTGCTTTTCAAACCATTTCCTTTGTAATTTGAATGTTTAGATAGCCAGAAGTTCTCTATTCTTGGTCTAGTTATAGGGGCAGTAGTTTGATTTATGCATATATAAAGAACCTGGTTTTACTTCCTAATTGAGAACTTGGAGGTCTATACTGTGTATAATATTATGTATAATGATATACACAATATTATAATAATATTACAATATATTTCAATCTGGATCAGTTTAAGCAGTTCTTAGCTGGCACATGAGAATATTTTTGTCAGTGCTACCAGCCACCAACAAGCCATAGAAGCATAGTTATCATACATAGTCCAAGTGAAGATAAGTAATATATTATTCAGGATGAGGTGATGAAAAGCCTATGTTTGCTGTAAATGAGTGGTTTAAAGTGTAAGCAAAAAAAAAAAAAAGTCACAAATTACAAATCATCCAGACAAATAAAATGAGTGATTTTGAGGAAGAATTATTCACATTCATAGACATAAAAAAAAGAATAAATGCCAGTGTGCATTGCTCATAAGAGTAAGATTGACTTTTCTGACCCTGATCCTATTTTGGGCAAAATAAAATTTGCTGTAATGGGACTGTACAACTTAGCTGTGTTTGTCAGTTGTGAAAGATACGCAACCTTCCATTAGACATTTTATGTCTGAGTACCCTGAGATGGGTGTTGGGGGTAATGCTGTTCATGTGTGTTTAAGAAATACACAAATTTTTATTTAAGATTAAAAAGATCTTGGGAAACACTATCTTGAGCTTCAGAATTATGAACATGATTTCGGTGGAAATTTCTGTTTCTGAAATTGTCTTGAGTTCTTAAGATCTTCATGGTACTTATGTCAAATGCATTTTGTTGTCCCTGATTTTCAGAAGCAGTGTATTTGGGGAGGGGGAGGTTTTTAGTAGTGAAAACTGTAATGTCCTTGGACAGATAATATGTAACACATAAACTGGAGTATTTGTTGATAAGTGCATGCATCCTCTTCCCTGCCCTTCACTAACAGATGTGAAAAGATGTTAAATCATGTAACTAATAGTTGTCCTACTTACAATGTTCATTTTAATGATCATCAGTAGAAGACATGGTGTACAACTGAGTGGATAGAAAGATAACTGTGCAACAAACTTTTATAACATGATCCTAGTGATGGAATTTTAAGGCCTGCAGTAACAGATTTTACCTCTGAAATAGAGGCAAATCATGATCAGCCACTGAATTGTGCTTGGAAGAAACTATTTTGCCCTAAAATATTAAAATAGTTCAATATTTTAATGAATTTTCTTTGATACTATGAGATGCATTCTTCAGGTGTATGATTTAACAAGTTGTGGTGAGTTGACCCTCACCAAAGCTGCTCTTATCACTCCCCTCCCTCAGCTGGACAGGGGGAGAAAATATAACAAAAGGCTCATGAATTGAGATAAGGACAGGGAGAGATCACTCAGCAATTACTGTCACAGGCAAAAAAGACTCAACTTGGGGAAATTAATTTATTACCAATCAAATCAGAGAAGGGTAATGAGAAATAAAACCAAATTTTAAAAACACCTTCCCCCCACCCCTCCTTTCTTCCTGGGGTTAACTTTATTCCTGATTTCTCTACCTCCTCCCCCCGAGAGGCATAGGGGAAAGGGCAACAGGGGTTGCAGTCATTTCATTACATGTTGTCTCTGCTGCTCCTTCCTCCTCCTCAGGAGAACTCCTCACACTCTACCCCTGCTCCAGCACGGGGTCCATCCCACAGGAGTCCTCCATGAACTTCTCCAACATGGATCTTTCTCACAGGCTGCAGTTTTTCACAAACTGCTCCAGTGTGGGTCCTTTCCACAGACTTTCAGGAACAGTCTGCTGAAGCATGGATCCCCCATGGGGTCACAAGTTTTGACAGCAAACCTGCTCCAGTGTGGACTCTTCTTTGCACAGGTCTGCAGGTCCTGCCAGGAGCCTGCTCCAGCATGGGCTTACCATGGGGTCACAGACTCTTTCAGGCATCCACATGCTCCAGCATGGGGTCCTCCATGGGCTGCAGGGGGACGGACAGCCTGTCTCACCATGGTCTTCACCACAGGCTGCAGGGGAATCTCTGTTCTGGCACCTGGAGCGCATCCTTCCCCTTCTTCTTCACTGACCTTGGTGTCTGCAGTTGTTTTGCATATTCTCACTCCTCTCTCTGGCTGCAATTGCTGTTGTGCAGTAACTTTTTCCACTTCTTAAATATGTTATCACCAAGGAGCTACCACTGTCGCTGATTGGTTTAACCTTGGCTAGCGGTGGGTCCATCTTGGAGCCAGCTGGCATTGGCTCTATCAGACATAGGAGAAGCTTCTAGCAGCTTCTCACAGAAGCCACCCCTGTAGCCCCCCTGCTACCAGAACTTTGACATGCAAACCCAATACACAGGTGAATATATGTTTACTGGGATACTTGTTCTTAAGAAATTCTTGCTGAGCATTCTAAAATTTCTGGAGGCAGACAACACTGTGAGTGGGAGGGGAATGATGATAGATGGTCTTGATTGTGGACTCTGAAGTATGATTTTGTACAAGTGCATAATTGTCTGATTGTCTCTTGTTATGGATAATGCTGTTATATGTCAAGTTTAGGGATTTTGTTGTCAAAATGGTGTTAACTAGATAATGTTCATACTCTCATCTTTGTTTCTACAGTTGGTAAGACTTCTGAGGGCATTTGGCTCATTACTAAATAATAATTACAAGTCACTGAATGAGTAGAAATAAAAGAAACATCTTAGATTTATAGGATTAAATAGCTTTTACTGAGTGAACCTGAACAGTCTGCTTTCTAAATAAAATTTCTTCCTAGTTCTTATTACAGTTGCTGTAACAGATTGAGAAGCTCTGTGATGTGTGCATGTGTGTTAGGGGAAACTGTTGTCTGAATTTAAAGAGCAGTATCCAACCTTTCTGAATTTGTTAATTAAGTTGGCTCTGACCTGCTCCTTAAACTAAGCAAACAAGAGAATGCTTTTGTTTTCAAACTTCTGACACACATGGTTCTGATATTTAATTAGGAATCTTGTTTGTAAATTCAACAGATAACTTATTTAAGCTACCTTTCATACTTATAGAAATAATAAGTTTGAATTTTAATATATGTTTGGAACTTTGTAGCAAAAAGTTTGAGGCTGAACATGGGAGTTGCTTTGATCAGTGGCATAAATTTAAGATTTCTGTATTATCCAGGTATTGCAAACTCTAGAAGTATAAACAGAATTACCCCTGAAGGTAGTATAGACCATCTCCATTGAAACTTAATTTAAATTAAATGGATTCACTGAATTGCAGCATTTGCAGACATTTACTTGTGAATGGAATCTACCTTTATAACTTTGTAATATATAATTATTTTTAACAGAGTGATGAGTCCTTTAACTTGCACAACAGCAACAGTTCTCATCACGAGAGAGATACAAACCAAAACTTTGAAAATGAAATTCTGCAAGAGAATGGCAATGCTCCAGTTATATCTCAACAGATCATTCAATCTTCAACTTTCCCTCGGGCAGATGTTCTTTCAAGCTCACTTGAGGCAGAGCATAGGTATGTACTTTATTATAGTATAAAGAGTGTTCCTTCATGGTAAGAGCATGTCTTAAATTCTTACTAGTTCAGAAGTCAGAATCTGAAAACTGAGAACACATATGTCATGGTTTAGGGTCAGGGTGGCCCCTTAGACCTATAGCAGACGCTCTCTGTTAACCCCCCTCCCTCCCCAGAGGGGAAAGAGAAAGGGAATAAGGGAGAGACTTAGTGATTAGAAAAGGAAACTAGAACAGGTTCAATGAAGATGAAAGTAATAATAATAAAAATGCAATATATACAAATATATACAAAAGCAGTATCAAACCCAACCCCCCTGATGGTAATTACATCACCGTCACCACTGATGCTGTGGAGCAGGCAGCGGGGGAGTCCCAGACTGGGCCCCGCAGCAGACGGGAGCTGTGTTCAGGAGCTGGATTCTGGTACTGGCTTCAGGAACACATAGACCGGATCGAAGGCAGAATGGGCAGAGTCCTCCTTGGATGCTCTGAGGAAGGAACCAAAAGAGGACCCGAGCCAAGCCAAGCAAAAGCTGGCAAAGGAGTCCAAGAGGGGAGAAGAGCCCAGAGACCCTTTGGATCCCTTAGCTCTATGCTGAATATGATGTATATGGGCTGGAATCCCTCAGTGGTCAGTTTAAGGTCACTTGTCCTGCCCGCTCCTCCCTGCAAGTGTAGCCTTTCACTTTTCTGCACCCTCCAATGTAGTACACAAGATCCAGCAGTGGCCTTGGTCTGCATACCAGTCCTTGGTAGTAACTCTAACCATGGGGTGTTATCACTGCTGGAAGCAGACACTATCTGTGAGAACAGGCTGCTACCTTCAGAAAGTGCAGTTAATTAGAAGAACTGATCTGAAAAGTAAAATTACTGAACAGAATTAGTTCTGTTCTCACTCAAACCAGGACAACATAAAATGTTTAATGAGTACTGTCAAAATGTAACTTTAAGACATGTACTAATTTAGCATGGAATATACTTTGTTTCTACTGGCATCTTAATTTTGCTTTACTAAAAATTTGATGTGTTGTAAAGAAATAATGCAAACTACCTAGTGACTCAATTATTCTGTGGTCTGCGTGTCTAGGAAAGCCAATGCATATAATTGCTGTTTGTATTAATAATACTTTAAATGTTGCATCTTATGTAATACTCCAGTGATTTTTTAACTTGTTTGAGAAATTAATTATTTCTGTAGCTGACTAGTTGATGCTGTCAGTTATATCACAAGACAATGCATTGGGAAGGGAGAAAGTAACTTCAAAAAAGAATTGAAACAATTCTAGTAACTGCAGTAGCAACAGGTAGAGATTGAGAATGATACTGCTGGGAAATCACAACTCAGTCTGGAGGTGATCTTTTCATGAGCTGTGTTAAATTCTTACTGTTTCTGGCAACTACAGAAATGTAGTAATAGATATATTTTTTTCTTTTAGCAATAGATTCTATGTATACATTGGACTAGAGAACTTTTCCTTTTGTGTAGTACCTGCAGAGGAAACTTTCATGGCCTCTTATCCCTCATGAGTATGAAAAGTGAAATGCACCTTGCTCTGTTCCTTTTTTTTCCACCATTGGCTACGGAGATAGAAATCTTTGTCCACTAGAGGCTGATGATGAACATTTTTGACTAGAAGACAGGAGCCAAATCTAACTCTCATTTGTCAATTCAAATGACTTTGAATGGCCTTCATAGGGTTTCTGGGCAAGCATTTTTCCTTGTGGTTTCCCAGTGATTCTGTGTCTTCATATTGTACCAGCCCTTTGGCTGAGACCTCTGCATGTATGTAGATATATATTATGGTAAGCCTGATAAGTCGGAAAAAACTCCACTACTAGGATAAGAAGTAAAGTAGGTATGTTTATTCCAGCGCTGGGACGCATGGGGGATAATTCCTCCAAAGTCATGCGTGCCCCCAGCTGCTTTCAGCTTAGTATATATTGGGTTACATGTTCCATATTCATTGTTTCACAATAGGCCTCTACGTATTCATTACCTAGCCCCGCCCAGCCTCGCTTCATATTATAATGAACCCAAAAGTAATTTGCATCTGCATTGTGCTTGCGCAGTGTCATCTGGTGGTGGTGGGTAGGGGTCTCTGGGGTGAAGTAACAGTCTTCCTCAGATGAAGTAAAGAGTCTTCCTCATTCTAAACTTTTCACCTCACTTTTCTGCGCATGCTCTTTATGTCCCTGGCCCGAGTTCAAACCTCAAGGTTGGTTTAGGCTGGTTTATGTTTCTTTTAGGTTTGAGAACAAGGACCCGGTTCAAAGCTCTTCCTGTTATCAGTAATTCCTTATTCTCTAGTTCTGCTTTGGTAGACATAACAAATGTTGAGCTAGCTGTGTGCATTGCCCTTGGAACATATCTTCCCAGTGAATCATTTAACCTCTGCCTCCCTCCCCCCTGATTCAAGCCTTTTTGTGGTAAATTGTAATTGAAGTGACCATCTTAACTCACAAGATACTTGCACAAACTTAATAACTGTATAGACATGTCTTGTACAAAACATATTTTGGGCTTCCTTTCTGCTGGGGGAGTTTCCAACATTCAGTGATTATGTACTCATCCTGTTTGTGTCAAGTTTGCTAATCTGAAGCTTCTTTTTTTTACATAGTTCAGACTTTTAACTATTCTAGAAAACTAATGTTGCTTTAAAGGGACAGTGGTCCTGCTAACTTTAGATGATATTGCTTAAACACTAATTAGTTGTTGCCCTAAATTTTATTTATGTTAACAGGAGGTATGTAACTATTCACTCTACTGTACATAATACTGTTAACAGCTTGCAGTAAAATTTTCTGACTCAAATTACTGTTGCTAAAAGTATAACAATCATTGAACTTCTTTTGGCATTGCATAATGGTGAGTCTTTTTCTGTATGTGTATACAAATGCACATATTCTCTTAAAAGAGAGAAGTTTTGTATGACTTGCATATTATTTCTGCTGGTTCCTGAGGATTTCACTGTTCCTACCAGTCACATTGTCCAGTTCGGTTCAAACACTAAAGAGGATGTAATTTCCATTTCTGTTATTGTCCTGTTAACTTTTTTAAACAGTCTCAGTAGTACTGTTCTCCCTCCCTCCTCCAATTCCAGACCTTTATTATGATTTTTAACAACTGTCATTGGTCACCTGCAGTGACACATCCAATTAATGTCCATTGTATTGGGACCTAGAATTTTTTGTATGGAGGGTTATGTTGAAGGGTATTTCTTGCTGACATCTGGCTAAATGGAATACCTGGCACATGACATTAACTGTGAGTTCATCTAACTTCCCTGTTTTAGTGTATTCATTGTTCTTCAGCTCTAAGTGTCACTTTCATGTGTCACTTCTGGTATATACTTTAGAAATATCTTTATTTTTTGTGAAATAGCTTTAACCTCCCTTAACATTTAAGGTTAATAGGTGTGTGGTTTGTCTGAAGAAGGTGCTAATCCTTTTGGGAAAAACTTTGCAGCAAGAGAACTTACTATCTTCATTGTTAAATGTCACAGTGTCTTCATTCTCAGATAATCTGTGTTTTCACAGCATCTTCATGTCTAAAACCACTTTCTTCCTGCTCAGATACTTCCGTCCCACTTTTGACACTATCTAAAGCACTTTTATTGTTGCATCTTTGGACATCTCAAGCTTAGTCACAAGAGGAATCTGTCTTTTCTTTTCCTCCCCTCATCCCAAAATTTGCTCCTAGTTATAGTCTGTGCTGGAATATCAGTATGTGCCATCAGGTGAGATTCAATTGCAAAAAAAGCCTGTCCTGGCTCCGACGTTAGCATGTGCTAGAAAAAAAGAAACTATATGAGGTCGTTGCATCCTGAATTGTGCTTCTGTCACTGATGATCAATGCAGCTTCTCCCATGTGCATTGTCTTCATCACCAAACTTGATGTAGAAGATACTGTGGGTCTGAGGTGAGGAACCATCTCTGATGTTGATTCCCATGGAGAGACATCACCCAGCATTCCTACACTTCTGCTCCAACAGAGCAGTTATGGAAAGGAGATACATTCTTACTTTTTCACCTGACAGAGATTTCTTGTCATAAAATGAAGGTACAGTTACTTAGACCCTGCTTTCTTCCTGCTTGAACTTTAGGAATATGATGAATATCATTGTGTAGCCAAGGTCACTTGATTGTACTAAAGTCATTTGCCTTTCATAACTTTTAACACAAATATATTGAAGAGGAGGTCACAGCTTAATTGGCTGTAAAGTCCATAGTCCTGACACCAGATATGCTTTTACGAGAAATCCCATGCATCAACAGCTGAACTTGCATATGATCCAAATTCTTTTCTCTTTTGCTTTTTTTCTTGCTGCAGTCCTGGAGAGAAGCCATCCAATTGAAACAGAATGTGAAAAACTCAGCTTTTTTTTAGGCTGGTAATAAAGATCCTGAAGTGAGATAATATGATGAAATTTGGCTTTTGTGTCCTTATGTTCATTGGATTGGCAGAGAGAGCAGGGTCTCTTTTATATGTGAAACCTGATGGAAATGTAATACTTGGTACGTGCAAGCGATAGTGTGGATATATGCTTGGAATTAAGAATATGTTCTATACATAAAGTATTATTGTTTAATTTTTGCAACCTTTTAAATTAAACATGGTAAACCAGTGTAATCTGTGAAGGACCTGAGAACTTCACAACTTCTGTGCTTTATATGTCTTTTGTAAGGCTTTTAACATACCTTTATGTAAGAGTTTTTTTTAAAAATATTATAGACTGATTAACCTATTTATTACAGATCTTTATCCATAGATCTACATAGGCAGAGATTGAAATGTCCGTGTGTGTAGCAAATTCCTTAATGTTGTCCTTTTTACTTTAAAGGTTGTTAAAGGAGATGGGCTGGCAGGAAGACAGTGAAAATGATGAAACATGTGCTCCACTGACAGAGGATGAAATGAGGGAATTCCAAGTCATTAGTGAACAGGTAACACTAAGTTAATGTTCCATTATGAACTTGTAGGTAGCTACCCTAAATGCCTACCTTTGAGTGGGATCTCCATTAATTTTGATGGTTATAGATGCTCAGTACCCTTTTTCTTTCCTCTCTCTTGCCTCCTTGTGATTTCAGAAGAATAGTTGCTTTAAAAAGATAGGGGACCAGTGCTTATTGTAGGTAAGGCCTATTCTCAAAATATCAAGGGAAGGGTAGGGGAGTGGTTTTGAGTAGTTTCTTCATTGCTGGTAGTAGAATTGCACAGACTTTCCAGCTCCTCAGATTAGCCTGAGGAAAGGGAATTTTCTGTCAAGGTTTTATGCAGCTTCCTTGGCTTTCCAAAATCTGAATTTTCTCTGTTGGTAATTGAGAGACACTTAATTCACTAGTAACAAAGCCTACAAAGTCTAAAAAGGCAATCTAGACTTTTTTTTTTTTTAATTAGGAGTGGTTTATATACCTGATAAGGGTTGGTGAGGGAGTGTCAGTGAGGGAGGGACTGGATAATGTTAAATCTGAATTACATAATGTTAAATCTGAACATTTGATATTTCCGTAAGTCTAGCCATGCAGGTGCTAATTAGAGCATTTGGAATATTAAACTCTTAAATGCTTGGCTTATTGTCCAGCTTCTGCACTATGTCTGAAAATCCAGTAATTCCTTTCTTGTAAAATAAGTTGTTTCCTTCTCTCCACTGTCTTTGACTTTCCAACTGCATCAGGTAGGTAGACTGAAATACTCATTCCTCCCTGCTGCTTCTTTTCCTGTGCCTCTTCCTCACTGCAGACCTTGCCCTTATTAGCACAGGTGTTTGCAACATACTGTGGAAAAAGGGACTGCATCACAGGAATGACCATATGGGAGGGATCACTGGGGCAAGATGTCTGAGGAAGTGGGTGAGAAAAGGATAAGCTCTTGTTCACTGCAGGAGCTTAGCTTAGCACAGTTAGGGGCTCTTGGATGCAGGTGGCTGGCTCAGAAATGAAAGCTCTCAGGTGAATTTTCCTTTGTGTGTATATATAAAATAAGTCATGCAGTGGATCTTATGTAGCCCATAGATGATGTAGAGAATGCTGAAATACAACAGGTTGTTGTGTTTAGCTCTTTCTTTCTCTGAATACATCTTGTTTACTCATTTCAGTTACAAAAAAATGGCCTTCGGAAAAATGGCATTTTGAAAAATGGCCTCATCTATGATTTTAAATTTAGTCCCTGGAAAAACAGCACTTTCAAACCTGCTCTGGAGAATGAGGATTCTGAGACGAGCAGCAGTGATACATCAGATGATGATGATGTGTGAAGATTTCTGTAATGTGTAGAAGCTTGTTTTGAGCTCATGAAAATGTGGGGATATATTGTTCAAAAACTTTTTTTCTAATTTATGTAGTAACATACCCCATTAGAGGAAGAATGATGGGACTTCTTTCTGAAGAAAGCAAGGAATGTTATATCGAACATTGCTATAATTTCTTTGCAAACAGATGTAGAATGAGGACTTGAGTTGACCCAGTGTAGTGGGTCTGGCTGAGCTGCTTTTCCCCATCCAGCCCTCATGCTGCAGCACTGGGAGCTGGAGGGTGTTGATAACACACCCGTGTTATGACTGCCAGTGCTCACACGGCACCAGAGGATGGTGGGCAGGATGGGGGAGAAGATACAGCCAACCTGAGCTGACCAGTGGGATATTCCATACCATATGACGTCAGCTCTACTATAAAGGGAGAGAGCAGGAGGAGGATGGGGGGGAATTCTGCTTTGTCCTCCAAGCGGCTGCTGCGTGTTCCTGGAGCCCTGCTTCCTGGACTCGGCCCGACATCGCCTGTGGACGGGAAGTAGAAAATAACATCTTATCTATCATAACCCACACCCCTGTGCTTTGCGTCTCATTCTCTCCCTGTGTGCTGTGCTCAAAGGGGGTCGGGGGGAGTGATAGAAGGGCTTGGTGGGCACCTGGTTCTGTGCCGGGGTCAACCCACCACACCCAGCATTGACTTTCTTCATCACTGCAGCATTTCTGACTAGCAGTGTGTCAATATAACAAATCAGATTTTCGCACTTAATAATAAAACCAAAAAGAATTGTGTAATGTCTTGCAAAGCTTCTGTCTTAATATGTCCAAGTCTATTAGGAAAAAAAGGGAAATTTGAGACAGTGTTTTCCTTGCCAAGTCATTTCTTTCTTACAATGGAAATCCTTGAGTCCACTTTGTATGCAAAAAGGGCAATATAGCATGTTGGCTAAAATGATCAAAGTATACTAAAATTCTCTTCCTTAATTAAGCTGTTGTACTGTTCTGCTTTTTCCATGCATAACTGTTCTTTAGCCATTTGTAGTGTAGTCATCATTATTAATGGCAGAAAACCCTGATGTTTCAGTTACAAATTTCTATATGTAACTTTTAAACTGAAAGCTTTATGTGGGGTATTGCAAGACTCGGTATTCTCACAGTGAACATATTTCTCATGGGAAAATAAGCACTTTGATTTTACTACTCACATGCAGAAAAAAGAATTACACTGACTGGATTTGTCCACTACATGGAAAATAAACTGATTTACAGAGTATTGTCTCAGTGCATATCATCAAGGGTATTGTTTTAAAATCTAGTAAGTTTTGTTTGCATTTATATTAAATGTACTCTGTCATCAGTGACTGCATTTCAGAATGAGTTAAAAATAATTTTATCACCAGATCTTGCTTTTATAAGCAAAGTATATCTATGCAATAAGCACCTGTTTTGCTTACTTTGTGTCAAACTTTTTCTTTATAATCACACACTTAAAACCTAATATTATAATGTTTATATTTTTATAAGGTTCATTTTAGTTCTTTAAATATTTTCCACAGGATTGTACAAACTATGTAGTGTCAATTCATAAGGACAACTGCTCTTTATGATGTCACCTACATTTATAACATAGCTTATAGACATTCTTCCTTCAAAATATTTTTGAATTGAACTACTTCTTATAGTAAGTAATTTGCAATTTAAAACTCTAAAGCAAAAATATTTATAAAGCTGAGATTTTGTCCATGTTTAACTTCTTTAGGAAAAGACATTTTTTCTAAGGTGTCATCTCACAATTTTGTCCCAAAGGTGGTGTGGAGGGGATTTGGGGTGCGGATTGGTGTTTGATGGCTTTGTGGTTTTTGTGGTTTAGTTTATTAGTTTTTTTTAAAACAGTTTTCTATTCAAGAGGTCAGATTTATGTTTTTTTCTTGGAACAGGCATGCAATTATTTGTGTAGTTAATTTTGGCACAATGTATTGAAATATTCTGGTTTCTAAATTTAAGAGCATAAAAATGTTTCCTTTTTAAAGAGAAAACCTGCTGTGTTGGTAATGAAGTCTTTCCTACTTGTAATACCTTACTTTTGTTTTTCCCCTCTCCTACATTTTTTTAACTGACTGACACCTTGGTGTAGTTTATTCTGTTTTGGTTGTCACATCCTATCAACAGGATCTTCTGCCTACCGTAGTTACTTAGTGGTATGTGAATACACTATTTTTACCTTTTTTTGCCTTAGTGTTTCTCAAAGTGGGACAAACGGTTCTGTTTGGTTTTCCTCTGTCTTCAATTTAGTGACAAGTGTAACCTCTGTAACTAACCCTTTGGAAAGATACAATTATAGAAGAATTGTGTTGTACTAACTGTATAGAGTTAGGAAATTTACTTTATAGAAAGTAGAAATAATAGTTATATTTGTGTGGAATAATTACTGGAGGTGACTTACTGAGGCTAAAGTTATATCCACATCTGAAGAGAAGGTACAGCATTAAGGAAGCTTCCAGGGTGGAATGTGGTTTGTATGCAAGGAATGTGTTCCATGCTAGTTCCCTAAGCAACATAACCTGTAACCTTAGATGCTAGCAGTGCCAGGGGAGCTTGGTATGCTGACTCTAAGAGAAACAGCATGGAGGGTGGGGCGGAGTGAAGATACCACAGTGAGGCTCTGTGATATCACTGGAGGGATGGGAATTTGATGATCCTATGGAACTGATAAGATGCATAGTTGCTACCCTGAGCCAGCAGTTTCTCATTTTTCTGTTGAAATCATGTCCTCTGTTCAACTTTGCCTCATTATAATACCAAAACACACATCCATCCCAAAGACTACCCACCTCCAAGGTGCGACCACCTGTTGGCCTCACACCTATTTTCTTCCCTGGCTCTTTTCCCATGCTGTTTGTTGGAAGAACAAAACAGTTGAAACTGCAAAGCTCAACACTGCTGATAAACATCTGGTGACTAGGATAGACACAAAGGATGGGTGAAGATACGGTGGTCTGTGTTCTCATGGCATTGAGGAGGAGTGGGGAATGCAGTGGAGGCTGCTTATCACAGCAGTTATCTGCTCCTTGCAGAAGTTACCAAGGAAGACATGGTTTTGTGCCACTCCTAAAGGCTGACCACCAGGAACAATGGCTTGACCACAGTCCCACCCCCACACTTTTATCATTAGTAGTGAACAAGGTATAAATATTATTCCTATTTTGGACCTAATTTGTGGGATGAGAATTCAACACCAAGTCCTAGGGACAGATCAATGGGTTTGTTCTGTTCGCCCTCCCCAGAAGGGATGCCTTTTGGTAAGATCTGTGGCCTTGGCAATGCCAAGTGGTTTTCCTCAGGAGATTCCAACTATGATTCCAATTGTGTGTTTTAGAGCTATATATAGAGATTCTGCAGTTTAGTGCATTTATCACCAGCAATCTTAAAGAATCTGTATATGTTACAAGTGTAAATAAACCATACTATTCATGCATCTGACTGCTTGTTGTGAATCCAACCGGACCTACAGCAGACAGGCTGTTCATGCATCTGGTGTCAGACCTATAGCCACAAACACTAAATTGGCACATCTATTAAGAGATAAGTTGAACCGCCCTTAGCCCCTCTAATCTCTGAGGACCAGACAGAATGCAAGGGGATTCATCTCTTACCAAATTTATTTATCACTGCATGCAACACCACACCTCACTGAGCATGCACCCTAAATTTCTTCTAGTCTATACCTTTAAAAGCAAAGTGAGGAGATTTTACACCAATCATAATAAAGGTATGTATGACTGGAGTCACTCAAGTGCCACCTGAGAATAAAAAATAATATAAAAATGTCTTAAGAGAGGAGGAATGTTAAGGAAGATACCATTGCAAACTTGTTGACTTCTGGGATCAGTCAACACGCTGAGCCTTGCTTCCTTCCTCCCTGTTGGGTAATATTCCAACACTTGGTTA
Organism: Todiramphus chloris collaris; assembly: GCA_025345505.1. NCBI lineage: Eukaryota > Metazoa > Chordata > Aves > Coraciiformes > Alcedinidae > Todiramphus > Todiramphus chloris. The sequence goes on from JANVCC010009722.1 coordinate 254,049, forward strand.
TACAAAGTGCTTCCCCGGGAAAACTAGAAATCTCTATAGAGTTGTTTTTTAACTTAATGCATTTGTAGCCAGGCTGTATTATTTATATTCTTGATACTTGCACATGCTTTGCAGACAGTGTATTTATCACCGGCAATCTAAAAGAATCTGCATTTCTGTTGCTTCAATAAACTGCACTATCCATTAATGTAGTCATGAGAGTTCTCATTGGATGTGACCAAACTTCTTAATATGGCTGTGCTAGTTTCTTGAACGCTATTAGACTGAAGGTGCATCATGCTATTTATGGACCCATAATTGTGGTAGTATGATATATAGAATGCAACTGGACTTATAGTGCCAAATTGGGCATCACCCAGGATCCAAGGCCAGCTGCCCCCAGCCCCTCTGGTATCTGAGGACAAGCTGGAATGCTGTCACATTATGGGTACAAGTGTGACGTTTGCCTGCCAGAGCCCAAGGGATTGCACTGAGCAGTTTTGAAAAGTCAGAAGTTATATCTGAGAATTCTGTCTCAGAACCCTGGCTAAGGGGCTTGCACTGAGACAGTAGTTACCTGATTCAAAGCCTGGTTAAGGACTTGCACTGAGACGGTTTATAAGTTAAAACAAATAGGTTTGATTTATTAAAGCAATATGTTTGGAGTTACTGTTGATAAATGTATTGACTGCAAAAGGATAATCAAGCTAGAGTTAATAATTCCCAGGTAACATCCAACGCAGTCAGAGGCGCAGGCCTGAGTAATAGCGCTAATAGATAATAGGAATAAAAGGTATACTGTATATTGAAGGCACAATTCTTACCAAGAAAGCGTCCTTGTCTTGGGTGGAGAATCACAGAAGTGTAGGAAAGGGATTATTTTTTTCCTGGCACTCTGTGCAGTGTTATTTGGAAGAGTGGCCGTGTCAACATGTGATTTCTATTATGCTATGTGTTGAGAAATATGAATTTTACTTTTACCGCTTCCTAATCTTTTAGTCCAGAATGAACAGCTCAGATTTTAGGATGTGCAGCAGAAATTCCTCCCTTCTTCTTGTTTGCTAGCTTTTTAAGATGAGGTAGGGAAAATGACAAAAAGGTACTACTAATATTAGATTACAAGTTTTATTTTTTGAAACTTTAAATAGTGGACAAATGCTTCCGTGCTATTTCTTGCTAATCTAAATTAAACTACATTCAAGAAAAATTAAGTTCTCCTTCCTAATGTTTTGGGGTATTGTTCCCCCCCGTTTTTTCTTTAACTGTTGCATCTGCTGACTCTGCTCCAGAGCACTTATGTGCTAACCCCAAAAGGCCATGGTCTCTAGGATTTCCTTTGACATATTCCTACTCAGTCATACAGTTTACAGTAACAAATAAGGCTAAAGAATCTTGGACAGAAAACAAAGGCTTGATAAATAGTGGAAAGAGGAGCACAGCCCGTTGACTGCCTCTGCTGGACTTTTCAGTCTTCTCCTCCTCCAAGAGATGTATTCCCTTTGTGATTTTTATACCCTGATCCCATCTCTCCCTGCCTTCTAGGTTACATTTAGCATGATTTGAGTGGGGACTTGAAGTAGCATAGACATGTATGTTTAGCGTGTACTCCATTAGGCTCGTTGCCTTACTTAGGGGTGTAAACTTTAATATAAATTTTACCATTAATTAGGCAAAGATCTCTTCTCAGACACTCTGGTCTTCAAGATTTATGTAAGAGTTGTTTGTGCCTGTTGGTTTAGACAAAACAGGGACACCTTATATTCACAAGACTCTCTCCTTCAGCTGTTTGGCTTCCAGCTTAGTCGATCTCCAGCCCCAGAGATAGCACAAGAATCTCATGGTCTTAACCTTTCTCCTGAAGTGCACTAACTTAGCCTGTATTCCTACCTCATGGCAAACTAGGTCGTTATCCCACAAATACAAGGGTTGGGGTTTTTTACCAAATTTCTTTACCTTTAACGCAACAGAAAAATTGGTGTCATGAACAGGATTGCCATCAATAAGCTGTTGCAAAAATATAACTGTGCCTCTTCCCAAGTTTGGGAAGGAGTGGGCTCAAAAGTTTTGGAAGGATGAAAAGAAAGTGGTAGAACACATCCAGCAGCACCAGACTGTGCAAAAGATTGGAATAGGAAAAGGCAAAAGTGTAATTTGCATGGTTTTAGGAGCCTGTTTATCTTGTGCTCATGGATAACCTGTGCAATAGCGTCCATAGTTAAATTCACCCCTCGATCATGAGCCCATCCCTTACTTCACGTCCTGAAGTGTCAAAGGCCCACTGAGCTAAAAGTAGTTAACCTTCATGTTCTCAGACGAAGTCTGTCTGGAACACTTCAGCATCCTGATCCACTTGCTGCTCGTTTTGATGTTCCTCAGGGGCTCGACTTTTGGGTACGTGGGCATCCACATGACAGATTTTACTAGTTTCTCTAGCCAAGCAGCAATATCCTGCCACAGTGTGGCAGCCCAAATGGGTTTACCTCTGTGCTGCCAGTTATTCCGCTTCCACCCCCACAAGGCATTGCTGCCATCCATGAGTCAGTGTAGAGATAGAGCACTGGACATTTTCTCTTTGAGCAATGTCTCAGGCCAGTTGGATGGCTTTTACCTCTGCAAACTGACTTGACTCACCTTCTCCCTCAGCCGCTTCTGCAACTCGTCATGTGGGACCCCACACAGCATCTTTCCACTTCTGATGGTTTCCTACAAGATGGCAAGATCCATCAGTGATCACAGCATATTGCTTATCATTATCTGATAACTGATTATATGGTGGGGCTTCTTCAGCACGTGTCATTTCCTCGTCCAGTGGCATTCCAAAGTCTTTACCTTCTGGCTAATCCATGATCACTTCTAAGATTCCTGGATGACTGAGATTCCCTATTCAAGCTCTCTGTGTGATTAATGCAGACCACTTACTCCATGTGGCGTCGGTGGCATGATGAGTGGAAGGAAACTTACCCTTGAACATCCTGCCTAGGACTGGTAACCGTGGCACCAGGAGGAGCTGTGCTTCAGTACCGATCACTTCTGAAGCAGCTTGAACTCCTTCATATGCTGCCAATATTTCTTTTTCAGTTGGAGTATTGTGGAGTGTTTTGCCAGGGCCAGGCTGGTGGGAAAGTGAGGGAGTGTTAGGATGGGAATATAACCTTCAGCAGCAGTGGGAGTGTTAGTCTAAAAAGCCTGGGAATGTCCTGTGAACATCTGCCTTTGAACTGTTGAAGATAGCTGTAAAGCAGCTGAGAACCTTTGTGTTTGCCTGTGTTGTTAATGAGAGCATGGCTGGGTGCTCTCATTGGTTAAATTTGTATGGTAAGCATAGTTGGCTATATAAGTGGCTTCCGGTTCTAATAAAGCGTCTCTCTTGCACCTTAACTGGGGAGTCCGTGATATGATCCGCCACAAATAGCGCCTGAACAGGGACATTAGAACGCAGCGTTATTGGGAGAACGTTGTGCTGGTGGCGTAACCCAACTGAACTGACAGAAAGCAGCTGCAGCATTATCTAGAATTTGATGCATCCATCACCTATACAGGTGAGCAGTTGGGAATGATGGGAGGAAAAATATCCCGAGTACAGAAACAGAATTTGGATGCCTTGCAACGCCTTATGTGGCGGCAGGACCATGAGGTTTCTACTGTAAGGTTAATAAGTCTTATGGGCTGGGTGACAGAACATGTCCCATATCTTCCCTCCGATGGCACTTTTCAACTGGAAGCCTGGCAGGAGGTGGGGAAGAAATTATTTTATGAAGCAGGACATGGAGACATGGGGGCTTATAAGCATTTGTCAACTCGGGGTGCTGTTATCGCTACCCTGTATGCTGCCGGGGACCAGATTCAGGTTGCTGGTGGCAGCCCAGGATTTTCTTTTCCTTCGGTGCGTCCCTCTGCCCCTGTGTTGTTTGATGATGACAGACGCGACTATGGGTCGCCCCCTCCCTTGGAATACCTGGATGAGCAGATAGGATTTGTTTAAAAAGTTGCCCGCTATGTTGGCGTTTGATAAGAATGATGATCGTGATTATGATTCATTTGACACTGGTCTCAATGACCCTTAGAAGAAGCCTGATTTATATCCTCCTGATGTTAATGTTTCAGCAGCATACAGCCGCTGGGATCGTTGCTTGCAAGAATCATAGAATAGAATTGTCAGGGTTGGAAGGGACCTTAAAGATCATCTAGTTACAACCCCCCTGCCATGGGCAGGGACACCTCTCACTAGAGCAGGTTGCTCAGAGCCCCATCCAGCCTAGTCTTAAAAACTTCCAAGGATGGGGCTTCCACCACCTCTCTGGGCAACCTGTTCCAGTGTCTCACCACCCTCATGGTGAAGAAATTCTTCCTAATGTCTAATCTGAATCAACCTATCTCTAGCTTTAATCCATTCCCTCTAGTCCTATCACTTCCCAACAGCCTAAAAAGTCCCTCCGTAGCTTTCTTGTAGGCCCCCGTCAGATACTGGAAGGACACAATAAGGTCTCCCCGGAGCCTTCTTTTTTCTAGACTGAACAACCCCAACTCTCTCAGTCTGTCCCCATAGGAGAGATGCTCCAGCCCTCTGATCATCCTCGTGGCCCTTCTCTGGACATGTTCCAGCACATCCATATCCTTCCTGTAATAGGGACTCCAGAACTGGATGCAGTACTTCAGGTGAGGCCTCACGAGAGCAGAGTAGAGGGGGAGAATCACTTCTCTTGACCTGTTAGCCACGCTTCTCTTGATGCAGCCCAGGATACAATTGGCCCTCTGGGCTGCGAGAGCACACTGATGGCTCATGTTGAGCTTCTCATCCACCAGCACTCCCAAGTCCTTTTCTTTAGGGCTGCTCTCAAGCCAGTCACTGCCCAGACTATATTGGTGCTTGGGATTGCTCCGACCCAGATGGAGGACCTTGCATTTGGCCTTGTTGAACTTCATGAGATTGGTATGGGCCCACCTCTCCAACCTGTCAAGGTCCCTCTGGATGGCATCCCTTCCTTCCAGAGTGTCAGCCGCCCCACACAGCTTGGTGTCATCAGCAAACTTGCTGAGGGTGCACTCAATGCCACTGTCCATGTCGCTGATAAAGATGTTAAACAAGACTGGTCCCAGTACTGATTCTTGAGGGACCACTTGTCACTGGTCTCTACTTGAATACTGACCCATTGACAACCACTCTTTGGGAGCAGCCATCAAGCCAGTTCTTTATCCACTGAATTGTCCATCCATCAAATCCATATTTCACCACCTTGGAGACCAGAATGTCATGCGGGACAGTGTCAAAGGCTTTGCTCAGGTCCAGGTAAATGATGTCGGTTGCTCTTCCTCCACTTATTGATGTTGTGACCTTCTCATAGAACGCCACCAGGTTAGTCAGGAATGATTTGGCCTTGGTGAAGCCATGTTGGTTGTAGCCAATCACTTCATCATTATTCATCTGCCTCAGTAGTGCCTCCAGGAGAATCCGGTCCATGATCTTACCAGGCACAGAAGTGAGGCTGACTGGTATATAGTTCCCAGGTTCATCCACCTTCCCCCTTTTGAATATGGGGGTTATATTTCCCCTTTTCCAGTCAGTGGGGACTTCACCGGACTGCCATGACTTTTGGAATATAATAGATAGCGGTTTAGCAACCTCATCCGCCAGTTCCCTCAGCACCCGTGGGTGTATCCCGTCAGGTCCCATGGACTTGTGCACTTTCAGGTTCATCAGATGGTCACGAACCTGATCTTCACTTGCAATGGGCAGTTCTTTCATCCAACGCCTGCCATTATCATCTGTGACTCAGGGGGTGTGGCTGGAGCCCTTGCCAATGAAGATTGAGGAAAAGAAGTCATTGAGGACCTCAGCCTTCTCAGCATCACTTGCCACCAGTTCTCCAGTCTCTTCTGAGGGGGCCCACACCTTCCCAAGTCTTTTTCTTTCCATTCATATACCTATAGAAATTTTTGGCATTACCTGGCTAGATTTAATTCTAACTGAGCTTTAGCTCTCCTGATGAGGTCTCTTGCTGCTTGGGCAGCTTCCTTGTATGCCCACCATTCTAGCTGTCCTTCTTTCCACTCCTTTGTCCTTCTTTCCACTGCTTGTAGAGCATTGCAACAAGGGGATATGAAAGTTGTTACAGCGTGCCCTGTGTTGTATCGGCAAAGGCAGGTCCCTGCGTACCAAGATATGTCTTATTCTGTTATTAAGGAGCTCAGGTGGTTGGTAATGGATGGGGGGGTTGGGTCCCCACAGGTGTATACTTTTCTGGAAGCGATTAGTGCGTCACAGGTATTAACTCCTCAGGATTGGAAAATATCGATGAAGATGATTCTTACAAGTACTCAATATGCTGTATGGTTAACTGATTATAGTTAACTGAAGGGTGTACTTTGCAGGCGATTGAATTTGGTCGGGATCAAGGGCAGGGGCAGTCTCCTATTATGTATGCACAATTAGCTGGGGAGGGTGAGCATGCCGCTCCCCGGGATCAGGTTAATTATCCTCGAGAAGTGTATGGGGTAATTATTCAAGTGGCCTTACGGGCTTTTCAAGGAGTTCCAGGTACAGATAGGGAACCTACTCTGTCTTTTGTAAAAATTCTTCAGGGTCCTAATGAGTCTTTTACATCCTTTTTGGATTGCCTAAAGGAATCCGTGATGCAGCAAATCGATAATGAGCCTGCTCGAACTATTGTGTTGCGACAATTAGCATTTGAAAACGCTAATCGAGATTGTAAGAGTGCCTTACAGGCTATACCTAAGAAAATGACCTGTGATATAGAAGATATGGTGAGGGCATGCCAGAATGTAGGCTGGGTAAGTCACCACACAGCAGAATTAGCTACGGCTCTTGCTGCTCAATTATGTTTTGGTGCCGGTAATAATGAAGGGTGTTACAGATGTGGAGATTTGTGTCATTTTCATAAAAATTGTCCTAAGAAAGGGAATAAATAACTGCCTACTCAGGATTGTCCGCGGTGTGGAAAAGGGAGGCACTGATCTAAATTCGACAATCAGGGTCAATTACTGTCAGGAAACTCTGGTCAGGGGGCGAGATCGCGTGCCCCGAAGAATAAAAAAAATGTGACTCAAAATGCATGGTCCATGACCTCACCCCAGCAACCGCTGGAAGTGCCGGCCTGGACCTGGCCTCCCGAGAAGCAGTAACCCTTACTTCTACTGAGGTTACCCTGTTCTGACAAGGGTGTGGGGTCCTTTACCTCCTAATACTCATGCATTGTTAATTGGCAGGTCTTCAATGACAAAATTGGGACTTTCTGTTCTTCCTGGAGTTAATGATTTGGATTTTGAGGTGGAGATTCAAATTATGATTTGGACCCCTGCTCCCCCTTATTTTATTCTGCAGGCCAACGTTTAGCCCAGCTGGTTCCTTTTTATAATGCCACACGCCGTGGCTTAGGTCATTGGGGAAGTAGAGGCTTTGGAAGCATGGGAGGACCAGGAGTTTTTTGGTCCGAGATCATCACGGCACGGCAACCTCACATGGCATGTACTATAGATGCTCAGAAGTTTACCGGTTTAGTTGACACAGGTGTCAATGTTTCTATTATAAAATATACTGAGTGGCCTTTAGAATTGGCCTACTGTTACCCTTGCATCTACTATCATGGGGGTGGGAGGATTACAACGCCCAAGAGAGAGTGCTATGTTATGTACCATAAAAGGCCCAGAGTGACAGATAGCTCGTATAGCTCCCTTCCTTGATGCTATTCCCTGTACCTTATGGGGATGTGATGTGCTAGGACAATTTGGCACTGTGGTTCAAATTTTGAAAACTCCACAGAAGGTTTTTCTTTAGGGGCCATTGATCAGCCGTTCCAAATGCAGTTTCAGGATATTTGTAAACTTACAGGGATCACAGACACCCCTGTGTGGGTGGATCAATGGCCCCTAAAAGCGGAGCGGCTTCAACATTTACGAGAACTGGTACAAGAACAATTACAGGCAGTGCACTTAAATTAAACTTACTGCTAGTCCTTGGAATACCCCAGTATTTTGCATTCTTAAAAAGAACGGTAAATGGCATTTGTTACATGATTTGAGAGCTATTAATGCTGTTATTGAGCTTATGGGAGCCTTACAACCTGGGATGCCCTCTCCAACTATGATTCCTTCAGATTGGCCGTTAACTGTGATTGATTTGAAAGATTGTTTTTTTACCATCTTTTTGCACCCTGATGATTCTCCTAGATTTGCTTTTTCTGTTCCATCGTTAAATCATGCAGAACCTATGCAGCGATATCACTGGGTGGTGTTGCCCCAGGGAATGAGGAATAGCCCTACAATTTGTCAGCGTGTAGTTGCGACAGTGTTACAACCAGTGTGGCAATGGTTTCCAAATGTTTTAATTTATCATTATATGGATGATATTCTTATTTCCTGTCAAACAGTTTTCCAACTTGATCAAGCTGTTGCTGCAATAACTGTGGCTATGAAAAATGCAGGATTGTGCATCGCTCCTGAGAAGGTACAAAGGGACGAACCTTGGCGATATCTGGGTTGGAAAATTACTCAGCAGACTATACAGCCTCAGCCTGTTATTTTGAAAGTGGCTGATAATCTTACACTTAATGATTTACAAAAATTACTGGGTGCTATTAATTGGCTGCGGCCAGTGTTAGGTCTTACTACTGATATGCTACATCCTCTCTTTAACCTACTCAAAGGTGATGCTAATCTTAATTCTCGACGTATGTTAACTGATGAAGCAAAACATGCTTTGCAATTACGTATTGAGGCTCTTAATAATAAGCAATGTTGTCGGTGGGATCCTGAATCTCCCGTGTTGTTAGCCCTTATAGCTAGTAAATATCAACCTTTTGCACTGCTGTTTCAATGGATTGACATGTTCTCAGATCCTCTGCGAGTTCTGGAATGAATTTTTTTGTCACACACTCCACCAAGAACAGTATGGACCATCAATGAGATGTACTCCAAATTGATCATGAAAGGGTGAGAACAGTTACAAATGTTAAATGGTACTGATCCAGCAGTTATTTGTATTCCTTCCACCATGGACAATTTAAATTGGTTGATGTGGGAGGATCCTGTTTTTCAGTTTGCTTTGGCAGATTATCATGGATCTTTGTCGATTCATTACCCAAAACATGTGTTATGGGCTGAAATTGGTCATTTGCCCTTATATGCTACACGGCGTTGTCAATCTCATCCTACTGATGGTCCTACTGTTTTTACTGATGCTTCAGGGAGATCTAGACAAGTACAGTGATTGTGTGGCAAGATTCTTCTCAAAAATGGTATGAAATTTTTTTATGTTTGCCTATGGCTTCGGTGCAAATTTTAGAATTGGCAGACATACGTTTAGCTTTTGAGACTTTTCAGTTGAGTTCTGTTAATATAGTTTCTGATTCTGCTTATGCTGTCGGGGCCATTGCATGTCTTGAGTCAGCCTATCTCCGGGATGTTACAAACCCTTTATTGTTTGTTGAGTTGTGTACTATTTGGACTTTGCTTAATTATAGAAAACATGACTTTTACATTATGCATATTCGATCTCATTTAAACCTCCCTGGTCCTATTACAGCAGGTAATGACAGAGCGGATGCAGCTGCATTCTACACATCAGTCCCACATACTATGGTGCAAGCTAAGTTGTCGCATGATTTCTTTCATCAGAATGCTCGCCCTCTTAGTAAACATTTTCACCTGAAATCGGCACATGCTCGAGAAATTATTGCTGCTTGCCCTGATTGTCCTCAATTTGCCCCTTCGTCTTCTATAGAGGGGGTTAACCCTCGAGGGTTGGTAGCTGATGAGCTTTGGCAATCAGTTGTCACACATATTTCTGAATTTGGTCGTTTAAAGTATGTTCATGTTACAATTGATACTTATTCTAGCTTTCTTGTTGCCACGGCGCATACAGGTGAATGGGCTCGTAACGTTCTCCATCACTGTCTCACATGTATTGCTATGATGGTGATCCCTCATACTATCAAGACGGATAATGGCCCAGTGTATACCTCAAGTAAGGTTGGTGATTTTTGTTCTCGCTGGGGTATTATTCATATTACAGGAATTCCGCATTCCCCTATGGGACAAGCCATTGTGGAGCGTGCACATCGGACGCTAAAGGCTTTATTACAAAAACAAAAAAGGGGAGTTGGACAATTCCTTGTTAGCCCACAAGATTGATTATAGAAAGCTGGTTTTGTTCTTAATTTTTTGAATTGTGATGACACAAGTCACAGCAGCTGTGAGCGACACTTTCAACGGGATGACACCCGGCGACATCGACCGGCAGTTATGGTAAAAGATTTATTATCTGGACAGTGGGAAGGACCTATAGACCTAATAACATGGGGAAGAGGTTATGCTTGTGTTTCTGCAGGTAGTCGGACACGATGGGTTCCTTCGAGGTGTGTTCGACCTTATGTAGTTTCATTGTCATAGTCCTGGGAATTCTGGTTCTGCCTGTACCTGATGGGAACACTTGGATCACCCTGGTTATTATATTAATCATACCGTTGTGAAGACCTTCCCGACTGGGTTCTTATATGGACAGTATGTTAAGGGGTAGTGAGACTTTGTCTTCTGAGCTGACATCAAGGACAGATGTAACTGGACTCTTGAGTGATCTTTTTTTGTTATGTGGTCCCTTATTTTCGGTGTACCTGTAGTATATACTGCTTTATTTGTATTTTTGGTTATTTTTGTATGTATTATGGTTTATACTCCCTGCGTATTGTTGTGTGTATAATGGATGATTGGTTGCAATATTATTTGTGTTATGGTTACGTAGAATAAAATAGTGTTAGCCCTGGATTTGATAAACAAAGAAGGGGGAGATGTGGAGTATTTTGCCAGGGCCAGGCTGGTGGGAAAGTGAGGGAATGTTAGGATGGGAGTATAACCTTCAGCAGCAGTGGGAGTGTTAGTCTAAACAGCCTGTGAATGTCCTGTGAACATCTGCCTTTGAACTGTTGTTTTGAAGATAGTTGTAAATCATCTCAGAACTTTTGTGTTTGCCTGTGTTGTTAATGAGAGCATGGCTGGGTGCTCTCATTGGTTAAATTTGTATGGTAAACATAGTTGGCTATATGGGTGGCTTACAGTCCTAATAAAGCATCTCTCTTGCACCTTAACCGGAGAGTCCATGATATGATCCGCCACAGAGTATAGTTGGCCTCAAAGCCTTTGTATCCCCACCTCCAAAATCCTAGGGGGTCGACCTCGAGTTTCTCCTGGTGCTTTCTGACAGAAGCTCAAGGTAGGACCATTATTCCTGGCTATGGTATAGAGCACATTTTTAATGTCCTGTCCTATTTGGACTGGCCCAAGGGCTACTGCCTATAAGATCTTTCGTTTGATCTGTTCAAAAGCCTGTTTTTGTTCAGGACCCCAATTAAAATAGTTTTTCTTTCGAGTCACTTCACAGAGAGGTTTTACACTCTGACTGTAACCAGGAATGTGCATTCTCCAGAAACACATAACACCTCAGAATGCATGTATTTCCTGTTTGTTAGTTGTTGTTAATTTGTAAATCACATCCATTGGGATCTGGTGACACCCATCTTGACATTTATTTCCTAAAAAACTTGATCTTTCATGCAGGTCCCTTGACCTTGTTTCTTTTTATGGTAAAACTGACATCTAAAAGTATTTAAATTTTCTTACATTTCTCAAATACTTCTGCTATGTTACCCCATACGATGGTGTCGCTGTTTATGCCAGGAGCGGAGAGATGCAGCAACATATAAATTCAGCAAGAGCAAGCAAAAGAAGCAACTTTATTAATTTACAACATTTTATATACCCTAGCCCCATAGGGCGACTGGTCAGTGATCACCCATCTCCTAGGGTGATTGTCTAAAGTCCTACAACACCCATTTCAAAATATTTTTCCAATGTACCATAAACAGACTTAGCAAAACACCACGTGTTAGTCTAGTTTACAAAAACCATCCTACTGTTTCTCATAACGTGTGAGAAAGGCAGGATTCTCACCGAATATTGTGAGACCCTGAGAAAATCCCTCTGCTAGCAGCTTTTCAGCATCCACAATTCCCCCTTTTTGTTTAAAGACCAAAATGTTATCATTTGTAATCCTGTATGGGTAGTCGTGCAGAAGGGAGAACAAACACAGCATAAGGGATCTGCTTGGTAACGGCCAGTTACCAAACAGAGCCTAAATTGGATGCTGATAAGGGGTCGGTCTGGTAATGGCCAGTTACCAAGCAGAGCCCAAATCAGATGCTGCTTTAAAGTGGGCAGAGAGTCTCCAGCGATGCCATGGGAAATACATCTAAAAAACAAAGTTCTACATCAGAATTCTATCAGGTATTAATCTTAAATAGACATTTACATCAGTTATTAATTCTAACATAATCTTAAAGGCTTTAACTTTCTGACTCCATAACAAAAGAAACTTAAAGTTCAGTCTCTGCTTGTGAAAGGACCATCTGCATGATGGTCAGTTGGTATCCTGGTCATCACCAGAAGGATCATTCGGTTGATGATCTGCATTCTGGTCAGCATTTGGAGGGTCTGTATTTGGAGGTTGCCTGTTCTGCCTCTGGTGCCGCAGGTCAGAGCGAACGCATCTTGCAGGTAGCCACTGTACCCCAGTATCTGTGGAAACGCAAGCATACCCACGACCCCAAGCAATACGCTCATGCGGGCCTTCCCAATTGTTGGTGAGTAGATCCTGTACCCAGACTTTTGCCCGGGGCAGGTGTGTCTTGCCTGAAGACTGCAATGAGAGAAAATGATTCAGAATAACAGGATTATTTGAATTTGGTGGCACTGTGAGATGATTAATTGGATACAAAGCTTTTTCTAGTCATCTCTGTGTGGTTTCTCCATGCATTCCCCTTTTTTGTTTTTCCAAAACACGCTTCAAACGCCGTTAGACAATAGCTTGGCCGGTAGGAGTATGTGGAATACCAAAAGTGTGGTCTACACCCCATAGGTGCAAGAACTGCCACATCTTCTGCGAAGTGTAGGCAGGACCATTAGGTTATAGCATTGGGTTATAACCTGCTACGTAAGCAGAATCAGTAACCAAATTCAAAGGCACCTCAGAGAACCGCTGTAAAGCCATGGCAACAGCCCTCAATTCAACCAGCTGGGCAGAGCCTGACTCGTGGCCTTCCAGCACCTGCCACTCAGATCCCTCCTTCCAGGTAACAATGGCTTTCCCTGTGTTTCCAGAACCATCCGTGAAGACAGTGGGTCCTTTCACTGGCACCCGACTGTTTTTTGGCAGCAAGATGAAGCTGGTCGATTTTGCCAGCTGCAGTAATTTATGCCTGGGCAATTGTAGCTGTATGTACCTCTGGATCTTTTACCATTACAGGTCGTTCGCTTAAATAGCTCTGTGCGGTTCCTCCCAACCCTGCGATGGCCGATCCCACGGGGGCTAAAGGCCATGAAGGAGGCCACGCAGAGAAGGAGATAATCGTTACATCAGCACCCGTATCGATCAAACCTCGAAGCTTAGTCTGGGGCGGACGAGCATTTGGCAGGACTAGGGTACATGTCATCTGTGGCCTTTGGCTAGAGATGTCTGCAGTCCAGAAGATCTGAGGAAGTCCTGTAGGTCCATTGCTGCTATCGTGGCGAACTTGTTGTTCTGTTCTGGGGACGCATGACTTAAAAGGCATTAATTGAGCAATGCAAGTCTTTTCAGGGATAGTAACAGGGGGGTTGGACGTGGAAACCATAGCATGAATCTGGCCTGTAAAGTCAGTCTGCCCCTGGCATATTTTCATATACCGTGTTTGAGGAGTTGCCATTTCCATGGTCTTCAATAGAGCTCCCATGCCGTCTTTTTGAGCTTGCTCTAGGATTTGAGGGGGCCAGGTGGCCTGGAGATCAGGATTAGAGAAGTTATCGATTCCCATAAGGGCATCTACTCCAACTTCATGTCTAATGTCAGTGGAAGGCAACTGCTTATTCTGTAGTGTAACCTTCTCAGACATCTTTCTCCAGGTATTCTCAAAAACTGCAAATTGTACAGATTGAAGTATGATTTGAGCTAAGTGCTTAATATCAAATGGAGCAAGCAGATCAGCATTCAGCACTCTAACAAGTTTCATGAGTTCAGGACAACCAAGCCCATACTGTGCCGCTTTGGATTGTAAATCCTGTACATCCATCCATGCAAAAACACCATGTTTATCATTTTCACCTGTATTTGGGACAGCCTTAAACACAGGATAGGCTTGGACATCCCCTTGCGGGCTATTACTATCGCCTTGAGTTAGTGGCACACCCTTTTGAGGCGTTATAGCAATCTCCTGATCCCGCATAAATTCCCCTGACCTGTCTGGCATTCCCACTTTGTCTAATAGATCCCAGTTGCCCTCCTCTAGGGCCCGCAATTTAACCGACTCCCAGAAATGCCTGATGTTTCTTGGACGGACAGTTACAGTACAGTCTGGGAGTGTCCAAGGAAGGCTCTGCAACAACCGCTTCTTCCACCACACAGTTACCGTAGCCTTCCGCCCTGAGGCAAGTGTGCCCTCTGAATCACTGCCTGAATCGTCAGACAGGGGTTTTCACGAGGACCCCAGTACGAACGACGGAGGAGGGCAGGGTATGGGTGCTGGGTTAGAGGGAGATACGGCGGTGGGGGCTGCAGTCGGTTGCATAGGGGGTAGCAAGGCAGCTGGCTGAGGCGGCGCAGTTTGGGGCGCTGCCGGCGGTGCAGTCGGATCTTGTGACGGAGCCGCCTCTGCCGCTGGAGTCGGTGTCGTCAGCTCAGCCGGCGGCACCGGAGCTGCCACCTCCGCCTTGTTATGAATAAAGATTCCATCCATTAACTAGTAACGGTTATGTTTATTATATGGGGTTAATAAAAGGCAAGTAAACAGTGCTGGGTGCGCGGGGAGTCTTCGCTCTACCAACACGCACATAGGACACAACAACAGATCCTCCTTTATACTTTTTATCCTAATACATATTCATAGTTATTCCAAGAAGAGGAAGGGTCATTGTAATTAAGTGTTTTGGAAGGGGCGTTCCCGCTTTAGCGCATGCATTCCCTGTCCTGGTGGTCTCTCTGGTGGTCGTCCACGATGAAGGTTGTAGTCTTCCTCATCGATTCCGTCCTTCACCTGACCTCCACCTCATCTCCTTGTCCTTATAAGGTCTGTCTGGGCCACAAATGTTGCGGACAGACAAATGATGAGCATGTTTGACCAATCACCAAGCATCATGTGGAAACTTTGTTTCATTCCTGCTTCTGCTGGTTCAATACTTTTCCACAGCTTATCTACATTAGTGACTCTCCCGGCATGCCTCACCACACCACCGACATGAATTTTGACACCATTTATCACAAACCCTCATCTTCTTTTTAATATCATCAATTCATGTCTTTTCTTCAAATTTAGTAAGAGCCAATATAATTTCAGTATCTTCTGGTTTTGGATCATAGGTTTTCAGAATCGTTAAAGGCTTTCCATTTTTCCCAGATTCTTCTGCATAGCTTATTGGGGTGATGATAAATTGCATACTTCTAACTACATGCCGGATGAGCACCGCAAAGCTGAGCATCATACATAGGATAAAGATCAAAATCACAACAACACATAAAAACAGAAATAACATTCTTTTAACCCTTATGGACCTTGCTCCAAATGCTAACCCACCACTTGGGTTCAACTGGACTGGCTACCCACAGACAGCTCTCAGATCCCCCTGGTCCTCCACAAATCCAACAACTACCAAGGTTAAAAGTTTTTGCCACTTCTTCCTCCAAAATAAAAAAGTTTCTTTTTCCACTCCTGCCCCTGACCCAACTGGCAACATGAGAACATTATGGTAAAAAGAAACATGTTTCCACTTTCTACTATTTTGTCCTTAATATTTTCAGGTAGAATACAGATGGGTAAGTCTGAAGGTGAGGTGTGAGCCTTGAAGAAATTGCATCAATTCCACTGCAGGCAAGTCTGTATACAAGGGTCCGTGTCGAGTAAGGATGATATGCTCACACAGAATGTTATACTCTTCTGGCTTGCAGGGTGGTCCTCTCCTGGAAAATTTGATTCTTATCTTTAGTATTTTTCCAATAGAGTTATCTAGTACATCATTTGATATTCTTAGCAACCGTTGGGATCCCATACTTGACCTTTGTTCCTTAGTTGTCATCTATGCACATCTGAATGACATGTATGTCATCTGAATGGTTAGAAAGGTTAAGAAAAAGTTTTCAGATGTATTCAGGAGTAGATCCTGACTCTCCTGTGGGTGCAGCATTACTAAAAACACAGTTCGTAGCCAAATCCTGGGAAGATATCCGTAAGAAGCTGGAGAAGTTTGATGTTTGGCAGGAGCGGGGATTGGAGGAATTGTTGAGGGAAGCACAGAAAGGCTATGTAAGAAGGGACGGAGAGAAACAAAAAGCAAAGGCAAAAAATTTTGTAGCAGCAATTAGGGAGAGACAAAAACCAAAGGGGGTGTTTAACCTGTCAGAAGGTGAATAAGAAGGCGGTTAGGCGAACCCCTGCTGGAGGAAGAAGGATTGCATATCGACCATTTGAAAGGATACAGACTGACTTTACTGAACTACCTAAAGTGGGACGGTTTAAATATTTGCTGGTAATAGTGTATCAATTAACACACTGGGTAGAAGCTTACCCAGCCACACGGGCAACTGCTGCTGTTGTAGCCAAAACTCTATCGGAAAATGTCATACCATGCTTTGGTTTAATTGGACATATTGATTCTGACCAGGGAACACATTTTACGTCCAAAGTGTTAAGGGCTTTGACCACAGCCCTGGGCATTAAGTGGTAGTACCACACCCCATGGCATCCTCAAAGTTCGGGGCGGGTTGAAAGAATGAATCAGGCTATTAAACAACAGTTGGCTAAATAAATGATTGAAACCCAGTTGTCATGGGTAAAATGTTTACAATTGGCAATACTAAATATTAGAACCATGCCCCATAGCGAAACTGGAATTTCACCTTATGAGATGTTATATGGGATGCCATACTCCCAGGGAATGCCTCTGGATCATTCTCTGATAGAGAATTATGAGGAACGAAAATATGTAATCATGGTGGGAAAGCAATTAGAACAATCGCGGGAAAAAGGAATTTTGGTACAAAGTGCCCCATTAGGATTTGCCATCCATAAGATACAGCCAGGAGAGAAGGTCTTAATAAAAACATGGAAGGAAGAGTCACCGTTTCCCTGGTGGGAGGGTCCATATCTTGTTCTTCTCACTACTGAAACAGCTATAAGAACAGCTGAAAAAGGCTGGACACATGCATCTCGAGTAAAGGGACCTATAACTACCGAAGCTTGGAGGGTCGAGTCTGCTCCTGGAGAGTTAAAGTTGAAATTGAAGAAAAATTGACTAATTTGGGACTAATATATATCTTGGCAACTAGTGGAATTCCATACAGAAAGGATGATTAATATCTAAACAAAGAACCCTTGGTTTAGGGAAGTGGATCTGAAGGAAAGGCACTACTGAGTTGTAGTCTCCGAAAAGGCTGTCGAGGGTTAAAAGATAACGACTAGAAGGAACCAGGCTTATGGAAGGGGGAAGGCAAGACCGGGGAAGGAACCACTACTGCAGCATATAAAGGGTCTACCAAGGGCTGCAATCCCTTAGGGTATTGTCTGCTGGGTAGAATAGCCTCAGACGGACTTCTCCTATTCCTGGGCATAGTCAGCTGATTTCTGGACCCTCTGCACTCTGACAACCTTAGGCAGTCTCAACCAGTATATGCCTACTAAAAGAGATAAGAATATGTAAGGAACAAAGGTCAAGTATGGGATCCTAACGGTTGCTAAGAATATCAAATGATGATAAGAAATTTGGCCCATGTACCAGTACAAGAATGGGATATGTTTTCTTGGCTCCCAGGTGGGCCACAGGTTAAAAGAATGTTATTTCTGTTTTTATGTGGTGTTGTAGTTTTGATCTTTATCCTATGTATGATACTCTGCTTTACATTGCTCATCTGGCATGTAGTTAAAAGTATGCAATTTATCATCACCCCAATAAGCTATGCAGAAAGATCTGTGAAAAATGGAAAGCCTTTAATGATTCTGAAAACCTATGATCCAAAAACCAGAGCATACTAAAATTATATTGGCTCTTATTAAATTTGAAGAAAAGACATGAATTGATGATATTAAAAAGAAGATGAGGGATTGTGATAAATGGTGTCAAAATTCGTGTCGGTGGTGTGGTGAGGCATTCTGGGAGAGTCATTAATGTAGATAAACTGTGGAAAAGTACTGAACCAGCAGAAGCAGGAATGAAACAAAGTTTCCACATGATCATCATTTATCTAGCTGCAACATTTGTGTCCCAGATGGACCTTATAAGGACAAGGAGATGAGGTGAAGGTCGGGTGAAGGACGAAACTGGTGAGGAAGACTACAACCTTCATCGTGGATGACCACCAGGACAGGGAATGCATGCGCTAAAGCGGGAACGCCCCTTCCAAAACACTTAATTACAATGACCCTCCCTCTCCTTGGAAATACTATGAATATGTATTAGGATAAAAAGTATAAAAGAGTATCTGTTGTTGTGTCCTGCGTGCGTGTTGGTAGAGCGAAGACTCCCCGCGCACCCAGCGCTGTTTACTTGCCTTTTATTAACCCCATATAATAAACATAACCGTTACTAGTTAATGGATGGAATCTTTATTCTTAACAGGGGGAACATAATCCCGGGGCAAGGTGTATTGCCGCTGAACGGGCTGTAGGACCAGCACCGGATCCTGTGGGGCCGGAGACGGCTCCTTGGTGCGGCTGCCGCCGGCTGCTACACTGAGTTCAGCAGCGTCCCCCTCAGCGGCGTCCTCCTCTGAAGCCGGCACTCCTCCCCCACCGCCAGTTTTAGACTTTAGTAGCACAGCAAATATATCTGTCCAAGTTCGAATCAAGTCTAGCAGTGTGTCGTCCCCGTGGGGGAGCTCACAATGGAGCCTGGTGCCCAGCAGCCGCCACAGCTCTAAATCAAAGGTGGTGTCAGAGTTCACGAGAAACTGGTGGTCAGCTGCCCATTGCAAAAGAGCACGGAGGGCGTCCTCCGGAACAGCACTCTCTTTGGCGGCCAGGAAATTCTTCCAGGCCGACAGCACCACGCCTTCTTTCAAGTCACAATTCCCCATCTCGGCAGGGTTTTTCTAATACCCCAGTGCCTGGACTGGTCCTGGCCGCGAACCTCGGGGCTGGGGGGGGGGGGGGGGGGGGGGGGGGCAGTTGCATACCTCCCGAGAGCTCCTTGGCTGGGTCCGTTGCGCGTAGTACATGTCACGGGTCACCAAATGTCGCTGTTTATGCTGGGAGCGGAGAGATGCAGCAACATATAAATTCAGCAAGAGAAGGCTAAAGAAGCAACTTTATTAATTTACAACCCCGTTTTATATACCCCAGCCCCATAGGGCGATTGTTCAGTGATCACCCATCTCCCTGGGTGACTGGCTAAAGTCCTACAACACCCATTTCAAAATATTTTTCCAATATACCATAAACAGAACTTAGAAAAACACCACGTGTTAATCTAGTTTACAAAAACCGTCCTACTGTTTTTCATAACACGTATGAGAAAGGCAGGATTCTCACCGAATATTGTGAGAACCTAGGAAAATCCCTCTGCTAGCAGCTTTTCAGCATCCACATGCCTTCACCGAGAAAACACTGACTGAGGGCAATTTGTTTGCTGATGCCTCAGCAAAGAGTGGATGGTAAATGGAAATACAAGGCTGTTGCCGTAGAAATCAGCACCAGTAAACAAGTAATAGAGGAAGATGAAGGTAGTGCACAAGTCAGAGAATTGAGAGCAGTTCTTCTAGCACCACAAAATGGAGCAAAGACTATGTCAACTTCTATCTAGAGACATCACCAGAAACTCCCTCGGATTACTACCCGCTACTGGTAATAGAAGTTGGTAGTGATGATGTTGTGGACAGAAGTCCTAAAGC
The DNA here is from genome assembly GCA_025345505.1 of Todiramphus chloris collaris. Lineage (NCBI taxonomy): Eukaryota > Metazoa > Chordata > Aves > Coraciiformes > Alcedinidae > Todiramphus > Todiramphus chloris. Next base: position 273,940 of record JANVCC010009722.1, read on the forward strand.
GATTTAAAAGGACTTTAGGGCACCGGGGCAATTTTTTTGAGTAATGGGAGCTCAGGTTATGTTTTCCTCAATACCTTAACTGACAGAGATGAATACAGAAAGAAACAGGAAAACACACCTGATTAACATATGGCTCAGAAGCTGGTGCCACCAGTGGAATTTTGAGTTTTTGTTTTTTTTTTACCATGGGCTGCTTTACATGACACCAGGACTGCTGGCAATAGATGGGGAACACCTGTCTCAAAGGGGGGAAAGGATCCTGGGGCAAGAGCTAGCAGGGCTCATTGAAAGGTCTTTAAGTGAGACTCGAAGGGGGATGGGTATAAAGCTGGGCTTGCTGGAGAGGAGCCTTGGAGCTGCATGCCAGTATCACAGAATCATAGAATCATAGAAAGGTAGGGGTTGGAAGGGACCTCTGGAGATCATCGAGTCCAATCCCCCTGACAATGCAGGAACACCACACAGGAACAGATCCAGGCAGGTCTTGAAAGTCTCTAGAGGAGATTCCACAACCTCTCTGGGCACCCTGTTCCAGATCTCTATCACTCTCACAGTGCAGAAGTTTTTCTTCATGTTGAGGTGGACCTTCCTGTGTTTCACCTTGCTACCATTACCTCTCGTCCTATCACAGGGCACAACTGAAAAGAGACTGGCCCCCTTCTACTTGACACCCACCCTTCAGGTATTTGTAAACATTAATAAGTCTCAGTCTTCTCTTTTCCAGGCTAAACAGCCCCAGGGCTCTCAGCCTTTCCTCATAAGAAATGTTACAGTCCCTTAATCATCTTTGTATCTCTCCGTTGGACTCTCTCTAGTATTTCCCTGACCCTCTTGAACTGGTGAGACCAGAATTGAACACAATACTCCAGATGTGGTCTCACTAGTGCAGAGTAGAGGGGGAGGAAAACCTCACTCAACCTGCTGGCCACACTCTTCTTGATGCACCCCAGGATGCCATTTGCCTTCGTGGCCACAAGGGCACATTGCTGTCCCATGGATAACTTCTTATCCACCAGGATGCCAAGGTCCCTCTCCATGAAGCTGTTTTCCAGCAGGTCTACCACTAACCTGTACCAGTACATGGTGGTGTTCCTCCCCAGGTGTAGGACTCTACACTTATCCTTGTTGAACTTCGTTAGGTTTGCTTTGCCCAGCTCTCCAGTCTGTCCAGATCTCACTGGATGGCAGCACAGCCTTCCGGTTTATCATCCACTCCTCCAAGTTTAGTATCATCAGCAAACATGCTGAGGGTACACTCTATCCCTTCATCCAGGTCATTGATGAAGATGTTGAATAAGACTGGAGCCAGAACTGACCCCTGGGGAACACCACTACTTACAGGTCACCAGCTGGACTCTGCGCCACTGATCACAACCCTCTGAGCTCTGTTTTTAGCTAGTTCTCAACCCATCTCACTGTCCACTCTTCTAACCCACTCTTCCTGAGCTTACCCACAAGGACGTTATTGGAGACAGTATCAAAAGCCTTGATGAAGTCAAGGTAGACAACATCCACCGCTCTCCCTGCCTCTACTGAAGTGAGGGGGACGGTGTTCTGCTTGAAAGATAATGAAGCAAATTGAGCAACCCTTGTTATTCTTTGTAATTCTTTACAAGGTCCTGGGCCCTCCTGAAATAAACAGGAGACAAAACATTGAGACACTAAAGATGGAACAGCCTTGAGGCTTGATAGCTTTATGGGCCTTAGATTTTCTAGAGACTAGTAAATTCTTTTACTAATACATTGATTCCTTGTCTAGCACCTTGGCAAAATATTTAGAGTACACATACAAACACAGATTATTGTGTAAATACCAAATGTCCGTCTGACTTTGTGGTAACTTTCCATTGGAGATTTGTGGGCTGCCTTTACTCTAATATGGTGAATCCAGGCACTCTGCTCCTGGAACTTAATTGCTGTAAAGGAGGTGAGAAGTACTTGGAAGTACTTCATTTCAGAGGTTTTCTCTGTAAGAGAATTTACATAGACATAATCCCCTGGCTGTATGTTATATATAGGCCCATCCAACCCTCTACTCCAGACTCCAACCACCTGTTTCCCTATTTGATTAAGCTGTTTGCCTAATGCTATCATATAAGAGGTAATACATTCCTCCTGAGCTTGCACAGACATTCCTTTCTGTATTACATAGGGTCGTCCATACAAGATTCCAAACAAGCTCAATCCTTCCTTTGCTCTCGGACTAGCTCGTATGCACAAGAGGGCCAAAGGAAGGGACTTAGGCCAAGCTAAGTTACTTTCTCGTCCCAGTTTTACAATTTGTTGTTTAATTGAATGGTTCATCTTCTCCACTTGACCACTTGACTGAGGGCGGTATGGAGTATGGAGCTGCCAATCTATTTCCAAACATTTGCTAATTTGTTATACTATCTTTAAAACACAGTGTGGTCCTCTGTCCGAGGATGTAACAGCCGATTCTCCAAAGCATGATATTATCTCTTATATTAATGCTTTATTTACCTCCCAAGCCTTGGCTGTCCTTGTGGGAAATACTTCTGGCCCACCTGAAAAGGTATCTGTTAAATACCAGAACCCCCCTTTTCTTGTGAGTTCCAAAAAGTCAATTTACCATTATTGTCCTGGGTAATTTCCTTTCCCTATCTGTCCTAATGGAGCTTTTGAGACTGTGTGAGGATTATTTTGTAAACAGACTTCACACTGTTGTGTTACCTGCCTGATTGTAGTATATAAATTTTGAGCAACTATATGTTGGTTCAGATACTTATGTAATGCCTCTGTTCCCCCCCCCCCCCCAATGTGTTTTTCTATGCTCTGCCATCACCACAGACCATAACACCATCAACGGTACTATTATCTTACTATGTGCAGTCTTTACCCATTTACCCTTTTCCATGTTCCCACCTAGATCCGCAATTAACTTCTGATCTTCCTTTGAATACCTTGGCTCACAATCAATTTGTATTTTACCGTCTGGGATCAAGGATTGCACCTCTGCCTCACCAGCCCCGGCCACTCTTTTTGCCTCGCGGTCTGCCATTGAGTTGCTGTTGGGGTTTTGGGGAGTTATTCTGTTTTCCTTCTCTTAAAGAATTTTTCCGTACTTGTTTGTCAGGGAGGTAAATGGCCGTACTTAAGAGAGACAAAAGGACCTGGCCACAGGGGGAGGGGTCCAGCCTGCCGAATGAAGGGGGTTGGGTGGAGCCCCTGGGGTTCTCACTTGGTTTGCTCCCTGCATTCGAGGAGGAGAAGCTGCCCTCGTGGTGCAGACAACTCTCCCTGCTGCGTCTCCTGCTCTCCCTGCTGCCTACCAAGGATCCGCGGAACACCGGGATCAGCTTGGAGAGAAGTCGTCCCTGCTTCGTCTCCTGCTTTTCCTCCTACACCTGCTGTCTCCCTAGGATCCTGCTGGACACCGGGATCGGCTGCCCAGGGGGGTTCATGACGCGGGCTTTCCGTCGGCCATTGCCATGTGGGGCTGAGCTGGCCCCGGAGCGGCGGGGAGACCATCGCGCCCTCCCTGCTCCCCGGGAGCCGCCGAGAGGCTGGGACTGGGTGCCTGGCGCTGTTTGCTGTTACTGACCGTGATAAACTGTGAATTGTTTGTTCATCAAACTTTACAAGCTGTTTC
>JANVCC010009722.1:297549-322852 GCA_025345505.1 Todiramphus chloris collaris
TGAATTTGAGGGGTTTTAAGAAATATGCCTTTTCATTTTGGCCAGTGTCTCCCTTTACTGTTACAAAGTCATCATCTATTGGTGTCAAGGCTTGATTTAAAACTGAATATGTTGCTCCTGTGTCAATTAAAAATTCCATGTCTCTTTGTTGTTCCCCTAGCCTTAATTTAACCAGTGTATCAGCTAGGGTAGATTCCCCAGGTCCCCGTCAATCTTCTTCAAAATGAGCCTGCATCGCTCCTCTACCTCTCCCCCTGCTTCTCTCGGGACATTAATTTCTCCAATGCCCTTTTCTCTTACAGTGTGCACATTGATCCCTCTGTAATCTGGGGACAAAATTTCTTCCTTTACCCCATTCTTTACCTCCACCCTCTATTCCATTCCTTCTCTGCCCTGTCTGGGTTTATAATGCTGCTACTGTTGCTGTTGCAATAGCTCTTCCCAGGCTCCTCCTGTTATTGGAGTCTCGATTTTGAAACACCCTCCATGCTTTATCTATGAATTTTTCTAAATCCCTTGCCTCGGGCCCTTGGACTTTTTGACCTTTTTTTCTAATGTCTTCCGTTGACTGGCCAATAAATAAAAAGACCAGCTGCTGTGTCCCCTCCGCAGAAGCCAGATCAAGGGGCGTGTATTTCCTCATGGCTGATCGTAATTTTTCCAGAAATTCGTTAGGGGTTTCATGAGGCCCCTGTTGCAACGAGTATACACATGACCAATTTAGTGGTTTGGGTATCGCAGTCTCCAATCCGTATTTTACCAAATTCTGATATCTTTGTAGTCTTTCATACTCAGCAGGAGTATTTGGGTCCCAATTAGGATTGGCCAGGGGGACATGTTGATCCACTGTTCCTTTCAAAGTTCCCGAGGCAATTTGTCCCTGCACATGAGTCCGGGCAGTTCTAATTATTAACTGTTTTTCGGTGTCTGTTATTTCTCCCAATAAAGCATCTACATCTCCCCAGGCCACATTTTTCAGTTTTTACTATTAATTCAAATCTCCTGGCCACTCTGTGGGGATCTTCCATATATCCCCAAGCTATTTCCCTCCATGAATCCAGGGTATCTAGAGAGAAGAGGAACCCTTATCATTACAGGACTGGTGCGGCTCATGGCTTCCCTTCGTGGTGCTTGAATTTTAGGGCCAGTCTTACTCCTAATTCTGCCTGTAATAGGGGTATCACCCGAGGCCCCTGTCCCTTCATCGTCACAAATTTTGGAATCTTCCTGTCCGGTTGAATCTGGCTCCACTCTTTGCTCTGCTCTCTGGTCGATCGGGGGTGCATTGTCTTCCATTCTTTCCTCCTCCTTTCCCTTTCATTTCAAACATTTCAACACTTCCCTATCCTTCTTACGATCTTTTTCCAAAGCCAAAACTAAAGGGTCTTGTGGAGGCACATTTAATCCACATTTCCTCTGCCACTCAGGATTATTTCTGACTGTGAAAAACATATCTGCATATATTACTTCATTTATCATTTTCCCTTAGAACCACCATCAGTTGCACTAAGTTATCATAGTCCAAGGTACCTCCTGCTGGCCATTTCAGTCCCTTACTCAGTTTATAAAGTGGCCATATTGATACACAGAAAAGACTCCACTACTGAATAAGTAGTAAAATAGGTATGTTTATTCCAGCGCTGGGATGCATGGGGGATAATTCCTCCAAAGTCATGCATGCCCCCAGCTGCTTTCAGCTTAGTATATATTGGGTTACATGTTCCATATTCATTAAGTTTCATAATAGGCCTGTCCTGGTTTGAGTGAAAACAGAACTAATTCTGTTCAGTATTTTTGCTTTTCAGCTCAGTTCTTCTAATTAACTGCACTTTCTGAAGTTAGCAGCCTGTTCTCACAGACAGTGTCTTCTTCCAGCAGTGATAGCACCTCATGTTTAGAGTTCCTACCAAGGATTGGTATGCAGACCAAGGCCACTGCTGGATGTTGTGTACCACATTGGGGGGTGCAGAAAGTGAAAGGCTGCACCTTCAGGGAGGAGTGGACAGGACGGGTGACTCTAAACTGACCAACGAGGTATTCCATCCCATATACGCCATATTTGGCCTAGAGCTGAGGGACCCGAAGGGTCTCTGGGCTCTTCTCCCCTCTTGGACTGTTTTTGCAAGCTTTTGCTTGGCTTGGCTTGGGTCCTCTTTCGGTTCCTTCCTCAGAGCATCCAAGGAGGACTCTGTCCATTCTGCCTTCGATCCAATCTGTGTGTTCCTGAACCCAGTACCAGAATCCAGCTCCTGAACACAGCTCCCGTCTGCTACGGGGCCCAGTCTGGGACTTCCCCGGTGCCTGCTCCACATCATCAGTGGTGACGGTGATGTAATTACCATCAGGGGGGTTGGGTTCGATACTGGTTTTTTATATATTTTTATATATATATTCCATTTTTAAAAATTATTAATTTAATTTTCATTAAAGCTGTTCTAGTTTCCTTTTCTAATCGCTAAATCTCTCTCCCTTATTCCCTTTCTCTTTCCCCTCTGGGGAGGGAGGGGGGGGTTAACAGAGAGCGTCTGTTATAGGTCTAAGGGGCTGCCCTGACCCTAAACCGTGACAAGGCCTATACATATTCATTACCTAGCCCCGCCCAACCTCGCTTCATATTATAATGAACCCAAAAGTCATTTGCATCTGCATTGCGCTTGCACAGTGTTGTCTGGTGGTCGCGGGTAGGGGTCCCCAGGATGAAGTAGCAGTCTTCCTTAGATGAAGTAAAGAGTCTTCCTCATTATAGATTTTTCTCCTCACTTTTCTGCGCATGCTTTTTATGTCCCTGGCCCGAGTTCAAACCTCAAGGCTGGTTTATGCTGGTTGATGTTGTTTTCAGGTTCGAGAACAAGGACCCATTTTGAGGCTCTCCCCGTTATCAGTAACTCCTTAGTCTCTCATCCTGCTTTGGTAGACATAACAGCTGTGTGCATTGCCCTTGGAACATATTTTCCCAATAAATCATTTAGTCTCTGTCTCTCCCCCTGATTCTGTCCCCCCCTTTTCTATCAAGTTAGTAAATTCTTTTACTGATACATAAATTTTCTTATAATGATCTTTTACGATAAATATCACTTAACGCGTTTCCATGTGCATTTGACAAGGTATTCAAAACTGATAGCTTCTTCAGCATTCTATAGTTCCAGACAAACAACGCAATGGACAACACAAGGCAAACACCAAAATTAATAAAACTATTATGGGGTGACATAACGTATTCACAATGCCATTTGTAGTAGGTGACCACCTGAAAAGCGCATCCCACCAGGTATGACTTGCATCTTGTTTTACTCATTGCATGATTCTGCTTATTTTTGTGTGTCATGATGGATGGTGATTAAGGTTTTTTTCCCATTTTTTTGGATTTCTTCTAAAATCTCAATTGGGTCTTGATGATCTACTAATTGCTTTGCTAATTTGAGGTCCATCCCAATAGGTGTGGGTAGTAATTTATGGCATATGGTATAGTTGGACCTTATAAATTCATGAGACACAACTGGTGCCGAATATGAAAAGTCACACCCAACAATCTTGATAAAATTAGAAATACAAAAGTTAGAGTGATTCCTTTCAACTACATTACTATAGAAGTACAGATAGTTCTTAAACACACACAACCTTGACCAATATATACAAGTACAGTTTTTGGTGTACTATCTGGGTGGATTTCGAAGTGACAAATGCCTTGTTCCATGTCAAGACACATGTCTTTGGCATCAAGTGTATTACTTTCACAGATAAATCCTTGTTGTTCCCATGTGATGCAAGATTCTAAATTTACCGTTTGCCATTTTTCTTGTACCATCCGAGCCCATACCCTATGTTCAGAGGGATAAAAAAACTGTTTCTTTATGGTTTAGTCCCTATGCAACAACAGGATGAATTACAGAAACTGTGGCATTATGTATAGTAAGCACAAAGGCAGTTGCTATGTTAGTAATTGGATCATAGGTAAAATTTACCAAGGTCCACCAGGATTGAAGCTTTCTTTTTAACTTGGTAGTGTTATAAATGAGACCAAAATAGTCTTTAAATAGAAAAATAAGAATTTATTAGTGATGGGGAATGAGCAAGCAGCGCTGGGTGCGCGGGGAGTCTGCGCTCCACCAGCACGCACAACAAGATGTCAAGCACGCAGGCATATATTACTCTAAATCATGCATATCCAACAGCGTGAACTACATATGCATTCTGTGGGGTTGGATTATTATAATCAGGTCCAGGAACACATTATCATAGGTCTCCTCCCTTTGGCACTTGCGCACTGCTGTCTGGTGGTCGTGGGCCGGGGTCTTCAGGAGGAAGGCCCCCAGTCTTCCTCGCAGTGCACTTGTCACCTTTTGTCTCAAAATGATGAGTCAGGAACCAGAGGGTTGGTGTGATCTGGCTTATCTGCAGGTAGGCTCTCCTGTCTCCTGTCTCCTATCTTCCTGTCTGGGACTTAGTTCCCTTATCTACAAAGACCAAAACCACACAAGACAGTCTACAGGATTTAGGAGAACCTTGATAACTTTCAAGGCTATGGGAGACAAAACACAACTCACAACTATGTAAGGCAAGACACAGTTTACAGTTATGTAAAACAAGCTACAGTTTACAAGGCTACTAGGCTAGGATTTATGATGACATTTACAACTCAGGCCTCGGCCAGGCCTGTATCCGGTGGGAGCAGGGATGATGTCCTGGAGGGCCGAGTCCCCAGTATAGCAGAGTACATTTGGTACCTTTCCATACCTGATTTGGTGCTTTTATTAGAGCAAACCAGCTTAAGCAATTGGTACAAAGTTTGATGAACAAACAATTCACAGTTTATCACAGTAGCATTATTCCAGACAGCTTCTCGGATTTCAATAGGGAAAACATCTTCATTTCCTTCTCTTATAATTAAGGAAGCTGTTGTCTGCAACCATAGTTGGGCTTGTATACAGCTAAGGGCTAATGATACATTGTCTTGAATTACACCAAGTGTGTTTAATATCAGTTTGTGATCCTGGTCGTTGGTTTTTGCAAAATCTGGGAGTATTTTTGAGATTTTCCACTGGCTTTTTCCCAATGCTAATAGGGATGATTGTAGGGGCTGCCTTAGTTTGACCAGGTCGCTGGCTGTCGTGGCCAGTTTATTCATTAGTATCTCTGAATCAATTCCATTTAGGACTCCCAGTCCTGTTCCCAATATACCAGTCAAATCTCTCCGCATTCTGCTTTTGAGGGGTGTTGCTTTTGCAGCCAGGTTGTCCACCCTTCAAAGGATGTTTGTATTAAAGGGGAGCAGGCTGGTTTAATTTCAGAAATATTGGTTTGCATTAGTATTTCTACATGCTTAAGAGACCACTCTGGATTAAACATCAACAATTGCTGGCCTGTGTTCCTCACTGTATAAGGGCCAATCTCATAAATCTTAGGTTCAAGCTTAAGTGAAACAGGTGGTGTGCTTTGAGTGCTTGTATCGGTTGTATCAGGTCTTACCATGATCTTTATCTGAAATTTGAATGAGAGTCCCTTACTGTCTTGGGCCCAAAGACAAACTACTTGGACAGTCTGTATTAATGTAAAATTATACCAACAATCTACTTCACTCAGATTATTACAGACTTTAATGTGTTCCCTGTTAGGAACATTTGAAACACTAATTTGGGTTACTTTTTATAAGTAGTTCCATTAACCATTCGGCAACCTTTTTTGATTTCTTCTCCTACAGTTCCCTGAAGCTGACAAGTTTTTGTTCTTTCCATTCTTGCTTTGTATAGACCTGGTTTCTGTGCATGACCACAGTCGATAGGTTTAAATCCTCTGAATCAGAACTTTTTCCCATGAGTCCAGTATACTTCATAAAAGCTTGGGACCATATGTCTTCTCTAACTTCCCAACCTAAGGCTACAATTATGACTATAAAGAAAACAATCTTCTGGGTTATACTTGCGTGCCACCACAACATTTTCATTTTGTTTGGGTAAACTTCAGTTTCAGTTCATCATCGCCAGGGGTCACTTTCCAAGGGGCCTCTGGAGCCTTTTTGACTTGGGTGTGGTGAATCCAGGCACTCTGTTCTTTGATCTTAATTGCAGTGTAAGTGGTGAGAAGTACCTGGGATGGTCCTTCCCACTGTGGTTCCAGAGTTTTTTCTGTAAGAGACTTAACATATACATAATCTCCAGGCTGCATGTCATGTACAGGACCATCTAAGCCTCGACATCGGGTTCCAGCCACATGTTTTTCAGTTTCTCTAAGCTGTTTGTCTAAAGCAATCATATAGGAGGTTAACATCTCTTCCCCCTCTTGGGTAGATATTCCTTTCTGTACCCCATATGGTCTCCCATAAAGTATTTCAAAGGGACTTAGTTTTTCCTTAATTCTGGGTTTAGTCCAAATTCATAATAGTGCAAGTGGAAGAGATTGCGGCCAGGGTAGGTTAGCTTCTTGCCCTAGTCTCACAATTTGCTGTTTAATCAAATGATTCATTTTCTCTACTTGACCACTCGACTGGGGGTGGTACGGGGTGTGGAGTTCCCAATCTATGCCTAAATGATGTCTAATTTGTTGTACCACCCTTAAAATAAAATGTGGTCCCCTGTCTGAAGATATTGTGTCTGGAACTCTGAAGCGCGGTATTATTTCTTGTAGTAATACTTTGGTTACTTCCCGAGCTTCAGCGGTTCTAGTAGAGAAAGCTTCTGGCCATCCTGAAAAAGTATCTGTTAACACTAGCAGATATTGATACCCCCCTTTTCTTGGGAGCTCTGTAAAATCAATTTGCCATTGCTGTCCAGGCCCATGGCCCCTTCAAATTTGACCCATTTTTGGTTTGGGGATATTTTTAGGATTAGTCTGGAGGCAAAGATCACACTGTTGGGTTACCTGCACAATGATTTTGTATAAATTTCTAGCAATAATTTTCCTAATTAAGTAGTTATATAAAGCATTTGTTCCCCAATGCGTTTTCTGATGCTTCCCTCTTACTAGTGACCATAGCAAATGGGAGGGCATGACCAATTTTCCCTCTGCGGTGAGAGCCCATCCCTCTTGGTTAAATGTTCCCCCTTTATCTTGAATCAGTTTCTTATCATTTTTTGTTATATATTGGCTTACCCTCTAGAGAAAGTTGTCCATCTGGGATCAAGGCTCCAGTTGTTATTACCTCACCTTTTGCTGCCTCTTTTGCCTCTCTATCCACCAGTTCATTTCCTTCTTCCAATTCTGAGCTCACCTTTTGATGTGTCTTAATGTACATAATTGCTACCTCCTCTGGTAGCTGGACTGCTTCCAACAGTCACATTATTTCTTGTGCATGTTTGATGTTTTTCCCTTGTGAATTTAACAGTCCTCTTTCTTTCCAAATGGCTCCATGTGCGTGTACAACCCCAAATGCATACCTTGAGTCTGTATAGATGTTTATTTTCTTTCCTTTTGCTATCTCTAAGGCATGGGTCAGGGCGATTATTTCAGCCTTTTGTGCAGAGGTGTTTGTTGGCAAGGGTCCAGATTCTATTACATCCCAGCAGGTGGTAACTGCATACCCAGCATGTCGTTTTCCACTGATGACATAGCTGCTCCCATCGGTAAACCAGGTTTCTGCATCATCGAAAGGGGTATCCTTCAGGTCCAGACGGCTGGAGTAAGTGGCTTTGATAGTCTCCAGGCAATTGTGGCTTACCGGTTCCCCTTGATTTCACTGAGAAAGGAAGCTTGGTTGACAATGTTAGTTGCCACTATTTCGACATGATCTAATTCCACCATGATGGCTTGATATTTCAAGAACCTTTGTGTGGAGATCCAGTGCCCGCCTTTCACTTCTAGCACTGCGGACACCGTGAGGGACACCAGCAGTCATTTTCTGGCCCAGGGTGAATTTGCGTGCTTCTTGGATATTTATTATGACTGTTGAGGCACCCAGACCATCCTTTGGCTGCTGCATCTAGCTGCTTGGAGAGATAAGCAACTGCCCGCTGGTATGGGCCCAAGTCCTGTGCTAGTATTCCCAAGGCAGTCCCTTGTTTCTCATGGGAAAATAAAAAGAATGGTTTACTCATGTCTGGAAGTCCTAGAGCTGGAGCTGACATCAGGGCAATTTTTAGCTGATTGAAGGCTGGCATGGCCCCTTTTGTCCACTGGAGGTCTCTGCTTTTCTTTGTAATGAGCTTGTATAGCGGTTTCACAAGCAGCCTGTAATTATAAATCCATAATCTGCACCATCTGTCCAGGCTACGCAGGCTTCCTCTGTCCGGGTAGCTATTAAAAGGTCATCTACGTACTGCAATAGCTTTCCTTCTCCTGGTGGGGCTTCCCAGGACTCTAGATCTTTTGCAAGCTGTTCTCCAAACAGAGTGGGGCTGTTCTTAAACCCTTGAGGCAACACCGTCCATGTGAGCTGAGTTTTGCTCCCACTCTTAGGGCTCTCCCATTCAAATGCAAAAATTTCTGTCTGACTTCATGGAGAGGGAGGCAAAAGAAGGCATCTTTTAAATTTAAACCAGTAAACCATGTTAATTCTGGTGTTAAACACGTTAACAGGGTTTAAGGATTTGCTACCACAGGATAGAGTTTCTGTTAAAAGGGAACAGGTAAACCAATCGCTTCAGCTGGTTTGCTCTAATAGCACCAAATCAGGTATGGAAAGGTACCAAATGTATTCTGCCCTGCTGGGGACTCGGCCGTCCAGGACATCATCCCTGCTTCCACCGGATACAGGCCTGGCTGAGACCTGAGTTGTAAACGTCATCATAAATCCTAGTTTAGTAGCCTTGTTAACTGTAGCTTGTTTTACATAGCCGCAAACTGTGCGGGTTTTTTTTCTTCTACAGAGTTGTAAGTTCTGTTTTGTTTTACATAGCTGTAAACTGTGTTTTGCCTTACATAATTGTAAGCTGTAGCCTGTCTTACATAGCCTTGAGGGTTATCAAGGTTCTCATAAATCCTGTAGCCTGTCTTGTGTAGTCTTGGTCTTTGTAGATAAGGGAAACTAACTCCAAGACAGGGAGGAATACAGGAGAGCCTCCCCCAGATCAGCCAGGTCACACCAGCCCTGTGACTTTTACCTTTTTGATTTAAAGACAATTTTGGTCTCGTTTATAACATTCCCAAAAGTGCTTTTGGAGAGTTTGGTAAATATAAAAACTTGTGAATACCCCATTGTTTCCCAAATTTATATTTCAATGGTTTGCAAAAACATGCTCTTTCAGATTGGCCAGTTGCTCCTTTTACCACAATGTATTCATCCCCCACAGGCCTAGTTTTCTTCCCAAACCTCCCAAACCACAGGTACCAAATGAGACTTCCCACACACAAACTTTAAAATGTCAGGCTCAAAATCAACCACACTAAAGTTTCTCCGATAACACTGAGAGCATAAGCTCCGTCGCTTGGCAAAAGAACAATACCACCTCTTCTTACAAATTTTACACTGTATTAATACCCACACAGCATTGCTAAATAATAAAAAAATAAAATTCTACTGGATCCACAAAAACAAGTTATTCCATATAATTTTCAAAACCTTAATCCTCTACCTCTAACTTCTCACCTAGCCACGATTCTAATTTTATTAACACAAAAATCAATAATCTAGCACCGCTCCAAACAAATGCTTCCATACAACACACTCAAACAACACACGGTAACATACGCACCTCCGATCTACAAACAGATAAGCAAACTGACATCCAGCCACATACACATAAAACAGTCCAACAACCACCAACATCCACACAAATATCCATACAGACATCTAAGCAATCCAACAACAATCAAACAGCTACTAATAGCCACAACATTCAACTTCAGGGTCCCGCTTACTTATTTTTCAACAAGGTCTGGCAGAAACTGCCCCCCTCGGAGTCACCCGACCCACCCCAGGATCGCTCGTGGCCGCTCTATCGGACAGCGACTCCACCTTCCCAGCTTCGGAAACCCCCCCCTCGGAGTCACCCGACCCACCCCAGGGTCGCTTGCGGCCGCTCTATTGGACGGCGACTGTACCTTCCCGGTTTCCGTAGCCATCTGCTTGCAAGCACTACCTTTACATACACAGGGACTACGCTGTGCGCCAGACGTCTCTGCACGACTTATCAGCAGTCCTGGCCCCGCGTACGACTTACAGGCACCCTAGATCCAAAACATACCGTTTATCCGCAGTCCCAGCAGGTTTCTGTCTGTCCCCGCAGTGAGCGAGCAGAGAGGTGGAGCTCCACCGGGAAAGCCCCGGGGCATGCCTAGGATGTCCGCTCCTCAACTTATCCTGCAGCCAGACAGAGTTCCTCCTGCCTGGCTCGCCAAAATGATACACGGAAAAACTCCACTACTGAATAAGTAGTAAAGTAGGTATGTTTATTCCGGCGCTGGGACGCATGGGGGATAATTCCTCCAAAGTCATGCGTGCCCCCAGCTGCTTTCAGCTTAGTATATATTGGGTTACATGTTCCATATTCATTGTTTCACAATAGGCCTATACATATTCATTACCTAGCCCCGCCCGGCCTCGGTTCATATTATAATGAACCCAAAAGTCATTTGCATCTTCATTGCGCTTGCCCAGTGTCATCTGGTGGTTGTGGGTAGGGGTCCCCAGGATGAAGTAAGAGTCTTCCTCAGATGAAGTAAAGAGTCTTCCTTGTTCTAGACTTTTCGCCTCACTTTTCTGCGCATGCTCTTTATGTCCCTGGCCCGAGTTCAAACCTCAAGGTTGGTTTATGCTGGTTGATGTTGTTTTCAGGTTCGAGAACAAGGACCCATTTTGAGGCTCTCCCCGTTATCAGTAACTCCTTAGTCTCTCATCCTGCTTTGGTAGACATTACAGCTGTGTACATTGCCCTTGGAACATATTTTCCCAGTAAATCATTTAGTCTCTGTCTCCCCCCCTGATTCAATATATCATTACAATATTTTTCAGCATTTTTGTGACTCAAGTTCCCTCCTGGCTGACCTCCCAGCTGCCTCCAATGTGCGAAAATGCACCCTTAAGGGGGTTTTACCATCGATCTCTTGACTGTGTCTCCCACCCATTGCAGTGTTTACGAAAACCCACACCTCTTGTTACCTATAACACTATTATAACCGTATAATAACCCTTGTTACCTATAACCTACGACCCTCCAAGACACAACCAAATTATCTGAACCACAACATACAACAAAAAAAGGTCCTTATACCAAATCACCTGAAACTAGACCTGAATTTGCATCTGCACAGTTCCAGGGACAGTCTTAAAAGTTCTCAGTTCTGTGCTAATTCAGAACTTCGTCAAAAATACAACAAACAAAACACATTGAAAACAATAATACACAAAACAAGAACCAGACACTAAATTAATTCAACAGGGTCTTGTATCCCTATTTTGCTTTTATTTTATCCAATTTATAACCCCAAATTTAGCAGAAATCAAACCCCCTTGCGTTCCAGCTGATCCTCAGATAGCAGAGGGGCTGGGGGCGGCTGGGCTTGATTCGTGATATATAGCGGATAACAAGACACATTTCACTCAACCGCTTAGCATTGTTTGTTTTGTTGTTTTTCTTCCCGGGAATCACTAACAGATTACAATCACTTCGTTTGTCTCCGGGCACAGTCCTCACGGGACAGCATAACTGTGGATTGGAACTCTGTACTCGTTTCGCAGCTGCGCTGCGTCTCACACACAGAGACCACTTACTTCAGAGCTAGCTCAACGCAGGTTGAAGGGATTAGATTTCCCCTTGATCCTAACCAAATGTTGTTGATAGGCCTACTCTATTTAGCATTCAGATTGGCTTGGATAACTACCCAGGTGCCTACCCCAGAGTCTAGGGGTGCTGCCTCAGAACCTGACATGGCCCCAGCAACTAGAGAGCCTGCCCCACAGCCCACCTCAGAAACGGACCACCCGAGTTGGGTAGTGGTACTGCTGAAGGAGATGCATGAGATGGGCCAGATGCTGAGGGAATATACCTCCACAGCTGATGGGAAACCCTCTCCCTGCCCCAAAGAGGGGGAGCCTGATGGTGCAGCAGTGGAACCCACAGATGTTACAACCATCCAGGTTCCAGCTGAACCACAAGGGCAGCCCCAGCTAGCAGCACTCACCCCTGTGCAGAGGAGGAAGTATAAGACCAAATCAGCACGCCCAGTTAATGATGATGGGGAACCAGGGCTCTCACAGCCAGCAGGAGAGCCAGAGCCTGAAATCATCACCAAGTACCTGTCATACGACAGCCTTCGTAATCTGCGAAAAGACATTGTGTGACGGGGGCGTGAGGCTTATACAACCTGGTTACTTCGGGTTTGGAACCTTATGGGGAAAGGTGTGCAACTGGATGGGGGTGAAGTGAGGTATTTGGGATCCTTGACCCAGGACCCGGGTGTAGATCAGGAGCCAGGGCCCCTTTCTCTCTGGGAGCGGCTTTTAACGAGTGTGAGAGAAAGGTTTGTTCATAGAGAGAGAATGCAGGAGTACCATCATAAAATGCAATGGAAGACGCTCAAGGAAGCAATCCAACAGCTAAAAGAAGTGGCAGTATTAGAGGTACTTTTGGGGAGGGATGGACAGCATGATAATGACCCCGACCAAGTCAGGTGCACAGGGCAGATGTTGTGGAACCTGGCAAAACTAGGGCCACAGCAATACGCCACCTTCATTGCAACAATTAATGCTGACGACAACTGAGAAACAGTGGGCTCCATCGCCAACAGGTTCCGGTATTATCAGAGTATGGTCAATGGCCCGATGAAGGCTCATGTCTCTGCTGTGGTTAGGGACCTCAAGAAGGAGATTGTGGAGGAGGTAAGGAAGATCATTTCCTATGTGGCACCAGTGAGAGTCACAGACCCCAGAGTCAGAGCCTGATGTCCCCCAGCTAGAGAGAGAGGGTACACCCCACGAGGTGAGCTGTGGTTCTTTCTGTGCGACCATGGGGAAGACATGAGAAGATGGGACAGGAAACCCACTTCTGTTCTGGCAGCACGGGTGCGTGAACTCAAAGGGGAAAACACTAACCAAAGGGGTTCTGCCAGAGTGAAAGTGGTCTCAACCTCCCATGACCGAGCTGCCAGGTATTACAGAAGGGAGGATATGTTGGATCCCCTAGAAGGAACCTCCCGCACATATGCCCAGGGAAGGAATAATAACCAGGGCTAGGGGGGCCCTGCCTCTGGCCAGGAAGAGGCACGGGAGAATCGGGTTTTCTGGACAGTGTGGATCAGATGGCCTGGCACATCAGAGCCACAGAAATATGAAGCTTTAGTTGATACTGGTGCACAATGTACTTTAATGCCATCGGGACATGTGGGGGCAGAATCAGTTTCCATTGCTGGGGTAACCGGAGGATCACAGCAGTTGACCCTGGTGGAAGCTGAGGTGAGCCTGTGTGGGAAGGACTGGCAGGAACATCCAATTTTGACGGGCCCAGAAGCCCCGTGTATTCTGGGCATAGACTTCCTCCGGAGCAGCTATTACAAAAACCCAAAGGGACTCAAATGGGCATTTGGGATAGCTGCTGTGGAGGCAGAGGGCATAGAGCAATTGAACACTCTGCCTGGACTATCAGAGAATCCTTCTGCAGTTGGGCTCCTGAAGGTGGAAGAGCAGCCAGTGCCAATTGCCACCTCGACAGTGCACCTCCAGCAGTACTGGACAAATCGAGATGCCGTGATCCCCATCCACAAGATGATCCATGAGCTGGAGAGCCAAGGGGTGGTCAGCAAAGCCCACTCACCCTTCAACAGCCCCATTTGGCCTGTGTGCAAGTCTGATGGAGAATGGAGATTGACAGTGGACTATCGTGCCTTGAATGAAGTGACTCCACCCCTGAGCGCTGCTGTGCCTGACATGCTGGAGCTCCAGTATGAGCTGGAGTGGTATACCACTACTGACATTGCGAACGCTTTTTTCTCCATTCCTCTGGCAGCAGAATGCAGGCCTCAGTTTACCTTCACCTGGGAGGGGCGTGCAGTACACCTGGAACCGACTGCCCCAGGGGTGGAAGCACAGTCCCACCATCTGTCATGGACTGATCCAGACTGCACTGGAAAAGGGTGAGGCTCCAGAAGATCTGCAGTACATCGACGACATCATTGTGTGGGGGAACACGGCAACAGAGGTATTTGAGAAAGGAGAGAAGATCATCCAGATTCTCCTGGAAGCCGGCTTCGCCATCAAAAAGAGCAAAGTCAAGGGGCCTGCCCGAGAGATCCAGTTCCTGGGGGTAAAGTGGCAAGACGGACAGCGTCAGATTCCCGCCGAGGTCATTAATAAGATCACCGCAATGTCTCCACCCACCAACAAGAAGGAAACGCAGTCTTTCCTTGGTGCCATTGGCTTTTGGAGGATGCACATTCCTGAGTACAGCCAGATCGTGAGCCCTCTGTACCTGGTTACCCGCAAGAAGAACGATTTCCACTGGGACCCTGAACAACAAAAAGCCTTCGCCCAGAACAAGCGGGAAATCACTCATGCGGTAGCCCTTGGCCCAGTCAGGATGGGACCAGAGGTGAAGAACATATTCTACTCTGCAGCCGGGAACAAGGGTCTGTCCTGGAGCCTTTGGCAGAAGGTGCCTGCTGAGACTCGGGGATTCTGGAGCCAAAGCTACAAAGGGTCTGAAGCCAACTACACCCCAACAGAGAAAGAAATCTTGGCCACCTATGAAGGAGTCCAAGCTGCCTCAGAAGTAATTGTCACAGAGGCACAACTCCTCCTGGCACCCTGACTACTGGTGCTAGGGTGGATGTTTAAGGGAAAGGTTCCTTCCACGCATCATGCCACCGACGCTACTTGAAGCAAATGTATTGCCCTCATCACACAGCGCGCCCATATTGGAAACCCAAATCGCCCTGGGATCTTGGAAATAATTACGAACTGGCCAGAAGGTGAGACTTTTGGATTATCTGCTGAAGAAGAGGAGGAGCAAGTGACACATGCCGAGGAAGTGCCCCCATAGAACGAGCTACTGGAGAGTGAACGACGCTATGCCCTCTTCAGTGATGGTTCCTGACAAATCGTAGGTGCTGGCCGGAAATGGAAAGCTGCTGTATGGAGCCCCACACGACAAGTTGCACAAGCTACCAAGGGAGAAGGTGGATCGAGCCAACTCGCTGAACTCAAAGCCGTCCAATTAGCTCTGGACATTGATGAAAGAGAGAAGTGGCCAAAGCTATACCTATACACTGATTCATGGATGGTAGCCAACGCCCTGTGGGGCTGGCTGGAAAGATGGAAAAAGGCAAACTGGCATCATAGGGGAAAACCATTCTGGGCTACTGCTGAGTGGAAAGACATTGCCACTCGGGTAGAGAAGCTACCTGTGAAAGTCCGCCATGTAGATGCCCATGTCCCCAAGAGCCGGGCTAATGAAGAACATCGTAACAACGAACAGGTAGATCAGGCTGCAAAAATAGAGGTGTCCCAGATAGACTTGGATTGGCAACATAAAGGCAAGTTGTTCTTGGCTCGATGGGCCCATGATGCCTCAGGCCATCAGGGCAGAGATGGTACCTATAAGTGGGCACGAGACCGAGGGGTGGATTTAACCATGGACAGTATCTCCCAAGTTATCCATGACTGTGAGACGTGTGCCGTGATCAAGCAGGCCAAGCGAGTGAAACCCCTATGGTATGGTGAGCGGTGGTCCAAATACAGGTATGGGTAGGCCTGGCAGATTGATTACATCACACTGCCTCAAACCCGCCAAAGCAAGCGGTATGTGCTCACCATAGTGGAAGCCACCACAGGATGGTTGGAGACCTACCCTGTGCCTCATTCTACTGCCCGGAACACCATCCTGGGCCTTGAAAAGCAGGTACTTTGGAGTCATGGTACGCCCAAGAGAATTGAGTCTGACAATGGGACTCATTTCAAGAACAGCCTTATAAACAGCTGGGCTAGGGAACATGGCATTGAATGGGTGTACCATATCCCTTACCATGCACCAGCAGCTGGGAAGGTTGAACGGTGCAATGGACTGCTTAAAACCACATTGAAGGCACTGGGCAGGGGGACTTTCAAAAATTGTGAGATACATCTAGCAAAAGCCACCTGGTTAGTTAACACCTGAGGCTTCACCAACCGAGCAGGCCCTGTGAACCCTTACGAACAACAGATGGGGATAAGGTTGCAGCGGTACACATGAGAGGTATGCTTGGAAAAACTGTTTGGGTTAATTCTGCCTTGAGCAAAGACAAACCCATCCGTGTGGTTGTTTTCGCACAGGGACCAGGTTGCACCTGGTGGGTGATGCAAAGAGATGGAGAGACCCGATGCATACCTCAAGGGGACCTCGTTTTAGGATGAACCACCCATGGCATTGCACTTGTATCCATATCTGCATGTATATATGTATATAATTACGGGTAATGCATGTATGCACATTGCTTAAAGTTTTAAGTTTGATGTAACATGTTATTATGGAAAAATTCGGGGTGGACAATGTTGGGGTTTTGGGGAGTTGTTCTGTTTTCCTTCTTGTCTTAAAGAATTTTTCCATACTTGTTCATCAAGGAGACAAATTGCTGTACTTAAGAGAGATAAAAAGCCTGGCCACAGGGGGAGGGGTCCAGCCAGCCGAATAAAGGGGGTTGGGTGGAGCCCCTAGGGCACTTGTTTTGCTCTCTGCATTCGAGGTGAGGAGAAGCTGCCCTCCTCGTGGAGAGAACTCATCCCCACTGCGTCTCCTGTTCTCCTTCTACCCCTGCTGTCTCCCAAGGATCCTGCTGGACACCAGGATCAGCTTGGAGAGAGATCGTTCTTGCTGCATCTCCTGCTTCTTCTTCTGCCCCTGCTGTCTCCCAGGGATCCTTCTGGACTCTGGGATTGGCTGCCCAGGGGGGTTCATGACGCGGGCTTTTCGTTGGCTATTGCCACGTGAGGACTGAGCTGGCTCCGGAGTGGCGGGGAGACCATGGCGCCCTCCCTGCTCCCCGGGAGCCGCCCGAGAGGTTGGCACTGGGTTCCTGGCTCTGTTTGTTGTTGCTACCATAGTTATTGTTGTTTGTTTGCCTTGTTTTATATATATTTAGTAAAGAACTGTTATTCCTACTCCTCATCTTTGCCTGGAAGCCCCTTAATTTCAAAATTATAAGCATTCGGAGGGGAGGGAGTTGCATTTTTTCCATCCCAAGGGGGGCTCCTGCCTTTCTTGGCAGACACCTGTCTTTCAAACCAAGACACATCCTGAATCAAATCCCTTCTTCACATCAGTATTATTCAGTACTTGATTTGAAGGATGCTTTCTGATGGTGTCCGATTACAGAAGACAGTAAACAGTATTTTGCCTTTGAGTGGGAACAGGAAGAAGGAGGGAAAATGCTAAAACAACAATTGACATGGGCTGTCCTCCCGCAGGGATATACAGAGTCACCAGTTTTATTTGGGCAAGCTTTGCAGAAAATATTAAGAGCGTTTACTCCACCCTTGGGAGTTAGGTTGTTGCAGTATGTTGATGATTTGCTTTTATCAGGGGAACACAAAGAGGTGGTTGAAGAGGCTACTGTAAAACTGCTTAATTTTCTTGATAAAAAGGGACTTTTCACAGTGTCCGAAAAGAAGGTGCATTTCGTAGAAAGAAAGGTCAAATATTTGGGACATATTCTGACTGGAGGATTAAGGTGTATTGATCTAGAAAGAATACAAGGAATTTTACAAGTACCATTACCCCAGACAAAAATTTTTGGCAGTTTTTAGGGTTGGTGGGGTACTGCAGAGCATGGATTGAGGATTTTTCTGTTGTGGCCAGACCTTTATATGACTTTTTAACCCAAGACAGCCCTAATGTCATGGTATGGGCACCAGAAGGAGAGAAAAGCTTTAGAAAATTAATAGACAAATTGGTTAATGCCCTAGTCCTAGCTCTTCCAGACTCAGAAAAGGATTTGGAACTAGATGTGGATGTTAAACAAGGCCATGCTAAAGGAATTTTGGTGCAAGGGCATGGGGGAACACGGCGGCCTGTTGCTTATTTTTCTAAGCTGTTAGACCTGGTGGCCAGAGGCTGGCCTCATTGTCTGCAGAATTGTGCAGCCATGGCTTTGGTGGTAACTGAAGCCCGAAAGCTGACAAGGGGAGGGCATCTGATTGTTAAAGTTTCACATCAGGTTAAAGCGTTGTTAACTGAGAGAGACTCTTAAGTGGATGACCAGCCTCGGTCATTACAGTATGAATCTTGTTTAATGGAACAGAAGGATTTAGAACTGAAAAGTGGGGAAGGGTTTAACCCAGCCTCCTGTTTGAACAGCCCTGAGGTGGGGGGCCGGGAAGAAATACATGACTGCATCCAGGTGATAGATCTCCAGACTTGGGCTAGGGAAGACTTACGAGATACTCCCTGGCCTGAAGGAGAAAATGTATTTATTGATGGGTCTTCAAGGGTGATAGAAGGGAAGTGATTTACAGGTTACACTGTCATTAAGGGAAGGGAATTAAAAGAAGCGGGGAGATTGCTGCCCGCATGGTCAGCTCAGACAGCAGAGCTGTATGCGCTTGTGAGAGCCTGTGAATTATACCGGGACAAGACAGTGAATGTTTTTACTGATTCTAAATATGCATATGGGGTGGTACATGCATTTGGGAAACTATGGGAAGAAAGAGGTTTACTAACCTGCAGGGGAAAGGCGTTAGTTCATGAGAACTTAATCTCTTGCCTATTGGAGGTGGTGAGTTTACCAAAAAGGGTGGCAATAATACACATTAAGGGGCATCAGGCAGTGTGCTCAGAGGAGGCAATAGGTTACTGACTGGCTGATGAAGAAGCTCGGAAAGCTGCACTGTTACCAGAAATCTCTAGGATCCTCCCCTTGATCCCAGTAACCTCACCGCTGCCTGAGAAACTGTCTTTTCCACCAGAGGAACTTGAGATAATTAAGAAAAGTGGGGCAGAGGAAAGACGGGATAATTGGTTTACAAGGGATGGTAAGCAGTGGATACCAAAGGCTCTGGCCTTACAGTTGTTAAAACAACTTCATGAAGGGAGTCATTGGGTCTCTCAAGGACTGGCAGAAGCATTCCTCAAAATGTATGTTGCTGTGGGTCTTTTTGCTCTGGCAAAGCGAGCTATTGAGGGTTGTTTGATTTGTGCTAAAACCAATAACAGAGTTACAAAGAAAATTGCCAGGGGTGGGAGGTCTTGGGCTGTACGTCCCTTCCAGAGATGCCAGGTGGATTTTACTGAGATGCCCTGAGTGGGAAGGTTTAAATATCTTCTTGTAATAGTATGTCAGTTAACGGGGTGGCCAGAAGCATTTCCAGCTGTTTCAGCAACTACAGGATCAGTTGTTAAGGTATTTTTGGAACAAATAATTCCAAGATATGGGATTGTGGAAGCAATAAACTCAGATAGGGGAACTCATTTTACAGGAAAATTTCTTCAAAGAGTTATGGCTGTTTTAGGGGTACAATGGAATCTCCATACCCCCTGGAACCCCCAGAGTTCAGGCTGGGTTGTAAGGATGAATGGAAAAAGAAAAACACCTTCTGAAGCTGGTGATAGAAACTAAGATGCCATGGGTACGGCTCTTGCCACTGGCTTTATCAAGAATAAGAGCCAGACCCAGGGGAGATATTCAATTATCTCCCTTTGAATTGATGTTTGGAATTCCTTACCCTTGTAATTCTCGACCCTGTGCGGGGGTAGAAATAAATGACATATATTTAAAACAATATGTGGCCCTGATACTGTCTCTTGTGAAATCTCTTCAACAGGAAGCTCAGCTGGCACAGACCCTGCCTTTGGACTTTGCTGTTCACAACATCCAGCCAAGAGATTGGGTCCTAGTTAAGGAGTGCAAAGAAGCACCACTGGTGGCGAAGTGGCATGGACCTTTCCAAGGGTTACTCACCACAGAAACAGCCATCAAGACAACTGAACACAGGTGGACCCATCATACTTGGGTCAAGGTCTCTGAGGCCCCAGAGATTTGGACATCTCGGTTGGAGGAGAAGGACGGGTGACTGTGACTGACACTCCGCAAGAGTGGACCAGAGCAGTAGCCAGTGCATTGACATCGGGGGAAGCCTTGTGTGCCTACTCACAGACTGCCTGCTGAAATAGTCTGGATAGGCTTCCCTCCTCTCGGATCTCCAGTCACTGGGGGCCAATCCTCACTGTAATTGGTTTTTATGTTAAGCTGTTTCTGTGCTTTCACTTGCCACAGGTGGTGCGGAAGCCAATGGGAAAGTGAAAATTACGTTAGGAGATTAGGTTACACCATTAGAATGTTTTTTTTAATAATCTTACCTTTATATTGTCAGTTAGGTTGGGGTCAAAAGTGGGAGAATAATTTTTTAACCTTAGGAGAAGAAGTAGCAAAAACCTTTAACCTCAGCAATTGTTGGGTCTGTAGAGGGCCAGGGGGATCTGAAAGCTGTCCATGGGTGGCCAGTCCAGTTGAACTTAAATGGTGGGTCAGCACTCTGAGTGAGGTCCATAATGGAATGGGATTTTGGGATGAAGAAGGAAGTCCATGGCAGCTTCATTCTTCTGAAAGAGGTATTTATTGTCTAAACAGAACAGGAGGTGTATATGTGGGAAAAAGCATCTGTGACTGGACTTTATCTTTGGGTTTAGACTGTTGGACCCCCAACTGCCCTCCTTATGATTGTTCCAGATATCAAGGCAGATGGAATCAAAAGCATGTTAAGCTCACTAATGGTAGCTGGGTAAGGTGTTCCTACCATAATTACTGAAAAGATTTTGAAGGCTGTAAAGCAGTGAGAAAGGATAAGTTTTTTGATCACTTATTTTTAAGCTGCCCTCGAGATAATTCCACAAGTAGGACACATGTTGTCCGTGACTATCAGTGAAAGTGCAACACCATAACGGAACTCGAACCCTTTTTAATAAGTTCTGGTCCACATCTAACAAAACAGATCTGGGATGTAACTGCAGGTGGAAACCTCATGCGGGAGCTTCGAAATGCAGATATTGTGATTCTTATGGTGAGGCAACTGTTGTTGGGGGACCATTAGGCCCAGGAAGCAAGCTGTATTTTGACCCACCAGTTGATGATGAAAATTGGGAAGGCCCCTTTGCCAACGGGACCTGGGCTTTAAAAGGGCATTATTGGGTTTGTGGACAATATGCTTATCGCAGGTTACCTCCAAACTGGTCGGGGATATGTTATGTGGGGTATATTAGACCAGTGTTTTTTCTGCTACCACAAGTTCAGGGAAATCAGATAGGAATCAAGGTGTATGATGATCTAATCAGAGAAAAGACATCAATTGATGCATCCTTGGCTGGAGGGAGCACCCAAAAGTGGGGAGAACATGAATGGCCACCTGAGCAAATCATACAACACTATGGACCAGCCACTTGGAATCCTACTGAATTAATATCAGGTGCCAGAGAACCCATTTATAATTTAAATCAGATAATTAGGTTACAAGCTGTTTTTGAAATAATAATTAACCAGACAGCTACAGCTCTTGACCTTCTTGCTGACCAATCCACTCAGATGAGGAATGCAATATTTCAACATCGGATGGTATTAGATTATTTATTAGCAGAAGAAGGGGGAGTGTGGAAAATTAAATGACTCCAACTGCTGTTTGCAAATAGATGACAATGGAAAAGTGGTGAAACAAATAACAAAAGGAATAAGAAAGTTAGCTCATGTACTGGTCCAAACGTGGAAAGGATGGGAATGGGACATGTTTCTGTGGTTACCTGGTGGACAATGGGTTAAACAAATGCTTTTCTTCCTCTTATGTGCTGTAGCAACTCTAATCTTTTTACCTTTCATGATTTCTTGCTTAGTACAGCTTATTCAACATGTGATCAAATGGATGCAGGTAGTAGCCATGCCTACAGATCCAGAAATGGCTACAAAAGGACAGAAAATTATGACACTGCAAATAATTGCAAAACCAAAAAAGACCCAGGAACAGAAAATTAAGTCAATGATAACTAAAGTTTGTAAAGACAATTATTAAGAAAATAAAAAGAGGAGGGATTGTAAGGAATGAAGGTTTGTCTTTACAAAATATGCTGTGGGCTTGCTGTAGATAAGACTAGCACCAAGAGATAAGAAGAACAATAGGAAGGATTCCACTGATTGAAGAATGGAATGAAAGAGATTTGTCTTTACAAATAAACTGGTGAATGAAAATTAGATACAATGGGACGAGCCATAAATTCTGTAAGGGATTAAAGGGGGGGGGGGGGGGGTTATACATTAGAAGGGAATCTTAGATATTAAGCATTCTGGGAAGTCTATACCTCTCAAGTACCTCAGCCAATGGGGAAAGATAGAGGGAAAAGTGGCCGGGAAATTAGGATAAAAAGGAGGCTGCATCCTCCAAAAATTTGAGAGACCCCAGGGGAATGCCCTATGGCCTCTCCCTTTATTCAAATAAAGTGAAAGGACTCCTCTGTCTCCTTTTTGGACATAAACCTCTGGTGTTTGTGGATTAATTTTCCTGACATCCCCCTTTCCAGTTTTAATATTGGGTTAACGACAACTTGAGATTTGCGTAGTCAGCAAATCGCCCTTTTACCATACAGGGTACGCTGCCTCCATATTGGGACTGTGCTGTACGCCAGACATCTCTGCGCGCTTTACCAGCAGCCCTGACCACGTGTGGGCATCCCACTACGACTTACTGGCCCCCTTCCCCTATAAACATACCGTTTGTCCACAGCCAAAGGTTGTTGTCAACTCCCGCAATGAGGGGCTGGGAGAGGAGGCTCCTCCAAGAAGATGCTCGGGACATGCCCGGGGGCGTCCACTCCACAGTCGATCTCACAGCCAAGCAGAAATCCTCCTGCCTGGCTCGCCAAATGACACGCGGAAGACAAACTCTACAACTTGTAGCATTTACAACATTAGTAAAGTAGGTATGTTTATTCAGTGCTGGGAAGCACGGGGGGGTCACCCCTCCACAAGCGTGCGCGCCCCACTGATCAACCATCCTATATTTATTCCACTAAATAATACATATTCACAATCTCCTATACATATTCATTAACTTTCCCCGAAAAGGCATCCTTAGGATAATTAGTTTCAAGAAACCATTTCCTGTGGATGCTGAAAAGCTGCTAGCAGAGGGATTTTCCTAGGTTCTCACACTATTCGGTGAGAATCCTGCCTTTCTCACACATATTATGAGAAACAGTAGGATGGTTTTTGTAAGCTAGACCAACACCTGGTGCTTTGTTAAGTTCTGTTTATGGTACATTGGAAAAGTATTTTGAAATGGGTGTTGTAGGACTTTAGCCCATTACCCTAGGAGATGGGTGATCACTGACCAGTTGCCCTACGGGTCTAGGGTATATAAAATGGGGTTGTAAATTAATAAAGTTGCTTCTTTTGCCTGCTCTTGCTGAATGTATATGTTGCTACATCTCTCCACTCTCGGCATAAACGGCGACATTTCCATATGCTCCACCTTCAGCTCCTCCTTTCAACGCCTGCGCCCTACCTCCTGGTGGTCGTGGGCCGGGGTCTTTGGGAGGAAGGCCGTGTGTCTTCCCTCTGCACTTTTCACCTTGGCTCAAAATTTGCTGGGTTGTCTCTGTTCCAACCTCAAGGCTGGCTTCAGCTTGGTCTTGTAACTGATTAAGCCATCCTATCCTTCCCTATCTATTGTTTCCTTGCCCCCATGCAGTGTCCCTTTTCTTGCTTGGGTTAACACATACATAATGGTTAATTAACATTAGTCTTTCTCAAGACAACTTAGTTAGATAATACTTAATTCAGGCCATGCTCAAGAGGTATAGCTTAAAGATATGGCGTTAGCTAGGTAAGTTAGCTATCTCACCACCTCAGGAGGAGTAGTGGTCGACCTATGTGTTAAAATTCTTGATTGTGTTGCCAGCATGATGGGAGTAGGTAAATTAGAGACATTGACAGCTATTCTTACGGTATAAACTATTGGCATAACTGGTATGAGTGTGTTGAGCTAGCTCTGCAAGAAGTGGTCTGTGGGTGTGAGACGAAGCGCAGCTGTGCAGCGAGTGTGGAGTTCCAATCTGCAGTTCCGTTGTCCCGTGAGGGCTGTGACCAGAGATGAATGAAGTGATTGTAATTTGTTAGTGATTCTGGGGAAGAAAAACAACAAAGCATACAAGACTAACCGGTTGAGTGAATTTTGTCTTGTTATTTGCTGTATGTCAGGAAACAAGCCCAGACACCTCCAGCCCCTCTGCTATCTGAGGATCATCTGGAACGCAAGGGGGGTTGATTTCTGCTAAATTTGGGGTTATAAATTGGATAAAAGAAAACCAAAATAGGAATATAAGACCCTGTTGAATTAATTTAGTGTCTGGTTATTGTTGTGTGTATTATTGTATTCAGTGTGTTTTGTTCGTGGTATTTTTGACGAGTTCTGAATTAGCACAGAACTGAGAACTTTTTAAGACTGGCCCTGGAATTGTATGATAATATAGATGTTGGATGTTGTAATTGAGCTAATTTGGTTGTGTCTTGTTACCTATTGCTATTGTAAGAGGTGTGGGATTTTGTAAACACTGCAATGGGTGGGGGACAGAGTCAGGAGATCGATGGTAAAACCCCTCGGGGTGCATTTTCGCACATTGGAGGCAGCTGGGAGGTCAACCAGGAGGGAATTTGAGCCGCAGAGACTGAGGGATATTGTACCGATGTATGGCTAGTGTATGGATTTAGTGGGGGGGGGGGGGGGGGGGGAGTGTATGGGGTGGCTGGCAGGAGGTGCCTTGGCTTCCTATGCCTTAGTGGAGCTTATGGTGATTTTTGGGGAAAATAAGAAATGAGATGAAGTAATATGTGCAGATATGTTTTTCTTAGTTAGAAATCATCCTGAGTGGTAGAGGAAATGTGGACTAAATGTGCCTCCATAAGATCCCTTAGATTTGGCTTTGGGAAAGGACCATAAGAAGGACAGGGAAGTGTCGAAACATTTGAAAGGAAAGGGAAAGGAGGAGTCGGGACAAAGCTATTGCAATGGCAACGGTAGCAGCATTACAAACCCAGACAGGGCAGGGAAGGAATGGAATGGAGTGTGGAGGTAAGGAATACGGTAAAGGAAGAAATTTTGTCCCCAGATTACAGAGGGATCAATGTGCACACTGTAAGAGAAAAGGGCATTGGAGAAATTAATGTCCCGAGAGAAGCAGGGGGAGAGGTAGAGGAGCGATGCAGGCTCATTTTGAAGAAGATTGACGGGGACCTGGGGAATCTACCCTAGCTGATACACTGGTTAAATTAAGGCTAGGGGAACAACAAAGAGACATGGAATTTTTAATTGACACAGGAACAACATATTCAGTTTTAAATCAAGCCTTGACACCAATAAATGATGACTTTGTAACTGTAAAGGGAGCCACTGGCCAAAATGAAAAGGCATATTTCTTAAAACCCCTCAAATTCA
>JANVCC010009722.1:382852-462491 GCA_025345505.1 Todiramphus chloris collaris
AGCAGTAAAATGTGTTCCCCGATCCGAGGACATTACAAAAGGTACCCCAAATCTTGGTATTATTTCATGTAGGAAGGCCTTTGAAACTTCCCTAGCTTTATTTGTTCAACAAATGGCTGGACCCCTCCCCCTGTGGCCAGGTCTTTTTGTCTCTCTTAAGTACAGCAATTTACCTCCTTGACAAACAAGTATGGGAAAATTCTTTAAGAGAAGAAGGAAAACAGAAGAACTCCCCAAAACCCCAACAACACTGTTAGAAATTCAAAGGTCATAAGAAAGGACTCCCAGTAGACTACTAGTGAAGCAGCAATTTCTTATACTTTCTTGCAAGAGTGGGTGTCCTGACGTGTGTAAAACAAACTCTACAACCCATAAAAGGTTATAAAGCACGTATGTTTATTACAGTGCCGGGTGCAAGGGGGATCGTTCCTCCTAACTTGCACACCGAAGTGTCCATCAAGCAGGTATTTATTACACCAAAGCATGCATATTTAACAGAGTTAGTTACATATTAATGATATGGGGTTGGATTATTATAATCAGTTCCGGGAACTCATTATCATAGGCCTCCTCCCATTGGCGCTTGCGCAATGCTGTCTGGTGGTCATGGGCCGGGGTCTTCGGGGGTCTTTGGGAGGAAGGCTCTCAGTCTTCCTCCCAGTGTACTTTTCACCTTTTGTCTCAGGATGCAGAGTTGCGATGAGTCAGAGATCACAAGACTGGGGGGAGGCTTTTCTTTATTTCTCCCTGTCTTGAGTTAGCTTCCCTTATCTACAAGCCATGCAAGATGAGCTAAGGCCCATAAAGCTTGTCAAGTCTCAAGGCCTCAACATCCTTTCAGCTGTTTATCTCAGGATGCCCCAGGATAACAATCGCTTCTCAACTTGCTTCATTATCTTTCAAGCAGAATACTGTCCCCCTCACTTCAATTCCCCCCTTTTCTTCTAACTTAGTAAGTACTTTCACTAATAACTCCAGGTGAGGTGAGGTCCTTCTGAAAATATTTACCAGAGTCTAGTCTCTGTCTTAACTGGTGTTTCTTCCCACAACTATAATCGTCCAATAAATTTGAAGCCCAACCCATAAAGCATCTAAAAGACACGTACATTAATATTCCCAACACTATCAACCCCACTATCATCATAAACAATGTTTTTACCATGCCAAGTTTGGTTACCACAAAGTCAATTTCCCCCACAGCTCCTGAAATCCCAATGAGGTATCATCTTCTGTTACCACGTGTAAGATCTTTGTTTGATCCCAGATTTTATGCAGGTCCATCTCAATCTGACGTTCTTGATTCACATAGTAACAGTAGGACCTATTAACAACTGTACAGACTCCTCCTTCTTTGGCTAATATCAAATCCAGGGCCATACGGTTTAAACTAATAAATACCAGAACCCCCCTTTTCTTGTGAGTTCCTAAAAGTCAATTTACCATTATTGTCCTGGGTAATTTCCTTTCCCTATCTGTCCTGATGGAGCTTTTAAACCTGTGTGAGGACTATTTTGTAAACAGGCTTCACGCTTTTGTGTTACCTGCATCATAGTAGTATATATATGTTGAGCAACTATACATTGGTTCAGATACTTTTGTAATGCCTCTGCCCCCCATGTGTTTTCTTATGCTCTACCATCACCACAGCTCGTAACAGCATCAGTGGTACTATTATTTTACCTTGTGAAGTCGCTACCCCATTTACCCATTTCCATGTTCCCACCTAGATCCGCAATTAACTTCTGATCTTCCTTTCAACACCTTGGCTCACAATTAATTTGTATTTTACCATCTGGGATCAAGGATGACACCTCCACCTCACCAGCCCCAGCCACTCTTTTTGCCTCGCAGTCTGCCATTGCCAAGATTTTGTGCAGTTGTTCCTTTCTGGTGAGCTTTACAGTGCATAATGGCCACCTTCTCTGCTAACTGAACTGCTTCCAGGAGTTTAAGAATTTCTTTAGCATGCTTTATATGCTTTCCCTGGGTAGACAAATGTCCCCTTTCCTTTCAGATCACTCCATGGGCATGTACTACCGCAAATGCGTATTTAGACTCCGTCCAAATATTAATCCTTTTTCCTTTTGCCAGTCCCAGCACACAAGTTATTGTTTCTGCCTTTTGTGCTGAGGTGTCTGGAGCGAGAGCTCTGGACTCTATTACCTGTTCTGTAGTGGTTACCGCATATCCTGCTTTGAGGGTGCCTTGTTGAACAAAGCTGGTTCTGTTGGTGTACCAGGAGTCTTCAGCATCTTCCAGTGGCTCCTCTTTCAAGTCCGGTCGGCTGGAATATACTGCCTCAATGGTCTCCAGGCAAACGTGTATCACTGGATCCCCGGGGGTCCCACTGAGAAAAGATGCTGGATTGACAATGTTAGTAACCAGTATCTCCACATCATCCAGCTCCACCAGAATGGCCTGATACCTAAAGAACCTCTGTGGTGACAGCCAGTGTCCCCCCTTCACCTCTAGTACTGCAGATACAGCATGGGAGACCAATACTGTAATCCTCTGGCCCAGTGTGAACTTTCATGCTTCTTAGCTGTTAAGCACTACTGCAGCTACCGCTCTTAAACAACTGGGCCATCCTTTACTAACTTCATCAAGTTGTTTAGAGAAATATGCCACTGCCCTTCAGTACGGTCCCAAATTTTGGGCCAGAATTCCCAAGGCTATTCCCTGTTTTTCATAAGAGAATAACCAGAAGGGTTTGGTAACCCTAAAGCAGGAGCTCTCATCAGTTCTTTTTTCAACTGATTAAATACTTGCTCAGCCTCCTCATCCCAAATGAGGCTCTTTGAATTAGTTTTTAAAAGTTCATAAAGTGGTTTTACCAAAAGTCCATAGTTGTATATCCACAAATGGCACCACCCTGTCATGCCTAAAAACGTACAGAGTTCTTTAGCAGTGTGTGGTCTGGGGATCTGGCAAATGGCTTCCTTCCTTGCAGTCCCTAAGGTTCGTTGTCCAGCGGTGATCTCATATCCAAGGTAGGTTACTTGCTGCTGAGCCACCTGGGCTTTCTGGGGAGAGACTCAATAACCATTTAGTCCAAGAAAATTCAGCAAACTGACTGTCCATCCCATACACATGTCCTTTGTTTCAGTGGCCACTAATAAGTCGTCCACATATTGCAATACCACCCCTATTCCAGGTGGATGTTCCCATTGTTCCAGGTCTTTGGCTAGTTGGTTCCCAAAAAGAGTGGGGCTGTTCTTAAATCCCTGTGGCAATACTGTCCATGTGAGTTGTGTTCTTCTCCCAGAATCTGGGTTTTCCCACTCCAAGGCAAACAAGGGCTGGCTCTCCAAACTCAGGGACAAGCAAAAGAAGACATCCTTCAGATCCAATATGGTAAACCAAGCCAATTCAGATATTAATTTAGTTAAAAATGTATATGGATTTGCCACTACTGGATATAAAACCTCTGTTACCCTGTTAATGGCCCTCAGATCCTGCACTATCCTGTAACTCCCATTTGGTTTCTTAACTGGCAGGATAGGCGTCTTATATTCCGATTCACACTCTGTTAGCAATCCATATTTTATAAACTGTTCAATTATTGGTTGAATTCCTGTTTTGTCTTCTAATTTTAGAGGGTATTGTTTAATTTTTACTGGCTGGGTCCCTGGTTTGAGTTTTACCACTACTGGAGGGCAGTTTTCGCCCTCACAGGTATTTCTGATTCCCATACTCCTGGAAATACTTGTTTTTTTTATTTCCTCGGGTACACCAGTTTTGATGGGGGTGCTAATGAGAGCCAAGATTATTGTTGTTGTTAAAAAGATTTCAATTAATTGTTCATTCCCTATTTTAAATTCTAGTTTTCCTTTTTCAAATTTTATTTCTGCTCCCAAGTGCTCCAAGAAATCTCGCCCTAATGATGGCTTGGGTGAGTTTGGCATATACAAAAATTTATGTATCCCTAACTGCTTGCCTAATTTGAATTTGAGGGGTTTTAAGAAGGTTTTTTAAGAAGTTTTTTTTTAGGCCTTTTCACTTTGGCCAGTGGCTTCCTTTACTGCTACAAAGTCATCATCTATCGGTGTCAAGGCTTGATTTAAAACTGAATATGTCTCTTCGTTGTTCCCCTAGCCTTAAATTAACCAGTATATCAGCTAGGGTAGATTCCCCAGGTCCCCGTCAATCTTCTTCAAAATGAGCCTGCATCGCTCCTCTACCTCTCCCCCTGCTTCTCTCAGGACATTAATTTCTCCAATGCCCTTTTCTCTTACAGTGTGCACATTGACCCCTCTGTAATCTGGGGACAAAAATTTCTTCCTTTACCCCATTCTTTACCTCCATCCTCCATTCCATTCCTACCCCGCCCTGTGTGGGTTTGTAATGCTGCTACCCTTGCCATTGCAATAGCTTTTTCCAGACTCCTTTCCCTTTCCTTTCAAATGTTTCAACACTTCCCTGTCCTTCTTACAGTCCTTTTCCAAAGCCAAAACTAAGGGGCCTGTAGTGGGTCTGGCTGAGCTGCTTTTCCCCATCCAGCCCTCATGCTGCAGCACTGGGAGCTGGAGGGTGTTGATAACACACCCGTGTTATGACTGCCAGTGCTCACATGGCACCAGAGGATGGGGGGCAGGATGGGAGAGAAGATACAGCCAACCTGAGCTGACCAGTGGAATATTCCATACCATATGACGTCAGCTCTACTATAAAGGGAGAGGGCAGGAGGAGGATGGGGGGGCATTCTGCTTTGTCCTCCAAGCGGCTGCTACGTGTTCCTGGAGCCCTGCTTCCTGGACTTGGCCCGACATCGCCTGTGGACGGGAAGTAGAAAATAACATCTTATCTATCATAACCCACACCCCTTTGCTTTGCGTCTCATTCTCTCCCTGCGTGCCGTGCTGAAGGGG
Source organism: Todiramphus chloris collaris (assembly GCA_025345505.1). Lineage (NCBI taxonomy): Eukaryota > Metazoa > Chordata > Aves > Coraciiformes > Alcedinidae > Todiramphus > Todiramphus chloris. Next base: position 387,721 of record JANVCC010009722.1, read on the forward strand.
GTCGGGGGGAGTGATAGAAGGGCTTGGTGGGCACCTGGTGCCGTGCCGGGGTCAACCCACCACAGGGTCTTATCCTCTGCTACTCAGGATGATTTCTAACACAGAAAAACATATCTGAATATACTACTTCATCTCATTTCCCTCCAAAATCACCATCAGCTCCACCAAGGCATCACATTCCAAGGCACCTCCTGCCAGCCACCCCAGCCCCCCCCCCCCACTCAATCCATACAGTGGCCATACATAGGTACAATATCCCTCAGCCTTTCTAAGGATCAAGTTCCCTCCTGGCTGATCTCCCAGATGCCTCCAATGTGCGAAAATGCACCACAAGGGGTTTTACGATGCATCTCCTGACTCTGTCCCCCACCCATTGCACTGTTTACACAATCCTACATCTCTTACAATAACAATAGGTAACAAGACACAACCAAATTATCCCAATCACAACATACAACAACAAAAGGTCCTTATACCAAATCACCTGAAACTGGCCCTGAATTTGCATCTGTACAGTTCCAGGGACAGTCTTAAAAGTTCTCAGTTCTGTGCTAATTCAGAACTTCGTCAAAAGTATCACAAACATAACACACTGAAAACAATAATACACAAAAAAATAACCAGACACTAAATTAATTCAATGGGGTCTTGTATCCCTATTTTGCTTTTCTTTTATCCAATTTATAACCCCAAATTTAGCAGAAATCAAACCCCCTTGCGTTCCAGCTGATCCTCAGATAGCAGAGGGGATGGGGGCGGCTGGGCTTGATTCCTGATACACAGCTGATAACAAGACACAATTCACTCAACCGGTTATTATTGTTTGTTTTGTTGTTTTTGTTCCCGGGAATCACTAACAGGTTACAATCACTTCGTTCTTCTCCAGCTGCAGCCCTCGTGGAACAGCGGAACCACGATTCGGAACTTCACACTCGCTGCGCAGCTGCGCTGCGTCTCACACACAGAGACCACTTACTTCAGAGCTAGCTCAATGCACTCATACCATTTATAACTGTAAGAATAGGTGTCAATATCTCTAATTTACCTACTCCCATCATGCTGACAACACAATCAAGAATTTTAACACATAGGTCGACCACTACTCCTCCCAGAACCTGTAATTGCTTCGTTCGTCTCCGGCCATGCTCCCCCATGGGACAACAGAACCACGGATTGGAACTCCGCACTCGACTTTTATTGAGCTCAAACCACACACGGTACCGTTACCAAGCCACTCCGGCCAGGAGAACCCAAGTCACCATTGACTTCCCGATAGTGCACTGTTACCAGCCACCCAGGGGCGAGTAAACTTGAGTAAAATTGATGTTTGGAATTCTTTACCCTTGTAATTCTCAACCCAGTGGGGGGGTAGAAATAAGTGATGTATATTTAAAACAATATGTGGCCCAGATACTGTCTCTTGTGAAATCTCTTCGACAGGAAGCTCAGCTGGCACAGACCCTGCCTTTGGACTTTGCTGTTCACAACATCCAGCCGGGAGATTGGGTCCTAGTTAAGGAGTGCAAAGAAGCACCACTGGTGGGGAAGTGGTGTGAACCTTTCCAGGTGTTACTCACCACAGAAACAGCCATCAAGACAACTGAACACGGGTGGACCCATCATACTCGGGTCAAGGTCTCCGAGGCCCCGGAGATTTGGACATCTTGGTTGGAGGAGAAGGACGGGAGGCCACGACTGACACTCCGCAAGAGTGGACCAGAGCAGAAGCCAGTGCATTGACATCGGGGGAAGCCTCATGTGCCTACTCACAGACTGCCTGCTGAAATAGTCTGGATCGGCTTCCCTCCTGTCGGAGGGAATTAGGTTAGGAGATTAGGTTACACCAGTTGATGATGAAAATTGGGAAGGCCCCTTTGCCAACAGGAACAGGGCTTTAAAAGGGCATTATTGGGTTTGTGGCCAATATGCTTATCGCAGGTTACTTCCAAACTGGTCAGGGATGTGGGGTATACTAGACCAGTGTTCTTTCTGCTACCACAAGTTCAGGGAAATCAGTTAGGAATCAAGGTGTATGATGATCTAATCAGAGAAAAGTGGTCAATTGGTCGACAGAAAATGATGACACTGCAGATAATTGCAAAACCAAAAAAGACCTGGGAACAGAAAATTAAGTCAATGATAACTAAAGTTTGTAAAGACAATTATTAAGAAAATAAAATAGGAGGGACTGTAAGGAATGAAGGTTTGTCTTTACAAAACAAGCTGTGGGCCTGCTGTAGATAAGACTAGCACCAAGAGACAAGAAGAAGAATAGGATGGATTCCACTGATTGAAGAATGGAATGAGATTTGTCTTTGCAAATAAACTGTAGGTCTACTGGTGAATGAAATTTAGATACAATGGGATGAGCCATGAATTCTGTAAGGGATTAAAAAGGTGGGTGAGGGTTATACATTAACAGGGAATCTTAGATATTAAGCATTCTGGGAAGTCTGTACCTCTCAAGTACCTCAGCCAATGGGGAAAGTGAGAGGGAAAAGCGGACGGGAAATTAGGATAAAAAGGAGGCTGCATCCTCCAAAAATTTGAGACACCCCAGGGAAATGCCCCATGGCCTATTATTCAAATAAAGTAAAGGACTCCTCTGTCTCCTTTTTGGACATAAACCTCTGGTGTTTGTGGATTAATTTTCCTGACAAGTGCCATTCTATTCTGTAAAACTACTTTTGAGAGTGAATTTACCTCTATCTGCAGACCACGGATAGCATCTGTGGTGATGTTAAATATATTATCCAGAGTGGCTGAAATATTCACTACAGCTTTCTCGAGTTCACTGACCCCTAACCAAGGGAAAAAAGAAATAATCTCACAAAACTATGGAATCCTGTTCTCCTTCTCACTAAGGGATTCTCCTCTTATTTAGATCTTATCCAGGGTGTCCACAGAATTCCTATGGGAGGTTGTGAATGACTATAAATCTTATTTTGAGGGATTAAGTGCCCAATTGTACACATTCCCTTCCATCCTGCAGGGAGTTGCTTCCTACTAATGCCGTCTCTACACAACCACCAATACCCATTGGGTAGCTTACAAGGCCTGTTGGTGGCTATTAGGTTGGCCCCATAGAAAGTTCTCACACTGTGCCATCCATACTGATAAGGTCAATTTCCCATCATGTCCCAACCTCGAGTACTATAAGTTTGCAGTTCTGTGCTATTACAAAAATCTATGTACGTAACATTCAATCCTGTCAATTTCCACGTGCCTACTTCCACTGTAGTCTGATTTCTCCAATAATCATTCCATCCATCATTACAAGTACAATTATTACAATTGAAACAGATAAATGAGGAGCAAAGGCAATTTTTTAATCTATTCCTCCAGCTAGAGTTATTACTGCTAACCAGAAATTGAGTTTCAATATCCTCTAATATTTGTAAATTGAATTTTGGGCCGAGCCCATAACTTACATTATCAGGAGAACAATAACCCCCATCAGGCCTTCTCCAAAATTCATGCCAAGATAGTTCCACTGAGTTGAGGCTACCCCATGTAGTAGGACCAAGGTAAGAAAATAGGATGTTAAGTATTGCCTTGGTTGTTGGGGTATTCGGAGAGATATGTGTATGTGTGTGAAAGAGAAGTACAATTAAGTATGAAGTGAGTGTGGAGCCTGGATCCGTGATTCCGTCTTTCTGCGAGGAAAGCAGCCAGAGAAGGGCAAAGCAAAAGTGAATTTGTTGTTAAAAAGTCTCCGAGGGTCCGAATGGGAAATAAGGATAGCTGGCTTAAAAAGAAAATGGGGGGCAGAGAGAGAATCCCTGGGAACATTCCTCCAGACAGTCCCTTAGGGACGATGTGGACAAATTGGAAAGACATGTCTTGTACTAGGAATAAGGATAAGAAAAAGATGATACAGTACTGTTGTTTTACTTGGACCAAGGAAAATATTAAACCCACATCTGTCTTTTGGACAAAATATGGGGCAGATGAAGATTATATATTGTCATTTTATGGACTCAACATGTCATTGTTGAGACAGACTCAACTCACACTACTTCTCCAACAGCTCAAACCTATTGTAGCTACAAGCACTTTTATAACCATTCTGATAACAAGTGCCCACACCTGATTGGCCTAAGCAAAGACCACCTGTCCACAATTAACTTTGGCAAGCTTTCTCTGTTTGTGAACTGGTGGTTCTTTTCTCAGGACTTTCTGGCCTCCTCAAGGGTGCACAGATGTTCAATCAAGGTATCTAACTCACATTCTAATCCCTTGGACAAGCTGAGGTTTCCCACAACAGGATATGTTAGACCTTAAATTTGTATGTTAATAAGAAAAAGCCACTTTCTTGAGAAGAATCAGACTATGCCTCCTGCTGTAAAGGGGGTTCTGTTACCCGGTTGTTTTGAGGTGGTGGGATAGATAACTTACCTAGCTAATGCCATATCTTTAAGCTATACCTCTTGAGCATTGTCTGAATGAAATATTACCGAACTAACTTGTCTTAAGAAAGACTTGCATTAGCCAATATAGCTTAGAAAAGACTAATATTAATTAACCATTGTGTATGTGTTAACCCAAGCAAGAAAAGGGATGTTGCAAGGGGAAAAGAAACAATAGATAAGGAAGGATAGGATGGCTTAATCAGTTACAAGACCAAGCTGAAGCCAGCCTTGAGGTTGCAACAGAGACAACCCAGCAAATTTTGAGTCAAGGTGAAAAGTGCATAGGGAGGAAGACATAGGGCATTCCTCCCAAAGACCCTGGCCTGAGACCACCAGGAGGTACGGTGCATGTGTCAAAAGGAGGAGCTGAAGGTGGAGCATATGGAAATGATTTCTTGGAACTGATTACCCTAAGGACGCCCTTTTGGGGAAAGATGAATATGTATAGGCAATTGTGAATATGCATTATTAAGTGGGGTAAATATGGGATGGTTGATCAGTGGGGTGCGCACACTTGTGGAGGGGTGACCCCCCCTCATGCTGCCCAGCGCTGAATAAACATACCTACTTTACAACCTTCTGGGCTGTGGAGTCTGTTTTCCACATGTCAGTTTCCATTAAGAACAAATGAGAGAGATTCTAAAGAAAAGACTAAGAATTCCAAAATGTGGGATCCCTTAGAATGTTTACCCCGTCCCTATAATTCACCCCCTGTGGAACCTAACCCTCCCCCGCAGAAACCTGAAGCAGGATCCTTACTAGACTCCTTGCCACCCCTAGAAGAACAGGAGATTCACCAGGAAACTGTGGCCCATGCTCTTGCTCAAACCATTTACTATGGGCTTAAAAAAGAATTTGAACAATGCAAGAGAGATCTTTTGAAATTCCCTATGCCCTCAGGAAAAAAAAAAAAAAAACAAAAAACCCACAACCTCCCCCTCAGAATAACTGAGGATTTATATTCTCTCCAAGAAGTTCCCCCTAGGAACAGGACAAGTGGAATATGTTAGTTCCCTGCTCACAAGTACAGAAGTAAGGAATTTTTTTTTTAAAAAAGGAAATGAAACCTTTGATTGAGCATCCCATGGGATTAGCTGAACAGATGGATCAATTCCTGGGACCTAATTTTTACTCCTGGACAGAGATGATGTCCATAATGAATATTTTATTTACTGGGGAGGAAAGAGGATTGATTAGGCGGGCAGCCATGCAGAAATGGGAAAAAGGAAACCCGCCAGGCCAGGGAGTCATCCTGGCTGAACAAAAATTTCCTAATGTGGACCCAAACTGGAATAATAATGATCCAGTACATCGAACTAACATGAAAGATTTGAGCGACCTAATAATAGAAGCTGTAAAGGAGGCTGCTCCTAAGTCTCAGAACCTTAGTAAAACTTTTGAGACCGAGCAGGAGAAAGATGAGACACCCTCAGCATTTTTATAATGTCTGAGAGACCAAATGAGGAAATATTCGGGTATGAATCCTGAAGATCCTGTAGCACAAGGTCTTCTAAAGGTCCATTTTGTGACCAAAGCATGGCCTGATATTAGGAGAAAGGTACAGAAAACGGATGGCTGGAGTGAAAGATCTTTGGAAGATTTACTGAGGGAGGCCCAGAAAGTGTTTGTGAAAAGGGAAGAAGAAAAGCAGAAACAGAAAGCAAAAATGATGGTATCTGCTGTGGATCAGGTAGTGAAGAAAAGAATAGAGCCAGTATCCCAGAGAGGTAGAGGGGAAGGTTGGACAAAAGGAAGAGGGAGGGGTGTGAGAAATGTAATTGGAGGAGGAATTAGCCGAGGCAGGGGAAGACCTTGGCAATTGCCACAGGTCAGTTATCCCTCCACAGGATGTTATCATTGGGGTAAACAGGGATGTCTTAAATGAGAATGCCCTGAGCTAAGAAAAGAAGAAAGAGTGATTCCCTTAATGACCTTTGAAGATGAGTAGGGAGGTCAGGGGTTTCTTAATTTAAGGTCCCATCAAGAACCCTTGATAAATTTGAAGGTGGGACCCCAGGAGGACGACGTTGTGTTCCTGGTTGACACTGGAGCTTCTAGAACTTCATTAAATTTTATACCTCAAGGGCTGAAACTATCAGACCAAAGAATAACAGTCTCAGGGGTAAAAGGGGAAGGATTCTCAGTCCCCATGTGTGAAAATACCATCTTAAAATTAGGTGATGAGATAATTCATGGGCGACTTTTATATATCCCTGTTGCCGGAAGTAATTTATTAGGAAGAGATTCAATAATACAGTTAGGATTGGAATTGAGAGCTCAGGATGACCAGATTGTAGTATCCGTGGCTTTATTAACAGAGGAAGATGAAAGTCAGATTGATCCAATAGTATGGGTGTGAGAGGGTAATTGAGGTGGATTAAATATTACCCCCTTAAAGATCAAACTTAAAAGGGACAATGAAATTATTTGCCAAAGACAGTATCCCATTCCATTGGAAGGCTGTAGGGGCCTCCAACAAGTTATAGAGCATTTAATTAAGGATAGACTTTTAGAACCATGTATGTCTCCTTTTAACACCCCAATTTTACCAGTAAAAAAACCCAGATGGATCATATCGTCTGGTACAGGACTTAAGAAAATTAAACCAAATAGTCCAAGTGCATCACCCAGTGGTTCCTAATCGTTACACTCTATTGAGTAAAATGCCACATGACCATGGATGGGTTAGTGTGATTGATTTAAAGGATGCCTTCTGGGCATGTCCACTGGACCCTGATAGCAGAGATATGTTTGCTTTTGAATGGGAAGATCCTTCCACAGGATGAAACCAACAATTTAGATGGGCAGTTTTACCTCAAGGATTCACTGAATCACCAAATTTATTTGGACAAGCATTGGAACAAGTATTAGAGAAGTTTAAAGTACAAACTGAAGTTGCCCTTCTACAATAGGTAGATGATCTTTTAATCTCAGGGAAAAAGAAGGGAAACGTAAGGGAAACCACAAATGCTTTGTTAAATTTCCTGGGGAAACAGGGACTAGGAGTATCAAAAAACAAACTGCAATACATGGAAAGAGAAGTTAAATATTTAGGACATCTAATCAGTGAAGGGAAACGGAGGATAAATCCGGAGAGGATAAAAGGAATAGTTGAATTATCTCTCCCAAAATCTAAAAAGGAGATGCAAAAATTTTGGGGACTGACAGGCTATTGTCGCCTATGGATTGAATAGTGCGCACTGAAAACAAAGGGATTATATTTAAAATTGCTAGAAGAAGAGGCTAATGATTTAGTATGGACTAATGAAGAAAAAGAATTAATACAGGAATTAAAACAAAGTTTAATCACTGCTTCTGTGTTAGTGTTGCCCTCCCTTGACAAACCCTTCCACTTGTTTGCTACCATAGATAAGGGAACAGCCCTGGGGGTGTTAACCCAAGAATGGGGAGGAAAGGGACAACCAATTGCCTATTTAAGCTATTGGACCCAGCATCTCGAGGGTGGCCAGAATGTGTACAGGCAGTAGCAGCCAAAGCCCTCTTGGTGGAAGAAAGCAGAAAACTAACTTTTGGAGGAGCACTTAAAGTACTCCACATCAAGTAAGGACAATTCTGACCCAAAAGGCAGGAAGATGGCTCACTGATTCTAGGATTTTGAAGCATGAGGCAATTTTAATGGAAAAAGATGACTTAGTTCTAACTGCTGAGTCATGCCTCAATCCTGCCACCTTTCTATGGAAAGGGGAAACTTATAACCAAGAACTTGAACATGACTGCCTGGATATAATAGAATATCCTACCAAAGTGTGACCTGACTTGAGGGACCTACCCTTGTCAGCAGGTCTCCGTTTCTTTATTGATGGGTCCTCCAGAATCATACAGGGAAAAAGGCACAATGGTTATGGAATTATTGATGGAGAAAATCAAAGTGTAAAAGAATCAGGAAGACTAACGAACAATTGGTCTGCCCAGACATGTGAATTATATGCTTTAAATAAAGCATTACAATTGTTAGATGGGATAGAAGGGATGATTTATACTGATTCAAGGTGTGCTTTTGGGGTAGTTCAAACATTTGGAAAAATATGGGATGAAAGAGGATTAATTAACAGTAAAGGAAAGGAGTTGGTACATGGGGAATTGGTGAAACAGGTTTTAAAGAATTTACTCCTACCCAGAGAAATTGCAGTAGTCCATGTCAGCGGGCATCAGAAAGGGAACTCCCTGGAAGCTAGAGGAAACAGATTAGCAGATGAGGTAGCTAAAGAAGATGCCCTAAGGCCTGAATTAGGATGCGTAATGTTACTCCTTGTGTGTCTGAATCAAAGGGGATTCCAAGTTTACCTGAAGGAGAGAAAAAGCAGTTGAAGGAATTCTGAGCTATTGGAACAGAAGAAGGGAAGTGGATTCTCCCAGATGGACAAGAAATAAACAAATTATGAGGGAAATAATGGCTATTTTACACCAAGGGAGTCACTGCGGGTTACAAGCAATGTGTGATTTAACCTTAAAGAAATATGGATGCATAGGAATTTATACTATAGATAAACAAATTTGTGAAAGGTGCATTGTTTGTAAAAAGATAAATAAAAAGGTTCTCAAGAAACAACCTCAAGGAGGAAGAGAACCCGGTTTAAGATGTTTTCAAAGTATCCAAGTGGATTTTGCAGAATTACCACCTATAGGAATGTTGAAATACATCCTGGTATTAGTTGACCATCTAACAGTATGGGTGGCAGCATATCCAATGGCTACAGCCACAGCTGCAGGAGCAATTAAAATCCTTCTAGAACAAATTATTCCCAGGTATGGAATAATTGAAAATATAGATTCAGATCAAGGAAGTCACTTTACATTCAAGGTGCTTCAAGGGACTATGGAAGGATTAGGGATATCTTAGCACTTCCATACTCCCTGGCATCCCCCCTCTGTTGGGGAATGGCTAGAAAACAAGGGCCATGTATCTTTAAAGGAAATGCTTGCTGAGGCTCAGAAGAAGTTATAGCAAGGAACAGCAAGGTCAGCATGTCCTTGTGCTTGTGAGTTGTACGATAACAATGTGGTCGAAGGAATGAGGATGTGGGTTGTAACTATCACTGCAAGGGGGTTGAATTATGAAAATGTATTCTTTAAGCAATAACCAATGAGTAACAGACAAGTGTGCCTATTAATAAGATGACTGTATAAAAGCACCCTTCTGATCTCTAATAAACGAAGTTTGCCTACCAATCATATTGATTTACTGCATTTTCCCTCGCTGCTCCGCACCCCTCCTCTGGTAGGGTTGAATGAATGAATCAGACCCTAAAGAAACAATTACCAAAGTTAATTATAGAAACTAAATTGCCCTGGATTAAATGCTTGCCCATTGCCTTATTGAGAATTCGAACTGCACCTCGGAAAGACTTAGGTGTATCTCCCTGTGAAATGCTGTTTGGCTTACCTTATATGGGTGGAGTAGGAAAAATCCCAAGGTTTGAAACCAAAGATAGATTTCTTAAGAACTATATACTCGGGCTGTCCTCTTCTTTATCCTTCCTCAGAATTAAAGGACTCCTTGCACAAACTCCACCATTGCAATTTGCAGTCTATACCATCCAACCTGGGGAATGGGTTCTGATTAAGTCATGGAAGGAATTCAAACTGCAGCCTGAGTGGGGCAGTCCTTTCCAGGTTCTACTGACAACTGAAACTGCTGTGAGGACTGCTGAGAAAGGCTGGACTCAATTACACCAGTCTCAAAGGACCAGTGGAACCTCCCTCTGAGGACAGACGTTGGTAAATACAGCCCACAGAGAATCCTCTGCTCATCACACTGAAAAAGCAATAATTAAAAAAAACTGTCTGAAATATTGGTTTAGTAGTAGAGATTTTGTTTGTAGTTTTTATTGCACTAGTATTTATCTGTTGTGTTTGGGGTTGTAAAAGGATGAAAGTGTTCAAAATAATGTTAATATGTTGTTTATACTTCACTAACATGAAAGCAGGAGTGCCAGATCATGCCTGAAAACCACTACAATTCATCATCTCAGGGAGGCCTGAGCTCCAGAGCATCACGTTTGACGCTTGCCGTATTTTTGGATTGTGGGGGTCTAGAGAGCCAAAGGGCACTGAGCAATGCAGAGAAGTACATGTGTCCTGAACCAGTAGAGGGTTGGACACTTCATAGGGAGGGTCCTCCTTCCCCTCTTGGAGTATGTTTGGTGGATGTAGTGGGTCTGGCTGAGCTGCTTTTCCCCATCCAGCCCTCATGCTGCAGTACTGGGAGCTGGAGGGTGTTGATAACACACCCGTGTTATGACTGCCAGTGCTCACACGTCACCAGAGGCTGGGGGGGCAAGATGGGGGAGGGGATACAGCCGACCTGAGATGACCAGTGGGATATTCCATACCATATGACATCAGCTCAACTATAAAGGGAGAGAGCAGGAGGAGGACAGAGGGGCATTCGGCTTTGTCCTCCGAGCAACTGCTACGTGTTATGGAGCCCTGATTCCTGGACTCAGCCTGACATCGCCTGTGGATGGGAAGTAGAGAATAACATCTTTATCTATCATTACCCACGGCTCTTTTATTTTCATCTTATTCTCTCCCTGCATGCTGTGCTGACGGAGGTGGGGGGGAATGATAGAAGGGCTTGGTGGGCACCTCATGCCTAGCCAGGGTAAACCCACCACAGTGGACTACTCATATTAATGGATGGATAGCAGATATGAATTGAGAAACTTGGCATTGGAAACCCATAAAACAGATGATTACCATCTCAAAAGGACACACTACCCACAATTGCCAAGAAGGGGGATGTAATCCTATAATAATTACGATCAATAATGCCAATAATAATGTCACTCGACCCTATCGACTAGGGATACAGGTCACAGGGAAAGATCCATTAGGACTATTCAGAATAATGGTAGCAGAATTTGAAAATAGAAGTTCAAACAAGGGTGAAGAGTGGAAAAGTACACAGAAACCTAGGACAGAGGTAGGAGAACTTTTAAATGATCCTACAGTAGTAAAAGTAGTAAGAATTGAGGATTTGAGACAGATATTTGAAGTAGAAACAGGATATGAAGACACAAATGCCTGGGTGGAATGGATAAAATACACTGTGAAAAGATTAAATAAGAGTGATCGTTATCCACGTGCCTCAGGTCAACCTAAACCACAAGTTGTTCCTTTTCCCCTAGGATGGTCCAATGACTGCCCAGGAATGGAGCGCATTATTGCATTATATCGGGAAAGAACAGCCTGGGGAAATGGTACCTGTCAAACACTTTCCCTTTTGTTCCCAGCCTTGCTGAATAAGGACATTCAGATACCCTCTATTCCCACAGGTGTAGTTGGAAACCACACGGCTTGTCTCTCACGACAGGGCGGAGTGGCTACACAATTTTTGGGGAAGTTCTCAGGATGTAAGAGAACTTTGAATGTGACAAATGATAAAAGTAGGAAGTACTCATCATTACAGGTTCCGAGAGCTGACTTGTGGTGGTATTGTGGAGAGAGAGTTTTGAGGAACACTCTTCTGTCCAATTGGGAAGGCACTTGTGCTATTGTACAGTTCACTATCCCATTCACCCTGGCATTCTGAGAGGATAAGGCTTCTAGAGATGTAGCGTGCAGGGACGGACTCCGACAGCACAGCCAATATGGTTGTAATCAGAAGTCACTTTATTAAGTACAACAGGCTATATTTATACACGAGACAATACTGCTCACGCACCCAGGTCACTTCTCATTGGCCCCACGCTCAAACCCAGAGTCTGTCCACGCACACTTCAAACACTTTTAATTGGCTGTCGATTCTCTTGGGTTTCTTCCTTCAGCACCCTGTTTTTCTCCTCTTATCTGCCTGTTTTGCCAGGTGCTTCTGCTATTCTCATCCTTAGTCTTATCTCCTCAAGGTCGGGGCAGTGTTGGCTGTTTTTTGGCCTTGCAGGCCTTAACATAACTACTTCTAGCTAACAACTATTTCTGTCCTACTCCTATCAATCCCTACATAGAGAGAAGAAAATCAGGATGAAAAGAAGCATATTAGGAACTTTCTTTGATGATAGAATTTATATAGACTTGATTGGAGTTCCGCGAGGACTTCCTGATGAATTTAAGGCTAGGAATCAAATTACTGTGGGTTTTGAATCATTTAGTTTTTGGTGGGTCACAGTAAATAAAAATGTAGATTGGATCAATTATATCTATTATAATCAACAAAGATTCATAAATTATACCAGAGATGCAGTTAAAGGAATAGCAGAACAATAGGATGCCAATAGTAGAATGACATGGGAAAATCGGATGGTCCTACATATGATGTTAGCAGAGAAAGGAGGAGTATGCGTTATGTTAGGGGGACAGTGTTGCCCATTTATACCAAATAACACTGCTCCTGATGGAACGATTACCAGAGCCTTACAAGGTCTTACTACTTTGGCTGATGCACAAGCAGAGAATTCAGGAGCAGATACTTCTCTTACTGGGTGGTTGGAATTTTGGTTTGGAAAATGGATGGGAATGGTGGTATCGATTTTCACTTCTCTAATAGTGGTAGCAGGGATATTAGTGGCCATAGGGTGTTGTATAATCCCTTGTGTTAGGGGTCTAATACAGAGATTAATAGAAACTGCAATAACTAAGAAGATGCCTCTAGAACCACCACCTTATGAGAATAATATGCTGCTCCTAGAGGAACAAGAGACAGATGATAGAGAGGCTCAAGAAAAAGAATGTGAAACAATGCTGGCCAGGTTAGAAGCCTCATACGGAACAAGACCTCAAAAAGATGCAAAAGGCAACATGTGAGTGTAAAGAAAAGAAGGGGGAAAATTGTAGAAAATGTTGAGGAATGTTGCTTTTGCAAACTGTAGAATAAGTATAATCATCTTTATATTAACTTGAGGAATAAAAGACCTAAGCTGCCTCTTCAAGAATCGTTTACCAAAGACTAGAAGCCTTAAGTGGTCTTACTGGAAACTGAGGCCTGAAGCTAAGTCTTAAGGGTAAAAGGAAGATAAAGGACAAAAGTGCACAATTTCCAATCAAGATGTGTTAATAGATAAAGGGGCAACAGTTAAGGGCTATTTAAGATGAACAATAGTAACTTAGAAAGATACTGCATTTTGCTCAGTAAACTCAGGAATATTAGTTTCTCCAAGGGGAAGCAGGAACCTGTCAGACATGCAATTACAAACTATTATGGACTGTTATGAAGAAGGTGCCTGGGTTAAGCCTGTAAACCTTAGAAGCACCTAATTCATAGGGAAACAAGGGAGGGACTTCTGCGGAGGCGAATAGGGTATAAAATGCTGAAAACTCTGACCAGAGGTGTGCCTACTTTGTTAGGACACCCGCTTGTGCAAGAACGTATAATAAATTACTGCTTCACTAGTACGTCTACTGCGAGTCCTTTCTTAGGACCTTTGCATTTCTAACATTAGTGTGTGAAGATTAAAGATTAAAGGAATTAAGGTTCCTGACATGTTCAGCATAACTATACGAGATGGTTTTCATGGTATACACAGAGTTTATACAAGCAAAACAATGCTTCTACAAATACAGGTTGTTTTGCTTGTGTGGGGAATAATTAAACTACACCGATAAAACCATACATCTTCCTTTACTGATAAAGAAATTCTATCATAAACATAGTCATTGTCTGTCATGAAGAACACCAGGAAAGACAGAAGATATCCAGACTGGTAAATTTGTGGAACAATATTTATAGTCATTTTTGTTGTAAATCATGTTATTTGGTCTTCTGAACCCAAACTGTACCTGGATCTCCGGAAGTGTGTAGAGCATAGAAGAGGGTGAGAGCATTAAAGCAATCTAAATTTCACAGAAACAGCTTCTGAAACTAGGTAGGCTAATTAGAACATGTCTGTTGTGGAAAACTACTGTAGGAGTTTATGATGACATTTAAGTTGGAAATTAATATAGAAAAAAAAAAGATATCTTCATATGAACAGTTCTTTTTTGTTAAGTAAACTTGGAAAAGTAGGCTAAGATTTTTGCCATAGATGCTCACACATGTTTTTAAAAGTCCTTTCAGCGACCCATGATATAAGCAAAGGGCAACTCATGCAGAATTTACGCAACAGTTGATATTCAACAACAAAGCTAAGAATTACTGCTTTTGAATGACTGATGTACCTCTGAGTAGTTTGATGAAGAAAAGAAAAACTCATTTAGCACTTTCATTCAAATTTAGTACTCTGAATACTAAATTCTGAATTTAAGGTTCAGTTTGGTGTAGATCAGACTACAGACTGTGAGATAAGTGAACAGATATATCTCATTCCATATTCAGGGACAGTCTATATTGGTATATGAAAGGATTGAATAAATACAGTGAAACTAAAATGCATGGGTAATGCTGAAGTACAGGAAATAAAACTGGAAACATTTTATCTCCCACCAAATATTAACCATTGATATTTAAATAAAAGTCTTAGAACTCATTTTAATATGAAAAATGTATAATGAATTTAAAATTAAATGAGTTACTGCACAAACTTGGATGGTGGGATGAAGCATGAGACCAAAAGTTAAAAATCTATTTTGTCAGGCACTTGAAATGTCTTTGACTTTCATTTGTTCTAGGAGTAGAATACAAGATATTTATGTGAGTATATAGAATAGAATCATAAAATCATAGAGTCATTCAGGTTGGAAAAGACCCTTGGGATCATCAAGTCCAACCATTAACCCTACTCTACAAAGTTCACCCCTAAACCATGTCCCTCAACACCACATCTAAAGGACCCTTAAACACATCCAGGGATGGTGACTCAACCACCTCCTTGGGAAGCCTATTCTAGTGTCTGACTACTTTCTGTGAAAAATTTTTCCCTAATGTCCAGTCTAAACCTACTCTGTTATAGCGTGAATCCATTCCCTCTTGTTCTATCGTTAATCACCTGTGAGAAGAGACCAGCACCAACCTCTCTACAATGTCCTTTCAGGTAGTTGTAAAGAGTGATGAGGTCTCCCCTTAGCCTCCTCTTCCTCAAACTAAACAGTCCCAGCTCCTTCGATAGCTCTTCATAAGATTTATTCTCCAGGCCTTTCACCAGATTCATTGCCCTCCTCTGCACTCACTCCAGCACCTCGATATCTCTCTTGTATACGCTCTTATACACTCAGGTCATTAATTAAGCAAATATTAAAGAAAAATATGGAAACATATTTAATTCCTTACTACTACATATTTTTGTGTCACTTCATGAAGATGTACAAAATACTTAACCTTGTACTAAAAACCCAGTGTGCCAAATATACAATCAATCTGAACCAAAGAATCAGGCAGAAGGACAAAACCAAAAATTTTCACATAACAAAATTAAAATCTGATAAATACAGATTTGATCTGGAAAGCTTCAGATGCAGTGAGCCCAATATTTAAAAACTAGAAAGAAAATGGCCACCTAATATTAATAAAATCCCAATTCTAATGTATGTTCTTCTCTGTTGTGATTAACGTGTCCTATCCTCAGTGCCGAAATGCCGGGAGACACCGAGGGTCCACTGTGAGACTCAGACTCTCATAGAGAGGAAGGCAAAATGGCGTTTTATTAAAGGCTACAGGCACTTATATACCAGTAACAGACCCAGCCCTTCGTGGGTGGTATCCTACCTGGTTTCTACGTTTCCGTTACAGCACGTGATCTTCCGCATCACCACATCCTTATACTACCACAATTCCCCCCCCATCCATGCCAGTGAAGATACAATATTAAGTGCATTGGTGATGATAGTCAGTCATGTGAGCTAACAAGACATACTGTGCCTCTACTGTGTCTAAGTGAGACTTAATTAATGCCACTAGTCTGTTAAGAACGCAAGGTCCAAAAGTTAAAGGTAGCAGCAAGATAAGAAGAAGACCAGAAAGAGTAGATAACAAAGTGGTTATCCAGGGTGATTGGAATCCCCAGTGTCCCATTTGGCATTGGCAGTGACACAATGTGGACCTTTCCAGCGATTCAGTACAGTTGGGCCCATCAACAGGCATACCGTGACATTGAAGGAGGGAGCACCCGGAGTCACTATAGACTGGAGTGTTCGCGATTCTTGAGGTTGCATCAGTGTCCAGTTGTACGAGCAATCACCGTTGACAAAGGACACCAAAACCAGTAGCAGTACTAAAAGGCTCCAGATCCTTCCCTTTCCCTGTAAAAGAATCTAAAGGCATGCGTTATCATTGCGGTTAAAGTCAGGTTGATACATCTCGCAGGGACCTGCCTAACTTCTGGTTCCACAATTCCCCCCCTTTTTGTTTAAAGACAAAAAAGAGATCATTAGTAATCTTCTATGGGTAGCCTTGCAGAAAGGAGAACAATCGCAGCATAAGGCATCTGCTTGGTAATGGCCAGTTACCAAACAGAGCCTAAACCGAACACTGATAAGGGGTCGGTCTGGTAATGGCCAGTTACCAGACAGAGCCCAAATAGGATGCTGACAAGGGGTCAGTCCGGTAATGGCCAGTTACCGGACAGAGCCCAAATCAGATGCTGCTTTAAAGTGGGCGGAGTCTCCAGTGATGCCATAGGAAATACATCTAGCTAACAAATTCTACATCACAATTCTGTCAGGTACTAATCTTAAATAGAAATTTACATCAGTTATTAATTCCAAAATAGCCTTAAGGGCTTTAACTTTCTGACTCCATAACAAAGAAACTTAAAGTTCAGTCTCTGCTTGTGGAAGGACCATCCCAGTCTTTGCCTGTAGACAGACCATCTACCTGACGGTCGGTGTCCTGGCCATCACCAGAAGGATCATTGGGTTGACAGTCGGCATTGTGGTCGTCATCCGGAGGGCCTGCATTCCGGTCTGTATTTGGAGGTTGCCTGTTCTGCCCCTGGCACCGCAGGTCAGGGCGAACGCATCTCGCAGGTAGCCACCATACTTCTAGTTCATCAGGATGAGATACAGCTGTGTATCCTCGACCAAGAACAACCAGTGACCACCCAGGTGACCATATATCTGTTCCTGGAAGACATACCTTTGGCTTTACCTCGGTCGTGGGAAGATTATAGTTTCGTTGGGGGTTTTTTTGTTTGTTTTTTTGTTTGTTTTTTTGGGGGTTTTTTTTTTTTTGTTTTTTTTTCTCATGGGCATACAGTCTATTCCATGTCTATCAAATTGATTCCAGAGATACAGCACCTTCATTAAGACAACATCCTGCTGATCTAAAGGGACATGTGATTTCTTTTCTATGATGCAATTTAAGGATTCTTTCAATGTACGGTGAGCACGCTCTATAATTGCCTGACCTGTCAAATTATAGGGGATACCGTGTGTGATGATAATATTCCAATGATGTGCCCAGTCTTTTACAGATTGGGACACAAAATTTGGTCTGTTGTCTGTTTTGATGCTATCAGGCTTTCCCAGCCACACCATAGCTGTCTGCCAATGCATTATTGTCTCTTTTCCATGGGCTTTCCCTTTAGCTGTAACAGCTAAAACGCCACTATAGGTGTCAATAGTTATAAACAGATTAGAATTTGGCTTAAGAGGTTCATAGACTGTAAAGTCTGCTGCCAAATCGCTGAGGGAGCCAATCCGCGCGGGTTGACTCCCATTTGCCATAACAGTGAGGTTTGACAGTGTGGACACATTGCTACAACTTCTCGGTCTTGTGAAAATGATATCCCTGCAGTTTTGCTAAGCTCTTTGCTCCCATATGCAACTCTTCATGCAATATTCGGTCTTGCTGTAAAGTCCACACACCCTTTGCTGCTAAGTCTGCCTTGTCATTCCCTTCTGTATAGATACTGGGGTAGTCTATATAACTGTTCGTGTGCATAATTGCGCATGCCTGTGTTCGATTCTGTAGCACTGCATTACAATGACAATAGGTTCTCTTTCCAAGGTAGTCTGCGCAGTTAAACGGGCCTTAGTGATCATGTCTGCCAGCATAGTTGGCCAGCTGACAAATGCCCTTTTTCCTGATGTCATAAACCATGTCAAAGCTGTAAATCTTTGACATCCCTCCCAGGCTACCTTTTGACCCAGGTACCCAATCATACCCTGTTTGGTGCTTCCCATAAGAGCTAGGACATCTAATTTCAAATTAATGCTGGCTACATGGCTATCAAACATAAGTTGTAGTATGTCCTCAAGGCAGAGTGGTATGTCTGAGGTGAGTGTGAGTGTGTCCTGTGGGTACTTGTTTCCCTGTAGTAATGTATACAATGGTTGCATCATGTTCTGTGTGATTGGAATAAATTCCTAATCCATTGTATACTACCTACTATTTGACAAATATCATGAATTGTTCGAGGCTCAGTGTATATTTTATAGTCTGTGGTTTCACATCCTCAGGCCCAATGTATGTGCCTAAATATTTCACCCCTGGTGAACGTTGGACCTTTGCCTCAGCTACTGTTAAATTTGCCTTTCTCAGCTCATCTTTTACATGAGCCAAAATTAGCTCTGCCATATCTTGTTGTTCTGCTGCTATCAAGAAGTCATCCATATAGCGTATCAGCAACGTTGTAGGCCCAAACCAGTTTTTGGTCACCTTTATAGCACTATCTACATACAGTTGACAGAGCGTCGGTGAATTTTTCATTCCCTGAGGCAATACTGTTCATTGATACCGTTCCGCAGGCACGATGTTGTTTATGGATGGCACAGTAAAAGCAAATCATGGTGAATCCTCAGGATGCAGTGGTATAGGAAAAAAAAAAAACAAAACAAAAAACCAGTCCTTTATGTCTATACTGGTGATTGCCCAGTCCTTTCGTATCATGCTAACCTTTGGCAGACCTGGTTGCAATGGGCCCATATCCTGCAGTTGTCCGTTCACTGCTCTTAAATCATGCAGCAATCACCACTGTCCTGCTGCTTTCTTTTGTATGACAAATATCGGTGTGTTCCAAGGACTTGCTGAAGGTATTATATGCCCAGCTGATAATTCTCTTTGTATTAATTAATTGGCTGCTTGTAATTTTTCTTGTGTCAAGGGCCACTGTTCAATCCACACTGGCTCATTTGTCAACCATATCATTTTGATAGGCATCATTTGCTGCAAATTGACAGTGGCCCCCATTACAAATTTGTTATTTTCAAATAGACCTGGGCACAAAAGTCTCTTCCTAAAAGAGGTCTACCCTCTGCTAGGACAACTGGTTTCACTGAGGCTTCTATGGGTGAACCATCAGCATCATACACTTTGAGGGTAATGAAGTCCATTGAGATTGTCGTTTGCTGTTCCCCTCCTATTCCATATATCACTGGGCCTGGTTGTCGTGGCCATTCCTTAGGCCAAATCTGTGTTGTAATTATTGTGATGTCCGCTCCTGTATCTAGCAATGCATCATAATGTATTGTCATTGTCTTACCTCCTGCCTCTCGTGTTGCATACACAGTCAATAGCGGGAGCTGAAACAACGGAATGGTTAGAAGTGCAGCGAGTCCTCTGTCAGGCGCAGAGCTGGATCTTGCATATCGTAATCCTTGATTGCCGTCTGCTCTGATCGCAGTCCCCCTTGCCATTCCTGTAACATAGCTGTTGATTGCTGGACTCCCTGGGGACGTACTAATTGTGTTAATTGTGGACAGGGCACTGGATGGTGAGCTCCCTCACCCCGGTAAAAGGGAGCCTGCCAGGCATTTCCCGATGGCCTAGATGATCGGCAAAGACGGGCAAAGTGGCCTGATTTACCACAGAGCCAACACAGTTGAGGGTACGAATACGTACGCTTAATGCGACCAGGTTGTCTATATTGATGACGCTCCTGTGCGGTTGAGACTTGTACCATTGGGGTTGGTGTTCCTGATGGACCTGCTTTCTCCTGCAGTGCAACTGTTCGTAGTAAACGAGGCAACGGCATCGATGTTGACAGAGTCTGTAAAATACTTTGTGCAATCGGGTTAGCATTACTACGCAAAGCCTCTAGCAATACTGCATCGTGAGTAGCTGATGGCAAATTAGAAGTAACTATCGCCCTCTGAAGCCTGTCTGCAAAATCTAAAAATGGTTCATTTAGCCTCTGTTTAATGGTCATCCACGGTTCCTTTGCGCGCTCATATTGACTCACCGCAACAAATGCGGTTCTCGCAGCTTGTGTCGTTGCTTGCAGTATTCTACCACGTAAGCGTGTTTGAGCCTGCTGTGTCGCAAAGGCACCTGTGCCCATTAATTGGTCAAAAGTTACTCCGTGTAATTCATGATGACGATCTGCTTCTGCTTCTTGGAGTTTCTGTCTAATAAGTGTAGCCCAATGTTCTAAAAACAATGTTAATATTGAGGGCGACAACACTGCCTTAGCCAAGGTCCATACATCTTCCGGAATGACCGGTGTTGCTAATGCCATATCAATTAATAATTGGGTCTCAGGATGTGAAAGCCCGTTATTTTGAACTGATTTAAACAATGAAGTAACTACTTTGTGATCTAACGGCACCCATTCATTGTCTCCCTGTTGGTTTACTATAACTGGGAAAGCTGTGAGGGGAGCCAAATGAATGCCCTCCAGTTTACACTTCTCTGCTATTAAAGACCAATCTGTTTCCGTCATCCCCTTTCTATCTTTATTGGTATTTGTGTTTTCTGTGCTTTGTTCTACAGGGAGATGTGATAATGGAAGTATCTTTTTCTGCTCTTGCACCATATCCTGTATTTGCTGAACTGCTGCTTGCATTTGCTCCATAAGGGCTGTCATGGTATCTGAATTTACCACAGATTCCTCCTGCAGCTCAACTCTCTCTCCTCCAGCTTCCTCCCTTATGGTGATTAGAGCTGTCCCTTTGCTAGTTTGATAAACTCTACCCTTGCCTTTATTTAGCAGTGTTGAATGTGTTTTTGACCTTGCTCCTCTCTGCGTGATAATGTGTCTAGGCAATCAGTCCGCATCAGATAGTACGTCGCTGGCTGAGTCATCACGCCCGTTTGATTCTTCTTCCTGATCTGAGTTAGAGGAAGAGGAAGTTGCCGCATCTGAATAGCTCGGCGGCCGTTCTGACCAGAGCCATGTTTGGGTGTTGTCCCCTGCTTCGTCTATTTTGCACAATCTGTCTCCTTGCTCCTCTCGTAATCCTACTGACCACTTTTTATGTCTTCCTTGCTCCTTTCCTGACCCTGATGGACGTTTTTTATGCTCTCCATCCCACACATCACTCTCCTCCACCCTATCCTGCCCCGGCTGCTCGCACTCTGCAACCGTAAATTTCTGCTCTAAATCAATCAACTCATCTGCCGGGTATAAGTGCTTGTGTTCCCGTTTTACGTTCTTATCTTCTACCGGATAACATTCCGCCCTTTTTTCTGGCGGTGGGCTGTCTGATAGTGGGCTAGGGGGAGGACTAGGAGGTTTAGAGCCCCCTGATATTGAAGTGCCCACTTGCGTTTCCCGATTCATTCCCGGGAGCTGAGGACACTCCACACCAAATAGAGATGCTCTCGCCGCTGCCCATATTTGAGCCTCTTCACGTTTTTTACTCATAGCACGACATATCTTACCCCAGGTGGAACCCCACACCGTTGTGCCCAGTTTTCTCAGATTCCCAAATTTCCCTTTCAAATATTTCCCACAATTCACAAACATAATATCTCGCGGGTTAACAATCAACCCTCTCCCTTTTATCCATAGGATAATTCCCTTAATATCCTTTCGCGGGCATTTCTCCCCCGCCTCCTTTACACATTCTTTAAATATCTGTACCACTAAATCAACGTCGACGTCCTTTTCCAGCTTCATTGCCCCTCCAGAGGTTCAGCGTTGTCCAGCGCACTGCCTCCGCGGATCACGTCCCGATCACGTCGGGGTCACCACTTGTTGTGATTAACGTGTCCTATCCTCAGTGCCGAAATGCCGGGAGACACCGAGGGTCCACTGTGAGACTCAGACTCTCATAGAGAGGAAGGCAAAATGGCGTTTTATTAAAGGCTACAGGCACTTATATACCAGTAACAGACCCAGCCCTTCGTGGGTGGTATCCTACCTGGTTTCTACGTTTCCGTTACAGCACGTGCTCTTCCGCATCGCCACACCCTTATACTACCACACTTCTCAACAGAGAAGTATTTGTACAATCAGATCCCAAACAGTGAGAATTCCTCAGTACAAACACAATTCAAATAAACAGTCCTTATTGCAAAGTTTTAAATATCTTTCAGACGAATGTTCACAATACGAAACATTTTAAGTAACAAAATTAAAACAATGTAAGCATTATACAAAAGTACATAGCAACATCTAGTCATTATCATTTGCATTAACAAGATGAACTCTAGTATAAAGTATCTGTGCTTGTCTATTTATAACTACTATCCCTAGGAAGGTAAGATGATTTTTTCAATCGCTTCAGGATTTTACTGTGTTTACCCACAGATATTGGACAATGGGGTTTAACTGTATGAAAGAAATGAGCTTTATAATTTACATCATAGGACGTACAACCTCTAATCATTTGATTTTTCAAGAGTTCTGAGCATCTCAGTGTCCAGTGTACTTTAATACAACTGACAAGTGTTAAAGAGCTCTGAAAAATAAAACACAGGTGCTTGTTGACTCATTCGTTTCTGAAGAAGTGAAATATTAAAATTACCACTGACTTTGATGGGAGCAGAATTCTGGTAAAAAATCTTCAATAAAGCTGTAGGTAATAGTTCATATTTTGAACCTATACCTAGGTATTGCTTATGGTAATGCTAATGATAAATAAGTATACATTTGACCTATATTATTGAAATTGATTATTTTATCTCTCTCAAGATAATGACTGTTTCTATCTGAAAGAATCAATATCTTGGTGACACTAGTCAGAGAACTACTGGAGAGAGTCCAACGGAGGGCTACAAGGATGATTAAGGGACTGGAATATCTCTCTTATGAGGAAACGCTGAGAGACCTGGGACCATTTAGCCTGGAGAAGAGAAGGCTGAGAGAGGATCTTATCAATGTTTATAAATATCTACGAGGAGAAATAACCTATGAGGAGAGGTGAACCGCTGGACCTTGTATTAGGTCCAAAGAAGGACTTGTTGGGGACGTAAAGGTTGGGGGCAACCTTGGCTGTAGTGACCATGAGATGGTGGGATTCAGTATCCAGTGTGGAAGAAGTAGAGAAAAAACTAGGATCACAACCCTGGACTTCAGAAGAGCTAAGTTTAGCCTCTTCAAAGATCTACTAGGTGGAACCCGCTTCACAGAGAGGTCTGCTGTCTCCCTGGTGCCCGTGTGAAGGACGTTGCAGGTAAACTTCCCTCCCTTGTGAATCCCTCAGACTATTACCCACTTTCAGGTGGGAAGTGACAACATAGCAATAAGAGGCTCACAATCAATTAAAAGAGATTTCAGGGCCTTGGGACAGCCGGTGAAGGGATCAGGAGCTCAAGTTGTGTTCTCCTCCATCCCTATGACATTGGCTATGGAAGAGGGAATATATAGGAAGAGCCAACAGGTCAATTCATGGCTCTGGGACTGGTGTCACCAACAGGACTTTGGTTTTTATGATCATGGCCTAGTATACAAGGCATTGGAGCTGCAAGCACCCAATGGGATGCACTTGTCCCAGAAGGGGAAAAGGATTCTGGGGCAGGAGTTGGCAGGGCTCATTGATAGGGCTTTAAACTAGATTTGAAGGGGGAGGGGGTCAGTAATCTCACTTTTTCGACTGATTGTGATGAACAGTGGGGCTGATCATTAGGGGATAAGGAATGGAATCCAAATAAGGGTACCCTGGGGAAAGCCAGTGATGATGCGCTGGGACACCCCATAGGAGTCAAAGGGGAGTCGCATAAGAGGATGATTCGGCCAGCCCAGCTGAAGTGCCTTTATACCAATGCACGAAGTATGAGCAACAAACAGGGGGAGCTTGAAGCCATGATGCTCCAAGAAAACTATGATATTGTGGCCATCACAGAAACGTGGTGGGATGCCACACATAACTGGAGTACCATAATTGAAGGCTACAAGCTTTTTAGGAGGGACAGACAGGGAAGGAGGGGTGGTGGAGTGGCCCTATATGTTAGAGAATGTCATGAGACATCAGAAATCAAGTACAGTGAAAATGGGGTTGAGTCTCTTTGGATTAAGTTAAGGGCTAATAAGGCTGATACAGTTGTGGGAGTCTGCTATAGACACCCCAATCAGAGCAGTGAGGTGGATGAAGCTTTCTATAAGCAGCTGGGAGAAATCTCACAGTCACTTGCTGTTGTGCTTGTTGGGGACTTTAACCTCCCAGATATCTGATGGGAATACAACACAGCAGAGAGAGAACAATCCAAGAGGTTCCTGGAATGTGTGGAGGACAGCTTTTTCACGCAGCTGGTCAATGAGCCAACCAGGGAAGGTGCACTTCTGGACCTGCTCCTTGTGAACAGGGAAGAACTTGTGGGGGAGGTAAAGGTTGGAGGTCATCTAGGGCACAGTGATCACAAGTTGATTGAATTTTCAATCCTTAGGGAAACAAGGAGAGGGGTTAGCAAAACTACCAGCTTGGACTTCCAGAGAGCAAACTTTGACTTGTTCAGGAGACTGATTGACAAAGTCCCTTGGGAGGCTGTACTGAAGGATATAGGAGTCCAGCAAGGCTGGACATACTTCAAGAGAATAGTTTTAAAGGCACAGGAGCAGGCTGTCCCTACCTGCTGAAAAACAAGCAGGCGGGGAAAGAGACCGGCCTGGCTAAATAGGGACCTTTGGTTAGACCTCAAAAACAAAAGGAGAGTCTATGACATTTGGAAGAGAGGACAGGTCTCTTATGTAGACTACAAAGATGTTGTGAAGAAATGCAGGGAGAAGATTAGGAGGGCCAAAGCACAGTTAGAGCTTAACCTTGCTAAGGCTGTTAAGGATAATAAAAAATGTTTCTATAAATACATTAACAACAAAAGGAGAATTAGGGAAAATCTCCATCATTTATTGGATGCAGAGGGAAACTTAGTAACAAAGGATGAGGAGACGGTTGAGGTGCTTAATGCCTACTTTGCCTCAGTCTTCAGTAGTGGAACGAGCTATACCCTGGACATCCAGCCTCATAAGCTGGGAGACACAGAAGGAAAGCAGAATGAGGTTATCATGATTAAAGAGGAGGTGGTCAGGGACCTTCTACGCCACTTGGATGCACACAAATCTATGGGACTGGATGGGTTACACCCAAGGGTGCTGAAAGAGCTGGTGGATGTGCTTGCCAAGCCACTTTCCATTATTTATCTGAAGTCCTGGCTAACTGGGGAGGTCCCAATGGACTGGAGGTTAGCAAATGTGACGCCCATCTACAAGAAAGGCAGAAAGGAGGATCCAAGTAACTATAGACCTGTTAGTCTGACCTCGGTACCAGGGAAGGTCATGGAACAGATCATCTTGAGTGCTCTTACAAGCCATATAGAGGGCAACCAGCCGATCAGGCCCAGTCAGCATGGGTTTAGGAAAGGCAGATCTTGCCTGACAAACCTGATCTCCTTCTATGACAAGATGACCCGACTATTGGACGAGGGAAAGGCTGTGGATGTGGTCTACCTGGACTTCCGCAAGGCTTTTGACACTGTTCCCCATAGATTTCTAATGGAAAAACTGTCTGCTCATGACCTGGATGAGAATATGATCTGCTGGATCAAGCACTGGCTGGACAGACAGGCCCAGAGAGTAGTGGCCAATGGTACTAAATCCAACTGGCGGCAGGTCACAAGTGGCGTTCCTCAGGGCTCAGTGCTGGGGCCGTTTCTATTTAACATCTTTATTGATGATCTTGATGAGGACATAGAGTCTACCATCAGTAAATTTGCAGATGACACCAAGTTAGGCAGGTGTGTCTATCTGCGTGAGGATAGAGAGGCTCTCCAGAGAGACTTAGATAGACTGGATCGCTGGGCCACTGCTAATGGTATGAGTTTCAACAAGGCCAAGTGTCAGGTCCTGCACTTGGTCCGCAGAAACCCCATGCAAAGCTACAGGCTTGGGGAAGTGTGGTTGGAGAGCTGTCTCGCGGAGAGGGATCTGGGGGTGCTAATAGACAGGCAAATGAATATGAGCCAGCAGTGTGCCCAAGTGGCAAAGAAGGCCAACGGCATCCTGGCCTGTATTAGAAATAGCGTGACCAGCAGAAGTAGGGAAGTGATTGTCCCCCTGTACTCAGCACTGGTGAGGCCTCACCTCGAGTACTGTGTCCAGTTTTGGGCACTTCAGTACAAGAGAGATATCGAGGTGTTGGAGCAGGTGCAGAGGAGGGCAACGAAGCTGGTCAAGGGACTGGAGAATAGATCATATGAGGATCGTTTAAAGGAGCTGGGCCTGTTTAGTTTGAGGAAGAGGAGGCTGAGGTGAGACCTTATGACTCCCTACAACTACCTGAAAGGACATTGTAGAGACGCTGGTGCTACTCTCTTCTCTCAGGTTATTAGGGATAGAACCAGAGGGAATGGCCTCAAGCTGAAACAAGGTAGGTTTAGACTAGACATTAGGAAAAAATTCTTCACGGAAAGGGTAGTGAAATATTGGAATGGGATGCCCAGGGAGGTGGTTGAGTCGCCATCCCTGGATGTGTTTAAACATTGCTTGGATGTGGTGGTGGGGGACATGGTCTAGGGGTGAACTTGTAGAGTAGGGCTAATGGTTGGACATGATGATCTCAAGGGTCTTTTCCAACCTGAGTGATTCTGTGATTCTGTGAATACCATGGGTCAGGGCTCTAGAAAGTAGGGGTGTCTATGAGAGCTGGTCACTATTCAAACATTACTTCCTCCAAGCTCAAGATCAGTGCATCCCTATGAGTAAGAAATCAAGCAGAGGAGGCAGGAGATCTGCATGGATGAGTAAAGGTCTTCTGAAAAAAACTCAATTGGAAGAAGGAAGTATACAGAATGTGGAAAACAAGACTGGCCACCTGGGAGGAATATAGGAATGCTGTCCAAGAATGCAGGGATCACAGAATCACTCACAGAATCACAGAATGTTAGGGGTTGGAAGGTGTCGCTGTTTATACCTGGAGCGGAGAGATGCAGCAACACATAAATTCAGCAAGAGAAGGCAAAAGAAGCAACTTTATTAATTTATAACCCCCTTTTATATACCCTAGCCCCACAAGGCGATTGGCAAGTGATCACCCATCTCCTAGGGTGATTGGCTAAAGTCCTACCACACCCATTTCAAAATATTTTTCCAATGTACCATAAACAGAACTTAGGAAAACACCAGGTGTTGGTGCAACTTACAAAAACCATCCTAGTGTTTTTCATAACATGCATGAGAAAGGCAGGACTCTCACCGAATACTGTGAGAACCTGAGAAAATCCCTCTGCTAGCAGCTTTTCAGCATCCACAGGAAGGGACATCGAAAGATCATCTAGTCCGACCCCCCTGCCAGAGCAGGATCACCTAGGTGGGTTTTGAGTGTCTCCAGAGGATTAGTCAGACATGACTTCCCCTTGGTGAATCCATGTTGACTGCTTCCGATAAGCCTTTTTTCCTACACATGCTTTGAGATGATGCCCAGAACGAGCTGTTCCATCATCTTTCTAGGGATGGAGGTGAGGTTGACTGGCCTGCAGTTTCCCGAGTCCTCCTTGTTGCCCTTTTTGATCACGAGTGACATTGTCTTTCCTCCAGTCCTCAGGCACCTCTCCTGTTCTCCAGGACCTTTGAAAGATTATGAGGCATTATATTCTGAGCATTCTTGTAATCTTCCCAAGTGTCAGTCTCTTCCTCCACGTACTGTAAACTTCCTTCTTCCACTCGAGCTTTTTCAGAAGCTCCCTCCTCAACTATGCAGGTCTCCTGCTTCCCTTGCCTGATTTCTTGCTCTGAGGGATGCACCAATCCTGAGCTTGGAATATCAACCAGCTCTCTTGGGCCCCCCTACCATCTAGAGCCCTATCCCATGGGACTTCTCCAATCAGGTCCTTGAAGAGGCCAAAATCAGCCCATCTGAAGTCTAAGGTAGTGATCCTGCTTGTGGCTCTGTGCCTACTGCATATGATCCTGAACTCCACCATCTCATAGTCACTACATCCAAGGCTGCCCCCTACCTTCACATACTCTACAAGTCCCTCCTTCTTTATCAGTACAAGGTCCAGCACTACTCCTCTCCTTGTCAGCTTCTCCACCACCTGCATCAAGAAGTTATTGTCAAAGCACTGGAGGAACATCCTGGACTGTGCATGCCTGGTTGTATAGTTTTTCCAGCAAATGTCAGGATAATTGAAGTCCTCCATGACAACTAGAGACTGTGATTATGAGGCTACTTCCAGCTGCCTGTAGAAGGCCTCATCAGCTTCCTCATCCTGATCAGGTGTCCTATAGTAAACACCCACAACAATGTCTCCCATATTAGTCTGCCCCTTAATCTTTACCCACAAGCATTCAATTTTTCTCTTCATCCACCCCCAGGGAGAGCTTGATACATTCCAGTTGCACTCTCACATAAAGAACAACTCCACCACCTTGCCTTGCTGACCTATCTTTCCTAAAAAGGACATAGCCATCTATGACAGCATTTCAGTCATGTGAGGTGTCCCACCATGTCTCAGTAATTGCGATGAGATCATGGTCCTGAGATAGCACACAGATCTCTAGCTCTTCCTCTTTGTTCCCCATATTGTGTGCGTTAGTGTATAGGCATTTCAGAGAGGTGACCAAGCATACAGGTTTTCCTGGAAGAGAGTGGAAGGATATACCGTTGTCATACACAGCCCCACGATGGTCTGCCTTCTCTTTATTGTCTTCGGTGGTAGCTAAAGAGCCTTGGTGCCAAGCCTGGTTGACCTGATTTATTCCCCATGTGGATGCATCACCATCCCCCACCTCCACTGAAATGGCAGACTGAAATGCCTTACTAGCACACCATCCCGCAAACATTGGCATGCCACACACAGGCTCCTTTAAATCGCTTAAGAGACTTGTTGCAGAGCCCTAGTTAAGACTTTGATTGATGCATAATGAGTGGAATGCACCTTACTCAGATGAAAGCAGCAATACAATTTATTAGGAAAGAATGATGATTTAATAACGTTAGGTAGATTTAGTAAACTATAGCAAAGAATCAACAAAGATTAATCTACGTCCAATTTGATGGCATTACCTTCCACAAGGCAAATTGACTAAAGAAAGTAATAGGATTACAATATTTATGCAAGTAAATATATGCTACTAAAAAAGCAAAATGGTTACTATATTTCTGTAAGTAAATGTATGTGTATAATAATATATATATGCAGTAGAATGATTTGGAGCTAAGTGTAGTGGGTCTGGCTGAGCTGCTTTTCCCCATCCAGCCCTCATGCTGCAGCACTGGGAGCTGGAGGGTGTTGATAACACACCCGTGTTATGACTGCCAGTGCTCACACGGCACCAGAGGATGGGGGGCAGGATGGGGGAGAAGATACAGCCAACCTGAGCTGACCAGTGGGATATTCCATACCATATGACGTCAGCTCAACTATAAAGGGAGAGGGCAGGAGGAGGATGGGGGGCATTCTGCTTTGTCCTCCAAGCGGCTGCTACGTGTTCCTGGAGCCCTGCTTCCTGGACTTGGCCCAACATCGCCTGTGGACGGGAAGTAGAAAATAATATCTATCATAACCCACACCCCTTTGCTTTGCGTCTTATTCTCTCCCTGCGTGCCGTGCTGAAGGGGGTCGGGGGGAGTGATAGAAGGGCTTGGTGGGCACCTGGTGCCGTGACGGGGTCAACCCACCACAGTTCTTTTTGGCGCCCAACGTGGGGCACGAGCAGCTGCTTGCTTGCTTGCTTGCCTGCTTGCTTGCTTTAGATACTAGTAGCAAAGTCCTGTGCAGGCCACGGAGTTTGCGTGCACTGCTTATCTGGTGTTTTTCTAAAATGTTTGCTGAAACAATGTCTCTTTGCTTTGCTTTTGCACTGATAGCTTCAATGTGCTGGGGAAGCTTCTGTCTCGGGAGGATGAAGGGACTCGGGAGCACCCTGGCTTTGCTGTGTTGGGGGGGGCTACCTTGGGGAGAAAATGATTTAATCTATCTCTCCCTTTCTACCAGAAATTGATGTAGATGATTTATTTGTGCATGCTCCCAAGGTCCTCATCCACCCTTACGTGAGCTTCTTGATACTACTAATCAATATCGTTGGCCTAATCCGGGTTGTGTGCAGTCTGGTCCCAGTTTGGCCTGAGAGGAAACAAGTTTCAGGTGGGGTGGCACTGAAATGTGCCCTGAGACGGCCTGCCCCTGGGTGGCAAGGGGTCTGGCAGGATTTGGGCAGATTCCTAGGACGGTTGTCACCTCCAGTAGCCTGGGACTTTACCCCCGAACAGGCAAGCAACCCTGGCAAGCTGACACAGCATCTAATAGAACGGTGCCTTGTCTACCCCGATGAGAACCAGCAGCTCTTAGCACTGTACTGGGGCCTGGCCTGTGCCTATCGAGCTACAGTTGAGTACTCTCAGAGGACTGTGGTTGAGGCAGGGACCCAAACTGCATCCGAAGACACCGGAGTTGAGATAGGGACTGCAACAACAACTGCCAAAGTTGCCCCAGTAGTGAAAAAGAAACAGTGGACGAGGAGAACAACAGGCCCCTACCCTCAGCTAGTGAGCGATGTGGAGAAGGAGGAAGAACATGACCAGCAAGCTGGACCCTCAACAGGAAGACAGGAGGAGGGGGTGACAGAATTGAGGCAGGAGGCAGAAACCACCCGGTCCCTGACTTCGTCAGAACTTAGAGACCTGAGGAAGGATTACAGCTGCCAGTAGGGGAACGGATTGTTACCTGGCTACTTCGATGCTGGGATACTGGGGCTGATACCCAACAGCTGGAAGGTAAGGAAGCCCAACAGCTGGGCTCCCTTGCTAGGAATCATGGCATTGAAAAAGGAATTGGAAAAGAGGCAGCAATTTGCAGTCTCTGGAGACGGCTCCTTTCAAGTGTCAAAGCAAGATATCCATTCAAGGAAGACTTAATGAATGCCACCTCCTCAGGAAAATGGTCCACTGCTGATGAAGGTATCCAGTACCTGATGGAACTAGCAGTACTGGAAGTAATCTATGGGGATTTAGATAATGATGAGCATCCTAAAGATCCAGAGGATGTTCAGTGTACAAGGGCCATGTGGAGGAAAGTGATTAAGAATGCACCAGCATCATATTCTGCCAGCTTGGCAGCAATGTATTATCCACAAATGGATAATCCAACTGTGGAAACTGTTTCTTCCTGGCTTCAGAACTTTGAAGAGAGTCTTGGTACCTCCTTGCTCAAGGACCTGGATATACCTGGTGAGTAATGGGGGAGGATGGTGAGACCCAGTGTGTACCTCAAGGAGATTTGACCTTGGCAGAAAGATAATCTGGAATGTGAGTTGTATGTTGCAGGAAATGATGCTGTAGGAAGGAGATGGAATAAAAGAAAGTGAATTTGGTGAAGGACCAGATGAGTACAGCAAGGACCAAGATCTAGCCGGTGCTGGTGCCCGACAATCAGACATACTGCTTCTGTCCAGAAAATCCACCTTGACAGATGAGACCCAAGTCATCGAGTGCAGGAATCTCATGGAATGAGGGACTATCTGTTAAAGGACTGGGGATAGTAGTTGATGATAATGTATTGGTTGGGTTTAGAGATGGCTTAACTATGTATTATGTGGGGCCTGAGCATGACGCAAATGGTATGGAATAAGGGGTGGAGATTGTAGTGGGTCTGGCTGAGCTGCTTTTCCCCATCCAGCCCTCATGCTGCAGCACTGGGAGCTGGAGGGTGTTGATAACACACCCGTGTTATGTCTGCCAGTGCTCACACGGCACCAGAGGATGGGGGGCAAGATGGGGGAGAAGATACAGCCAACCTGAGCTGACCAGTGGGATATTCCATACCATATGACGTCAGCTCTACTATAAAGGGAGAGGGCAGGAGGAAGATGGGGGGGCATTCTGCTTTGTCCTCCAAGCGGCTGCTACGTGTTCCTGGAGCCCTGCTTCCTGGACTTGGCCCAACATCGCCTGTGGACGGGAAGTAGAAAATAACATCTTATCTATCATAACCCACACCCCTTTGCTTTGCGTCTTATTCTCTCCCTGTGTGCCGTGCTGAAGGGGGTCGGGGGGAGTGATAGAAGGGCTTGGTGGGCACCTGGTGCCGTGCCGGGGTCAACCCACCACACTGAGATAAGGTGATTTTCACAGGGATTGATTGGGAGTGGAAAAGGAGGGTGGAGTGGGGGAGGGTAAGGGTGGACCTCCCATTGAATTACCAGGGTTTCAAAATGGACCCCCTTGCTTTCTAAACTCAGACAGGAGCCTAGATGTGGCTAGATCCAATCTTAGACCTGGTCAACAGTTTATGACTAAATGTCAGGGAGATTGGGGATTTTAGAGATAAAGGGAAATACTCCTATCGGGTCATGAGGTTCAGAATAGGACCACTTGCCCTCCAAACTCCAGAAAATAAGGTTAGATCTGCCTGTAGTCCAAGACCTGGTCAATAGTTTATGTCTGAAGATCTTCAGGTATTGAGACCCTAGTAAATTGCATGGTATAACAGTGCTTTTGAGGTAAGTGGTAGCAGCAATTCTAATACATTAACACTGATATGATCATCTGTAAGCTAATAATTCCAAATCAAAATAAACAACTGATCACCGTAAATGCAGTGATTCACGTAAAGTCTAACAAAATTACTAAGCAGAAGCAAATCACACATGCACACACACATACACATAGCTGTATGTGGTTGTAAAGGTTAAACCTATGAGTAAGATTGTATCATTCTGCATATTAAAGTAAATTTGGGCACCCTGGGATCTCCAGGACCTTTTGCAAAAAAAAAAAAATTTGGAAATCGTAAATATTCACGTCTCCCTTCGTCATCTTATTACAAGCAGACGGTGATTCCCTACATTGGTCTTCACAGGCAGATGTCGCTTCCTTTTATCAGCTTTACTAGTGGATGGTCAGAGTCTGGCCTGAGAGGCATCCCAGCTCAGGGGAGATACCAAGACTCAGCCTGCTGAGATCCCAGAGAGCTCCAATGGGTCTCACTTAGGATCAGTATTTATAGGATTGCAAGATGATTGACTTCGGTCAGTACTAGGCTAATACTTCTCCACTGTGGCCATCAATCCTGTCAGGCCAACTTGTCTCTTTCACCATGGGGCTGTGGTCTCTCATAGTTCCATTGTGATTCAATCCCAGAGAAATGATTGGGAATATGGTATAGACTGAAGCATTGCTTATTGTCAAGGAAAAAGCTGTGACTATGTTGTCTATAGGATTGTGAAGTGAAATTAAATATCACCAGGACTGACTCTTTCAAATTTCATTGCATTATCCTAAATCACCCTGCAAATTTCAGTAGGCAAAATGCCTTCTTTGTCCTTGCTTATGATTGCTACTACAATACACTGTATCCATAGTTGAGCTTGAATACAGCTAAGAGCAAGAGAGATGTTACTTTGGGTTGCACCTAATGTATTTGCAAGTAGTTGGTGGTCTTTGTCATTGATTGTTTCCCATTGGGGTAGTACATCAGATATGAAACATTGATTAGTTCTAATGCCGATAGAGAGGATCATAATGGGTATTCTAATTGGTACAGATTACTTGTTGTTAAGCTTATTTTATTTGCCAAAACTTCAGCATCCATGCTATTTAGTAGAATCATAGAACTTACAAATATCATAGAATCATAGAATGGCTAGGGCTGGAAGGGACCTCCAAAGGTCATCTAGTCCAGTCCCCCTGCAGTGAGCAGGGATACCCTCAACTAGACCAGTCTCCTCACTGCCTTGTCCAACCTCACCTTGAATATCTCCCAGGGATGATGCCTCAACCACCTCCCTGGGTAGCCTATTCCACTGCTCTACCACCCTCAATGTAAAGAACTTCTTCCTGATATCCAATCTAAATCTACTCTTCTCGAATTTAAACCCATTACCCCTTGTCCTGTCACTACAGGCCCTCGTAAACAGCCCCTCTCCCGCCTTCCTGTAGGCCCCCTTCAGGTACTGGAAGGTCACTAGTAGGTCTCCCCGGAGCCTTCTCTTCTCTGGGCTGAACAACCCCAGCTCCCTCAGCCTATCCTCGTAGGATAGGTGTTCTAGCCCTCTGATCATCTTTGTGGCCCTCCTCTGGACCCGCTCCATCAGGTCCATGTCTTTCCTGTGTTGATGGCTCCAGAGCTGGACACAGTACTCCAGGTGAGGTCTCACCAGAGCAGAGAAGAGGGGCAGAATCACCTCCCTCAATCTGCTGGTCACACTTCTCTTGATGCAGCCCAGGATGAAATTAGCCTTCTGGGCTGCAAGCGCACACTGTTGGCTCACGTCCAGCTTCTCATCCACCAACACTCCCAAGTCCTTTTCTGCAGAGCTGCTTTCCGGCACCTCATTTCCAAGCCTGTCTTGATAGTGAGGGTCGTTCTGACCCAGTTGCAGGACCCTGCACTTAGTCTTGTTGAACTTCATAAGGTTCACCTGGGCCCACCTCTCCAGCTTATCCAGGTCCCTCTGGATGACATCCCGTCCCTCCAGCCTGTCAACAGCACCACTCAGCTTGGTGTCATCTGTGAACTTGCTGATGGTGCATTCGATACCACTGTCAATATCATTGATGAAAATATTAAACAGTACAGGTCCCAGTACAGACCCCTGAGGGACGCCACTTGTCACTGATCTCCATCTGGACATTGAGCCATTGACCACCACCCTCTGGATGCGACCATCCAGCCAATTCCTTATCCACTGAACAGTCCACCCATCAAATGCATATCTCTCCAACTTGGTGAGTAGGATGTTGTGGGGGACCATGTCAAAAGCCTTGCAGAAGTCCAGATAGATTACATCTAGAGGTCCTCCCTTGTCCACTGAGGTAGTCACCTTATCATAGAAAGCCACCATGTTGGCTGTCTTTCATCACCCCACTGTCCTCTATTTGCCTTGTTAGACCCTCCAGGAGAATCTGCTCCATGATCTTCCCAGGCACAGAGGTGAGGCTGACAGGGCAATAGTCTTCAGGGTCCTCCTTTCTACCCTTTTTAAAAATGGGTGCAATGTGTCCCTTCTTCCAGTCCCCAGGGACTTCACCTGACTGCCAAGACTTTTCAAATATTATGGTAAGTGGCTTGGCGACTACATCAGCCAATTCTTTCAGGACTCTGGGATGAATCTCATCAGGTCCCATGGACTGATGTATGCTCAGGTTTCTCAGGTGGTCACGAACCAGATATTCACATACAGAGGGAGGGACTTCACCACCCTAGTCCACACCTTGCGGTTTAACTTGGGAGGTGTTAGGAGAGAGGTTGTCAGTGAAGACTGAGGAAAACAAAAATTGTTGAGAACCTCAGCCTTCCCCTCGTCCATTGTT
The DNA here is from genome assembly GCA_025345505.1 of Todiramphus chloris collaris. Taxonomy (NCBI): domain Eukaryota; kingdom Metazoa; phylum Chordata; class Aves; order Coraciiformes; family Alcedinidae; genus Todiramphus; species Todiramphus chloris. The sequence goes on from JANVCC010009722.1 coordinate 423,369, forward strand.
ACTAGCCCACCACTTTTACTCTTCAGGGGGGGTACATTTTCTTTGACCTTCCTTTTTTCATTGACATACCTGTAGAATACCTTCTTGTTATTCTTTACATCCCTTGCCAAGTTCAGCTCCAACAGTGCCTTGGCCCTCCTGACCTCATCCCTACACAGTCGGGCTGCATCCCTATACTCTTCCCAGGGTACCTGTCCCTGCTTCCACCACCTGTGAAGTTCCTTCTTGCTTTTTTGACCAGTAGGTCATGGCTCAGCCACACTGGTCTCTTCCCTTCCTTGCTCAATTTCTTACACCCGGAGATCAAGATCTCTTGCAATCTATGAAGAGTGTCCTTAAAAATCTGCCAGCTCTGTTCTGCTCCCTCGTCCCTGAGGACTGTTTCCCAGGATATCCTATTGACTAACTCCTTGAAGAGCTGGAAGTTTGCTTTTCTGAAGTTCAAGGTCCTGGCTGTGCTTTTTGACTGATTTCTGACCTTTAGTACTGTGAATTCTACCAGTGCATGGTCACTGCAACACAGGCTGCCTCCAATCTTGACATCCCTGATGAGCTCATTTACATTGGTAATCACCAGATTGAGTGTTGTTTCTCCTCTGGTAGGGGTGTCTACTTCCTGCCTCAGGAAGTTGTCATCGAGGCACTCCAGGAGCCTCCTGGATTTCCTACTGCTTGCTGTATTGCTTTTCCAGCAAATGTCGGGATGGTTGAAGTCTCCCAGCAGAACAAGAGCCTGCGAATGTGATGCTTCCTGTAGCTGAAGTGCTTCATCAAGAGTTTCCTCTTGATAGGGTGGCCTGTAGTAGACTCCAACCACAAGGTTCCCCTTGTTGCCTTGATCTCTAATTCCTACCCATAAGCTTTCAACTTGCTCGTGGCTATTCTTCAGGGACATCTCCTCACATTCAATCCATTTCTTAACATACAGGGCAACTCCTCCACCCCTCTTTCCTCTTCTGTCCCTTCTGAATAGCTTGTATCCATTGATAGCTACACTCCAGTCATAGGATTCATCCCACCATGTTTCAGTAATGGCCACTATGCCATAGTCTTCTAGTAGTATGGTGGCTTCCAACTCCTCTTGTTTGTTGCCCATGCTTTCTGCATTTGTGTAGAGGCACTTCAGCTGAGCTGTTGGCTGTATCATCTTTCCAGGGAAACACCCCTTTATTCCCTTAAGGTGTTTCCCTGATGTTTCCCTATTGGCAGCTACTACCTGAAGGGGATCTGGCTCATCTCTGCAACACTTTGACTGCATTATTTTCTCCCCAGCATGCTTCTGGGAAGCAGGTTGAGAGCCCTTACTAGTCCCCTGTCGCTGTTTATGCCGGGAGCAGAAAGATGCAGCAACATATAAATTCAGCAAGAGCAGGCAAAAGAAGCAACTTTATTAATTTACAACCCCATTTTATATACCCTAGCCCCATAGGGCAATTGGTCAGTGATCACCCATCTCCTAGGGTGATTGGCTAAAGTCCTACAGCACCTATTTCAAAATATTTTTACAATGTACCATAAACAGAACTTATCAAAACACCATGTGTTAGTCTAGTTTACAAAACCGTCATACTGTTTCTCATAACACGTGTGAGAAAGGCAGGATTCTCACAGAATATTGTGAGAACCTAGAAAAATTCCTCTGCTAGCAGCTTTTCAGCATCCACAATTCCCCCTTTTTGTTTAAAGACCAAAACGGTATCGTTTGTAAACCTCTGCGGGTAGTCTTGCAGAAGGGAGAACAAATGCAGCATAAGGGATCTGCTTGGTAATGGCCAGTTACCAAACAGAGCCCAAATCAGATGCTGCTTTAAAATGGGCAGAGAGTCTCCAGTGATGCCATAGGAAAAACATCTTCCAAACAAAATTCTACATCACAATTCTATCAGGTATTAATCTTAAATAGACATTTACATCAGTTATTAATTCTAAACATAGCCTTAAGGGCTTTAACTTTCTGACTCCATAACAAAAGAAACTTAAAGTTCAGTCTCTGCTTGTGGAAGGACCATCCCAGTCTCTGCTTGTGGAAGGACCATCTGCCTGATGGTCGGTATCCTGGTCATCACCACAAGGATCATTTGGTTGATGATCTGCATTCTGGTCACTGTTTAGAGGTTGCCTGTTCTGTCTCTGGTGCCGCAAGTCAGGGCGAACGCATCTTGCAGGTAGCCACCGTACCCCAGTATCTGTGGAAACGCAAGCATACCCACGACCACAAGCAAGAAGCTCATGTGGGCCTTCCCAATTGTTGGTGAGTAGATCCCGTACCCAGACTTTTGCCCGAGGCAGGTGCGTCTCACCTGACAACTGCAATGAGAGAAAATGATTCAGAATAACAGGATTATTTGAATTTGGTGGCACTGTGAGATGATTAATTGTATACAAACCTTTTTCTAGTCATCTCTGTGGGGTTTCTCCATGCATTCCCCCTTTTTGTTTTTCCAAAACACGCTTCAAAGTGCCATGAGCGCGTTCGACAATAGCTTGGCCAGTAGGAGAATGTGGAATACCAAAAGGTGCAAGAACTGCCGCGTCTTCTGCGAGGCGTAGGCAGGACCATTATCGGTTTTCACAGCAGACGGCACGCCCAGGACCGAGAAAGCCAATTTCCAATGGGCAATGGCATCACGGCCTTTCTCTTCAGTGTGAGCAGAAGCCCACGTAGCCGAGGAGAAAGTGTCAATGGACACGTGCACATATTTAAACCGGACAAATTCAGGGATGTGTGTTACATCTGTTTGCCAAAGCTGCAAGGCTTTTAGGCCTCTGGGGTTTACCCCTGGTGGCAAAGGTGCAGCGAGCCCGTGACAGTCGGCACAAGCACTGACAATGTCACGAGCCTCAGTTGGCGTTAGGTGAAACAGCTTCTGCAGGGTATGTGCACTTTGATGGAAGAAACCGTGCGATGCCTTGGCTTGTGCAATTTTGTCAGGCTGAGGCGCTACCCATGCAGGGTTGGCCAGCATGTCAGCCCTGGCATTGCCTTCTGTTATAAAACCTGGCAAACTGGTGTGGCTTCGAATGTGCAGAATGTAGTATGGATGCGCTCAAGCTTGAATTGCACACCACAAAGTTTGCAATAGTGAAAACAGAGCCGCGTTATTCCCTTCCTTTAGAAGTGAACAATATAAGCGTTGGGTTATATCTGCTACGTAAGCAGAATCAGTAACCAAATTCAAAGGCACCTGAGAGATCCGCTGAAAAGCCATGGCAACAGCCCTCAATTCAACCAGCTGGGCAGAGCCTGATTCGTGGCCTTCCAGCACCTGCCACTCAGATCCCTCCTTCCAGGTAACAATGGCTTTCCCTGTTTTTCCAGAACCATCCGTGAAGACGGTGGGTCCTTTCACTGGCACCCAACTGTTTTTTGGCCGCAAGGTGAAGCTGGTCGATTTTGCCAGCTGCAGTAATTTATGGCTGGGCAGGTGGTAAGAAATCTGCCCTGAAAAGTTTTGCAGCGCACTTTGCAAAGGAGCACTGTTGGCAAGGCTCCACTCAAAGTGTTCCTGCGGTGTTGGAAGAATAATTGTTGCAGGATCCGTTGCCATTAATTGCAAACACCATTGGTGGCATTTGATTATCAGAGAAGCGATCAATTCAAACAACGTGGGTGCTGTCTTTTTCGGCTGATGAGGCAGAAAGACCCATTCTAGGACATGCAAAGGGTCAGACCATTGTGTGTTCCACTGGCCAATGATACCTGTGGGATGGAGGTCTGGAGCAGTAATGAAAAAAGTGATATCAATGGAGGGATCCACGCGATAAACCTGACGAGCAGAAACAGCCTGTTGCACCTCCCGCAGCGCTTGTCGCGCTTCCGGAGTCAATTTCCGAGGTGAATTCAAATCAGGGTCCCCCTTTAAAATATTAAAAAGCGGAGAAAGTTGCGTCGTGGTTAGCCCTAGATAAGGACGTACCCAACTGATGATACCCAGCAATTTCTGAGCATCATTCAAGGTTTTAATAGAAACTGAGAATTGCACCTCTTGGTGTTGTATAGTTTGGTCCAAAATTTTGACTCCAAAATATTTCCAGGGAGGATGCTGTTGAACTTTCTCTGGACCCACTTGCAACCTGTAGGAATGCAGAGCATCGAGCAGCCAAGGCTGTATCCTCAGCAGCTCATCCTGGGTGGATGCTGCCACCGGGATATCATCCATGTAATGGTAGCAGTATGCCTCAGGAAACTGCTCACAGACTCCGGACAAAGCTTGAACGACATACCATTGGCAGATAGTCGGGCTGTTCTTCATGCCCTGAGGTAGAACCTTCCATTGATATCTCTTCCCAGGTTCAGCATTGTTAACTACAGGCATAGTAAAGGCAAATTTTGGTCTGTCATTAGGATGCAAAGGAATTGTGAAAAAGCAATCCTTCAGATCAATGATCAGGATGTCCCACCCTGTTGGAATCATGGTGGATGAGGGCATACCAGGCTGCAATGCCCCCATACCTTCCATCACTGCGTTAACTTTTCGGAGATCCTGCAAGAGTCTCCATTTCCCTGATTTCTTCTTAATTACAAAACCAGGAGTGTTCCAGGGACTAGTAGAAGGCTCAATGTGTCCCTGTTGTAACTGTTCCTGAACCAGCTGACGAAGGGCGACTAATTTCTCATTTGGTAGGGGCCACTGCAATTCCCAGATTGGTCTTTTAGTCAGCCACCGTAAAGGCAGCGTAGGAAACTGTGCGCCCTTCCGCACAGTGACCCCTATCAAAAATTTGTCCCAATTCGTACCCCCCAAGCTGCCAGCACACCCAGCCCCCAGAGGTTGACTGGAGCCCTAGTAACATAAGGCCAAATTGTAGCTGTATGTCCCTCTGGGTCTTTTACTATTACAGGTCGTTCGCTTAAATAGCTCTGTGCGGTTCCTCCTAACCCTGCGGTGGCCGATCCCACGGGGGCTAAAGGCCATGAAGGAGGCCACGCAGAGAAGGAGATAATCGTTACATCAGCACCCGTATCGATCAAACCTCGAAGCTGAGTCTGGGGCGGACAAGCGTTTGGCAGGACTAGGGTACATGTCATCTGTGGCCTTTGGCTAGAGATGTCTGCAGTCCAGAAGATCTGAGGAAGTCCCGTAGGTCCACTGCCACTATAATTGTGAACTCGTTGTTCTGTCCTGGGGACACATGACTTAAAAGGCATTAATTGAGCAATGCAAGTCTTTTCAGGGATAGTAACAGGGGGATTGGGCATGGAAACCATAGCATGAATCTGGCCTATGAAGTCATCATCAATAGCTTCTGGGTGCACAAAGATTCCTCGGTGGGTAACATTAGGTTTTCCCATGAGCATTGCACTGAGTCCCTGACCTAGGGGTCCATATGCATCCAAAGGGACCTTATAAATACGACTAGATTCTAGGACGACTGTTGTTGTGGTGTAGACGTCGGCCCCGGCTGATCCTGGGCTGCCGTCTCTAAGGTGGCTGGGTAGGCCTGTGTCTGTGCCATTCCCTGGGGGATCACCTGCATCGGAGAGCAATTCCCCCTTTTTGCACCCCGGTGTGAGTTTCCCGGCAGAGGCCGACCGTCGGCATGGCGCAGAGATCTGCAGTATTCTGTACGATGACCTGGGCTACCACACTTCTTGCACTGGGGGGTCCCTGTGTTTTCCTTTTACCTTGGTTTGGCCCTTTCCCGTTTGCTCCCAGCTTTGGACTGCTTCGGTTCACGATCAGAAGATGCGTGAACAGACTGCAGAAACGCAGCCAAAGCAGACCTTTCATGGCTCGCAGACCCCACCTTAGCACAGGCTTCAACCATATCTGTGAGTGTAGGCTCCCCTGGTAGAGCATCGATGATTTTTCTACACTCATCGTTGGCATTGTCTCTTGCTAATTGTATGCACATCATCCGCCTTAATGAGTTATCTTCACCCTGCTTCTCAAGGGCAGCAGCAAACTTTTCTACAAAGAGTAAAAATGGCTCTGTCTGCCCCTGGTGTATTTTCATATACCATTTTTGAGGAGTAGCCACGTCCATGGTCTTAAATAGAGCTCCCATGCCGACGTTTTGAGCTTGCTCTATGATTTGAGGGGGCAGGAGGCCTGGAAATCAGGATTAGACTAGTAATCAAGTCCCATAAGGGCATCTACTTCAACGTCATGTCTAATGTCAGTGGAAGACAACTGCTTATTCTGTAGTGCAACCTTCTCAGACATCTTTCTCCACGTAGTCTCAAAAACTTCATATTGTACAGGTTGAAGTATGATTTGAGCTAAGTGCTTAATATCAAATGGAACAAGCAGATCAGCATTCAGCACTCTAAAAAGTTGCATGAGTTCAGGAGAACTAAGCCCATACTGTGCCACTTTGGATTGTAAATCTTGTACAACCTTCCAAGCAATAACGTCATGTCTATCATGTTGACCTGAATTTGGGACAGCCTTAAACACAGGATAGGCTTGGACATCCCCTTGCAGGGTGTTACTATTGCCTTGAGTTAGTGGCACACCCTTTTGAGGTGTTATAGCAGTCTCCTGATCCCGCATAAATTCCCCTGACCTCTCTGGCAGTCCCAGTTTGTCTAAGAGATCCCAGTTGCCCTCCTCTAGAGCTCGCAATTTAACTGACTTCCAGAAACGCCTGATGTTTCTTGGGCGGACAGTTACAGTACAGTCTGGGAGTGTCCAAGGATGGCTCTGCAGCAACCGCTTCTTCCACCGCCCGATTACCGTAGCCTTCCACCCTGAGGCAAGCGTGCCCTCTGTGTCACTGCCTGAATCGTCAGGCAGGGGTTTCCCTGAGGACCCCAGCACGAACGATGGAAGCGGGCAGGGCACGGGTGCCGGGCTAGAGGGCGGTACAGCGGTGGGGGCCGCAGTCGGTTGCGCAGGGGGCAGCAAGGCAGCCGGCTGGGGCGGCGCAGGCGGATCTTGTGACGGAGCCGCCTCTGTCGCTGGAGTCGGGGCCGTCAGCTCGGCCGGCGGTGCCGGAGCCGCCGTCTCCTCCTCCACCGGGGCCGCCGTTTCTTCCGCCGCTGCCGGTCCGCTGCGGGAGCCGTCGCTACTTCCGCGTTCGGAATTACCGGAGCCGACACTTCCAGCCCAAGTCGGCCCGGCTCTCTCAGCTGCCGCCCGCACGAATGCTTCCTGCAATTCCGCTAGTTGCTGAGATATCCTCGGCAGATAGTCTTCCATCACTACCAGCTGCCGCGTTAAAAGGTCCACCATGGGCGGCTGCGCCTGCGCATGAAAACACCCAGAGAAGGGCGCGTGCGCGGAGTTGCCGGGCGCCGCGGGCGCTCGTGAAAAACTCCAGGGTGCCGCGAACGCAGCGGCCGTGCGCGCGGAAAATCTGTGTGTCGCTATGGAGCTCCAGGTCACCGTTAAACCGGGCCGGACAACCGGAGAGGCCGTGGGAACGACGGGCACTGTTATATTTGCCGAAGGGAGCGGCGCGGAGGAGACTAGAGCCGCTGGGCTAAGGAGCGAGGGGCGCTCCGAGCCATCGCTCTGTTTAAGCATTTCCGCGATCTGCTCTGCAGGCGTAGGGCATTTAGGGGGAACATAATCCCGGGGCCAGGTGTATTGCCGCTGGACGGGCTGTAGGACCGGCACCGGATCCTGTGGCGCCGGAGACGGCTGCTCGGTGCGGCTGCCGCCGGCTGCTACACTGAGTTCAGCAGCGTCCTCCTCTGAAAGCCGGCACCCCTCCCCCGTCGCCAGTTTCAGACTTTAGTAGCACAGCAAATATATCTCTCCAAGTGCGAATCAAGTCTATCAGCGTGTCGTCCCCGTGGGGGAGCTTACGACAGAGCCTGGTGCCCAGCAGCCGCCACAGCTCTAAATCAAAGGCGGTGTCAGAGCTCAGGGGAAACTGGTGCTCAGCTGCCCATTGCAAAAGAGCGCGGAGGGCGTCCTCCGGTACAGCGCTCTTTTTGGTGGCCAGGAAATTCTTCCAGGCCAACAGCACCACACTCTCTTTCAAGTCGCAAGTCCCCATCTCGGCAGGGTTTTTTTTTAATACCCCGGTGCCTGGACTGGTCCCGGCCGCGAACCTCGGGTCTGGGGGGGGAGAAGAGGGGGGGGTTGCGTACCTCCCGAGAGCTGCTCGGCTTCGGCCGTTGCGGGTCGTACACGTCGGGGTCACCCGATATCTCACCGAATATTGTGAGAACCTAGGAAAATTCCTCTGCTAGCAGCTTTTCAGCATCCACAGTCCCCCATTGCTCCCACACTGTTGTGTCCTCCTATGGCTTGCCACATGGAAGCCTGGTGACATTGTCCCCCTCCCCTTTCACATCTAGTTTAAAGCCCCGTCAATTATCCCTGCAATCTCCTCTGCAAAGACCCTCTTCCCCCTTTGAGAGAGGTGTCTCCTGTTTGGTGTCAACAACCCTGGTGCTGTATAGATCATACCATTGTCAAAGAACCCAAATTTATGGTGGTGACACCATCCATGGAGCCATGTATTAAAAGACTGTATTCGTCCATTTAATCCAATGTCTCTGCCATCGGTTGGAATAACAGAAGAAAAGATGACTTGTGCCCCAGAATCTCGTACCACTCGTCCCAAGGCCCTAAAGTCATTTTTGATTGTTCTAGGACTACCAGTCATTATTTCTTTTCCTCCTATATGGAAGATCAATAATGGATAGTAGTCCGTAGAGCGCACCAGGCTAGGAATGTTCCTAGTGACATCCCTTACCCAGGCTCCAGGTAGGCAGCAAACCTCCCTATGAGAAGGCTCTGCCCGACATATTGGTCCTTCTGTTCCTCGCAGAAGTGAATCCCCTACAACTATCACTCTCCTTTTTTTCTTTGTCACACTAGTCCTAATTCTTGGGGCTGTCTGACATGCCCTCGGCAACTGAGCGGATGGACTTTCCTCTCCATCCTCCTCTGCCCGATCCTCAGTTACTAGTGCCCCATATCTGTTGTGCATGGGCAGCTCGTAAGACTAGTACTCCTAGAACTGTTCCTAGGATGCCAGTTACATCCCTTCCCGATCTTTTTGAGGCTGTGATGGTTTGTTCATGTAACCATGATGACTATCTTGTGTAGGACTTCATTAGGAATGGTCGGCATGTAGCCCTAATTACAGAGATGTCAACTAGCATTGACAGCTCTATTGGTTACAGGGACCATGATGGGTTAAACAATATTTGTTGTAGATCACAGAATCACAAAATGTTAGGGATGTATAGCCTCTAATTATTTGATTTTTCAAGAGTTCTGAGCATCTCAGTGTCCAGTGTACTTTAATACAACTGACAAGTGTTAAAGAGCTCTGAAAAATAAAACACAAGTGCTTGTTGACTCATTCGTTTCTGAAGAAGTGAAATATTAAAATTACCACTGACTTTGATGGGAGCAGAATTCTGGTAAAAAATCTTCAATAAAGCTGTAGGTAATAGTTCATATTTTGAACCTATACCTAGGTATTGCTTATGATAATGCTAAAGATAAATAAGTATACATTTGACCTATATCATTGAAATTAATTATTTTATCTCTCTCAAGATAATGACTGTTTCTATCTGAAAGAATCAATATCTTGGTGTCCTAAATATCAATATCTTAGTCAGAGAACTACTGGAGAGAGTCCAACGGAGGGCTACAAGGATGATTAAGGGACTGGAATATCTCTCTTATGAGGAAACGCTGAGAGACCTGGGACCATTTAGCCTGGAGAAGAGAAGGCTGAGAGAGGATCTTATCAATGTTTATAAATATCTACGAGGAGAAATAACCTATGAGGAGAGGTGAACCGCTGGACCTTGTATTAGGTCCAAAGAAGGACTTGTTGGGGACGTAAAGGTTGGGGGGCAACCTTGGCTGTAGTGACCATGAGATGGTGGGATTCAGTATCCAGTGTGGAAGAAGTAGAGAAAAAACTAGGATCGCAACCCTGGACTTCAGAAGAGCTAAGTTTAGCCTCTTCAAAGATCTACTAGGTGGAATACCATGGGTCAGGGCTCTAGAAGGTGGAAAAAAAGACTGGTCACCTGTGAGGAACATAGGAATGCTGTCCGAGAATGCAGGGATCACAGAATCATTCACAGAATCATAGAATGTTAGGGGGTTGGAAGGGACCTCGGGAGATCATCTAGTCCAACACCCCTTCCAGAGCAGGATCACCTAGATCAGGTCACACAGGAATGCATCCAGCTGGGTTTTGAGTGTCTCCAGAGAAGGAGACGCCACAACCTCCCTGGGCAGCCCGTTCCAGTGTTCTGTCACCCTCACCGTGAAGAATTTTTTTTCTCATATTTATGTGGAACCTCCTATGGTCCAGCTTGCACCCGTTGCCCCTTGTCCTATCATTGGATGACACTGAGAAGAGCCTGGCTCCATCCTCCTGACACTCACCTTTCACATATTTATAAACATTAATGAGGTCACCCCTCAGTCTCCTCCAAGCTAAAGAGACCCAGCTCCCTCAGCCTTTCCTCATTAGGGAGATGCTCCACTCCCTTAATCATCTTTGTGGCTCTGTGCTGGACTCTCTCAAGAAATTCCCTGTCCTTCTTGAACTGAGGGGCCCAGAGCTGGACACAGTATTCCAGATGCGGCCTCACCAGGGCAGAGTAGAGGGGGAGGAGAACCTCTCTCGACCTACTTACCACACCCCTTCTAATACACCCCAGGATGCCATTGACCTTCTTGGCCACAAGGGCACATTGCTGGCTCACGGTCATCTTGCTGTCCACCAGGACCCCCAGGTCCCTTTCCCCTCTGCTGCTCTCCAACAGGTCAGTCCCCAACTTATACTGGTTCCTGGGGTTGTTCTTGCCCAGATGCAAGACTCTACACTTGCCCCTGTTATATTTCATTAAATTTCTCCCCGCCCAACTCTCCAGTCTGTCTAGGTCTCTCTGAATGGCAGCACAGCCTTCTGGTGTGTCAGCCACTCCTCCCAGTTTTGTGTCGTCATCGAGCTTTCTGACAGTGCACTCTATTCCCTCATCCAAGTCGTTGATGAATATATTGAATAGGCTGGTAAAGACCTCCAAGATCATCAAGTCCAACCATCTACCTAACATTATCATGACCTCTAAACCATGTCCTGAAGTGCCATGTCTACATGTCTTTTGAATACCTCCAGGAATGTTGACTCCATCACCTCCCTGGGCAGTCTCTTCCAATGCCTCACCACTCTTTTAGTATAGAAATTTTTCCTAATGTATAATCTAAGCTTCCCCTGTAGCAACTTAAGACCATTACCTCTCATCCTATCACTAGTTAGTTGGGAGAAGAGACCTCACTACAACCTCCTTTAAGGTAGTTGTAGAGAGCGATAAGGTCTCCCATCAGCTTCCTCTTCTGCAGACTAAATGAGGATGAAATGAGGAAAGCAAAGGCCCACCTGGAATTGAATCTGGCAAGGGGCATCAGAGACACCAAGGTTTTTTTTCAGTATATCAGTAGAAAAATGAAGACTAAGGAAATTGTGGGCCCGCTGATGAATGAGGTGGACATTCTAGTGGTCGAAGACTCAGAGGAGGTTATTGAATACTGCCTTTGCTTCAGTCTTCACTGAAAAAAGCTGTCTGTCATAAATCCCAGACCCTGGAGGTAAGAGGAATGATCTGGAGAGAGGAAGGCTTTCACTTGTGTCATGGTTTAGGGTCAGGGCAGCCCCTTAGACCTATAACAGATACTCTCTGTTAACCCCCCTCCCTCCACAAAGGGGAAGAGAAAGGGAATAAGGGAGAGAGACTTAGCGATTAGAAAAGCAAACTAGAACAGCTTTAATGAAAATGAAAATAATAATAATAAAAATGTAATATATACAAATATGTACAAAACCAGTATTGAACTCAACTCTCCATGATGGCAATTACATCACCGTCACCCCTGATGCTGTGGAGCAGGCACTGGGAGAGTCCCAGACTGGGCCCCGCAGCAGATGGGAGCTGTGTTCAGGAGCTGGATTCTAGTACCTAATTTAGGAACATACAGATCAGGATTAAAGGCAGAACGGACAGAGTCCTCCTTGGATGTTGGCCATTGGAGAAGTGAGAAGAAGCCAGAACAGCCAATCTGAGCAGGGTGGGACCCTCGTGATCCCATAGCTTTATATGGAATATGACATATATGGGATGGAATCCCTCATTGGTCAGTTTAAGGTCACCTGTCCTATCTGCTCCTCCCTGCAGGTGCAGCCTTTCACTTTCTGCACCCCTCAGTGCGGTATACAAGATCCAGCAGTGACCTTGGTCTGCACACCAATGCTCGGTACTAACTCTAAATATCGGGTGTTATTACTGCTAGAAGTAGATGCTGCCTGTGAAAACAGGCTGCTAACTTCAGACAATGTAGTTACTTAGAGGATCTGAGATGAAAAGTAAAATCACTGAACAGAATTAGTTCTGTTCTCAGTCAAACCAGGATACCTTCGTAGAGGAGATCCAGGTGAGACCACTTAGCCAATCTGAACATCCATAAGTTCATGGGCCCTGAGGGGATGCACCCATGAGTGCTGAGTGAGCTGGAAGATGTTATTGCTTTTCCACTCTCCATCATCTTTGAAAGGTCATGGAGAACAGGAGAGGTGCCTGAGATCTGGACAAAGGCCAATGTGACTCCGGTTTTCAAAAAGGCCAAGAAGGAAGACCCAAGATTTCAAGGAATGTCTCAAGGAGCAGGGTGGACATGGGTACGTGGCTGCAAGTGTGAACGAGCCAGCAGGTGGGCAATGAACCGTCCTTGAGCAAGTGATAAGAAGAAGACAAAGCAATAAAACAATCAATGAACAGGCCTCTTTCCCAGGGCGCGCTGACCGAAAGTAGGAGACTTGGGAGGTGCAGAAAGGGGGAGGCTGTGCCTGCAGGGAGAAGCAGGCAGAACCGCCGCTTCCCTGCACTGGGCGGGGGAGTGGTCCAGGGTGCTTAAGCATGCTTGCTGTATGTAGACCAATCATAATATGTAGTAGAGCGTGTGAACTGTATGTAGCCAATCAGTAATAAGCAAGAAACATATAAGCAAAGCATAGACAGTAATAAAGTTGAACATGATTGTAACTCATATTGAGTCCTGATCATTGTTCCCAGGCCTTTTCCCAACAAATGGTGACCCCGACGTGATACAGCCGGGACCAGTGCCGACGACTTGAGCCGGGCCAAAAGCTCACAGGCAGGACCAGAGCTGGGCCAAAGCTCAAAGAGGAAGGATTGGGGAAGAAGGAAGGTGTGTCGCTAGTCAGACGAACATAAGGGTCTGCAGTAGCGGGGTCACGACCCGCTGGCGACGAGGGTGAGTATGGAGCTGCGAACGATTGCCTCCTTACTCGGTAGTATACTCTCTAAGAGAGGCATCAATAGGAAACAAGAAGAGGTCGAGAAACTGATTAGATGGGCTAAGCAGAATGGCCATTTAAAGGATTTATCATTAGCGTTCAGTTCCCCAGGAGTGGAGGGAGGTCGGAAATGTGCTGTGGGACTGTACAATAAGTGGGGACAAAGAAGCAAGACAACTAGGACCGATATGGCGTGAGACTTTTATCACTCTCTCACAAATGAAAACTGAGCAAAGAGTTGCTCTGGCTGTGGCTGAAGCTATCAGTCCTGCGCCTGTCCCTGACTCTAAGCCCACCCGACTACAGAATTTTTTTGGATTCGGGATGGAGGCTGCACCCAAAAGAGGCGCTATTAAATATCAATGTAAGACAGCTGCAGAGGTAAAAAGGATGTCAGAAGAGGAAGGAGAGAGAGAAAAATCTGAACAGGGAGGAGAGGAAGGACGGGCAGTCTGTCCTAAGGAGCAGCAACCTGGGTGAAAATCCCCTCCACCCAAACCACCCCGACGATGATTAACCCCTGGTTGTCCGGAGTCTAAACCCACTTCAGATGTTGCGAGGCTTCAAGAACCTGACTCGCCACCGATCACTGCGGAATCATCTACTGTGGAGTCATCCCCCATTCAGTCCGGACGAGCGACACCGCAGTCGGGACCTACCTCAACCCCCATAGAAAAATTATTGTCGGAAGTTGTGGGAAGTCTGCGACAGCTGACCCTGTGGACGGAGTCACAAAGGGAACCCCCTGGAAACCCTTCAGCCCCTGTGGAATCAAACGATCGGCCACCACCATATAATACAGATAAGAGGGAACTGCAGGGGGTGGGGGGGGGAACAGGGAGGGAGAAATGTCTCCCGCAGAGACGCTGGTCTGGGGTGGTGAGGGACGCTATTTTAGAGGGAGACTGGCAGGCTGCTGGATCTATAGCATGTCCTGTGGTAATGGAGGGGGGGTAATGCAATGGCGTCTACATGATTGGTAATTGATGCAACAATGCAAAGCGATTGTGCAGGTGAACGGCATTCATTCAGAAGCGGCTTGGCATGTTTTAAACTATATCTTTACTGCTGAACAGATAGCCGTAATTTAGCCAGACTTATTTTGACCCCCTCTCAATTTTTGCTGTGGGAAAGTGAATGGCTCAGACTGTTGGTGGATGAATGTAGCAAAGCTAGACAACCGGGCGACCCTCTCGATGGCATAAACCCTGATATGTTAACAGGACGGGGGAATTATGCCTTGGGAGAGGTACAGGCTGCGTATTCCCCTGAAATCTGGGTAAAATCAGATGACCTGGCGCAGAGGGCCCTATTTTTAGTTCCAGACAACGGGCGAAATTCAAGCTTTGCAAGCGTTAGACAGGGGCCTAGAGAAGATTATTCTAAATTTGTGGATCGTTTATGGGAGGCTTTGCTGGGCAACAGTGAACTATCTGAGGAAATGAAACAACAAATGTTCCGAATTTTAGCATATGATAATGCTAATCAAAATGCAAAGGGAATACTTTTGACTTTTCCCAGGGAAGCAGGAGTGGACCAAATGATAGCTCGCATGAGTCGAGCACAGCAACAAGAACAAGCTGCAATGATTGCTGAGGCCGTTAAAGGCGCAGTAGACCCTCAGGCACAAGCTACTGCAATTGCTGAATCTGTAAAGATGGTACTTGCAGCAGTGACACCCCAAGGTGGAAGCAATGGAGGGCTGTGTTTTAGGTGTGGCAAGCAAGGGCATTTCAGAAAGCAATGTAGAGCTTCGGTGTGGTGCGATAATTGTCAATCAAGAAAACATGCAACATTGGTATGCCGGCGGGGAAACTCCAAGCGGAGTGCGAGCAACCACGCTCCGACACAAATGGTTGCGAGCAATCAGGGTCCTGCTGCCCAGCAACCCGGGGGAGCCTGGGAGTGGACCTGGAAATCACAATAGATATCATGCTAACAAACGACAAGGTGGACCTTATCCCCTCTGATGTCAATGGGCCATTATCTCCTAAAAAGAATATAGGGGCGCTCTTATTGGGGCGCTCTAGTGCTGGAAGCAAAGGAATACTGGTAGTTCCCGGGGTGATAGATGCTGATTACACGGGCAATATTAAAATCATGGCACATGCCCAAATGGGACCAGTATGGGTCCCAAAGGGAACTAAAATTGCACAATTGATAGCATTACCACCATCTTGGCCCAAAACAAGTCAAAGGGAAAGGACTGGGGGCTTTGGTTCCACCGGTGCGATTGTTTGCCTGACCCTGCCACTACGGAACAGACCTGTAATACCAATGACATTGAAAAGGGGAACAGATCACAGAAGGTTATCTATGTTAGCGGACACTGGAGCTGATGTAACTGTGATTGATCAGGCTGCATGGCCCTCAGACTGGCAATTGGAAAAATATGATCAAAACATCGGAGGAGTAGGAGGGCAGTGTTTGCCACAATGCAGCAAGGAAGCTATACAATTTTGTTTTCCAGAGGCCAAGCAGTATCAATAAAACCTCTCATCATGCCCCTTCCGCCCAATATTTTTGGACTATTAGGGAGGGATATCTTAGCCCAGGTATCAGCCACAATGACAATCGGATCAAATTTATCCTGAGGGCCACTCCAGAGTCGCCACCCATTCTAGCAATAACCTGGAAATCGGATGACCCGGTATGGGTGGAGCAGTGGCCCCTAAACTTTGAGCGACTCAGTGCCGTGCAAGAACTAGTACGAGAGCAATTGGAAAAAGGACATATAAGACCCTCTACCAGCCCCTGGAACACACCCATTTTTACAATAAAAAAGAAATCTGGAAAATGGCGCCTCCTTCATGATCTCAGAAAAGTAAATGAAAAAATGCAAGACATGGGGGCCCTGAGCCCGGTCTACCTCACCCAGGGATGATGCCAGAGGGGTGGGATGTGTTGATAATTGATCTTAAAGATTGTTTTTTTCCTATCCCACTTGATGAACAAGATTGTAAGCGCTTTGCTTTTACTGTACCAAAGATTAATAAGCATGACCCTGCAGATCGTTATGAATGGGTAGTGTTGCCACAAGGAATGAAAAACTCACCGACTTTATGTCAGTTATATGTACAATGGGCACTAAAACCCATACGACTAAAATGGCACAAGGCATTGATCTATCATTACATGGATGACATCTTAGTTGCCCAAAAAGACAAAATTAGCGAACAACAGTTGGCAATGGTAGTTACACATTTGCAGTCAAAGGGACTGACGGTAGCCCCAGAAAAAATTCAACGAACATCGCCTTGGCAATATCTGGGGTGGACTATAACGGACACGCACGTTAGGCCACAAAAACCGGCCACACGTCCACAACTAAGAACAATAACAGATCTACAGCAATTTTCAGGAGATGTCCAATGGGTCCACAATATTGTGGGCATATCCAATGATAAGGTGGCACCACTGGTACCACTACTGAGGGGAACCCGAGCTGAAACTTCTATTGTTGTAACACCTGAACAATGGCAAGCTGTAGATGTCATCCTTCAAATGATAGAAATGGCTAGTGCGTCCAGATTTTGTGAATTTCTGCCAAAAACACTGTTAATTTGTTTGGAACCATCAACATGCGCGATACTATGTCAGTGGCATAAAGAAGAAAAGGGAAATGGGCTAAGAGAGGCATGCCATGATGATGCCACTGACACAGTACGAGTAAACAGAAATAGAAACAAACCTTCACAAGTTCAAATATTAGAATGGCTATTCCCTCCAATACAGCCAAAAACAACTGTTTTGACTCGGATTGATGCGGTAGCTGCACTTATAAAGAAAGGAAGAAAAAGATGGGTAGATATATCGGGGAATGAACCTAATGACATCAGCATACCTGTAGCAGGGTCAGATGTGGAATGGTGGATTAGCCAATCTGATAAATTCGCGGAATCATTATTGGGTTATACAGGGCAGATTCATAATAGACAACCAAAAGGGGAATTGTGGTAAGTCATGAAAGTTAGAAAATGGGTAAATCGCCCAGTTCAGTCCCATACTCCAGTAAAAGGACAAACAGTGTTCACAGATGCAGGTCGCAAATCACACAAGGCCGCATGTGTTTGGAAAAAGGGGACAGAATGGGATCAATATGTGATAAAAGGCAAGAAAACCGATTCACTTCAAATGTTGGAATTAAAAGCAGTAGTATGGGCATTAACAAATTGGCATCAAGACCCGGTGAATATTATCAGTGACTCACAGTATGTAGTAGGCATAGTAAAGAGAATAGAAGATGCTGAATTACGAATATTAAAGAATGAGGAATTAGGACAGACATTGATACAATTAAGGGGACTATTAGCACAACGAACAGAACCGTATTTTATAGCCCACATTAGGAGCCATCAATTGGAAATAGACTTAGGAGAAGGAAATGCTAGGGCAGATAAAGCAGTAGCAATAGCAACCCCTGAAGACAGTTTTCAAAGAGACAGATTGAGTCACACAACCTTTCACCAAAATGCAAGGGGACTAAAAAGGGGATTTGATTTAACATGGGAACAGGCTAAAGGAATAGTTTGCGCCTGTCCTGACTGCAGTGCTTTGCAGGGGCCTGGATTAGGAGCAGGTGTAAATCCTCGAGGACTAAAAAGTAGTGAGATATGGCAAATGGACGTCACCCATGTAAAAGAATTTGGAAAGTTAAAATTTGTGCATGTATGTATAGATACTTGGTCAGCGGCCATGTGGGCCACAGCACAGACAGGGGAAACAGTGATGCATGTGTGCCGACATATGACCAATGCCATTGCAGTGTTGGGAGTACCTCAGGTAATTAAGACAGATAATGGACCTGGGTATATTGGGAACAGATTTGAAATCTTTTGCAGAGAATGGGGAATCAAACACATTACTGGGATCCCTAACTCTCCCACTGGACAAGCAATCATTGAGCGTTCCCATCAAGTGTTGAAGAAGCAGTTGCTAAAATTGAAAAGTGTACCATCAGTACAGGTGTCTTGGTTTGAAAGACAGGTGTCTGCCAAGGAAGGCAGGAGCCCCCCTTGGATTGGAAATGCAACCCCCTCCCCTCCGAATGGTTGTAATTTTGCAATTAAGGGGCTTTCAGGCAAAGATATGAAGAATAGGAATAACAGTTCTCTCTTTCAGCAATGTCCAGGGCTAATTGGACGGCTTTGAGTTCAGCAAGTTGGCTCGATCCAACTTCTCCCTCGGTAGCTTGTGCAACTTGTCGTGTGGGGCTCCATACAGCAGCTTTCCATTTCCGGCCAGCACCTACGATTCGGCAGGAACCATCAGTGAAGAGGGCGTATTGTCTTTCACTCTCCAGTAGCTCGTTCTATGGGGGCGCTTCCTCATCACGTGTCACTTGCTCCTCCTCTTCTTCAGAGGATAATCCAAAAGTCTCACCTTCCTGCCAGTTCATAATTATTTCCAAAATCCCAGGGCGATTTGGGTTTCCAATACGGGCGCGCTGCGTGATGAGGGCAATCCACTTGCTCCAAGTGGCATCGGTGGCATGATGCATGGAAGGAACCTTTCCCTTAAACATCCACCCCAGCACCGGTAGTCAGGGTGCCAGGAGGAGTTGTGTCTCTGTGCCAATTACTTCTGAGGCAGCTTGGACTCCTTCATAGGCGGCCAAGATCTCTTTCTCTGTTGGGGTGTAGTTCGCTTCGGACCCTTTGTAGCTTCGGCTTCAGAATCCCAGTGGTCGTCCCCGAGTCTCACCAGGCACCTTCTGCCAAAGGCTCCAGGACAGACCCTTGTTCCCAGCTGCAGAGTAGAGCACGTTCTTCACCTCTGGTCCCGTCCTGACTGGGCCAAGGGCTACTGCATGAGCGATTTCCCGCTTGATCTGGGTGAAGGCTTGTTGTTGTTCAGGGCCCCAGTGGAAATCGTTCTTCTTGCGGGTAACCAGGTACAGAGGGCTCACGATCTGGCTGTACTCAGGAATGTGCATTCTCCAAAAGCCAATGGCACCAAGGAAAGATTGCGTTTCCTTCTTGTTGGTGGGTGGAGACATTGCGGTGATCTTATTAATGACCTCGGCGGGAATCTGACGCCGTCCATCTTGCCACTTTACCCCCAGGAACTGGATCTCTCGGGCAGGTCCCTTGACTTTGCTCTTTTTGATGGCGAAGCCAGCTTCCAGGAGAATCTGGATGATCTTCTCTCCTTTCTCAAATACCTCTGTTGCCGTGTTCCCCCACACAATGATGTCATTGATGTACTGCAGATGTTCTGGAGCCTCACCCTTTTCCAGTGCAGTCTGGATCAGTCCATGGCAGATGGTGGGACTGTGCTTCCACCCCTGGGGCAGTCAGTTCCAGGTGTACTGCACACCCCTCCAGGTGAAGGCAAACTGAGGCCTGCATTCTGCTGCCAGAGAAATGGAGAAAAAAGCATTGGCAATGTCAATAGTGGCATACCACTTCGCTGCTTTGGACTCCAGCTCATACTGGAGATCCAGCATGTCTGGCACAGCAGCGCTCAAGTGTGGAGTCACTTCATTCAAGGCACGATAGTCCACTGTCGATCTCCATTCTCCATCAGACTTGCACACAGGCCAAATGGGGCTGTTGAAGGGTGAGTGGGCTTTGCTGACCACCCCTTGGCTCTCCAGCTCACGGATCATCTTGTGGATGGGGATCACGGCATCTCGATTTGTGCGGTACTGCCGGCGGTGCACTGTCGAGGTGGCAATTGGCACTGCCTGCTCTTCCACCTTCAGGAGCCCAACTGCAGAAGGATTCTCTGATAGTCCAGGCAGAGTGTTCAATTGCTCAATGCCCTCTGCCTCCACAGCAGCTATTCCAAATGCCCACCTGAGTCCTTTTGGGTCTTTGTAATAGCCGCTCCGGAGGAAGTCTATGCCCAGAATACACGGGGCCTCTGGGCCAGTCACAATTGGATGTTTCTGCCACTCCTTCCCAGCCAGGCTCACCTCAGCTTCCACCACGGTCAGCTGCTGTGATCCTCTGGTTACCCCAGCAATGGAAACCGATTCTGCCCCCACATGTCCCGATGGCATTAAAGTACATTGGGCACCAGTATCAACTAAAGCTTCATATTTCTGTGGCTCTGATGTGCCAGGCCATCTGATCCACACTGTCCAGAAAACACGATTCTCCCGTGCCTCTTCCTGGCCAGAGTCAGGGCCCCTCTAGCCCTGGTTATCATTCCTTCCCTGGGCATATGTGCGGGAGGTTCCTTCTAGGGGATCTGACATATCATCCTCCCTTCTGTAGTACCTGGCAGCTCGGTCACGGGAGGCTGAGGCGACTTTCACTCTGGCAGAACCCCTTTGGTTAGTGTTTTCCCTTTTGAGTTCACGCACCCGTGCTGCCAGAACAGAAGTGGGTTTCCTATCCCATCTTCTCATGTCTTCCCCATGGTCACACAGAAAGAACCACAGCTCACCTCGTGGGGTGTACCCTCTCTCTCTAGCTGGGGGATGTCAGGCTCTGACTCTGGGGTCTGTGACTCTCACTGGTGCCACCCAGGAAATGCTCTTCCTTACCTCCTCCACAATCTCCTTCTTGAGGTCCCTAACAACAGCAGAGACCTGAGCCTTCATCGGGCCATTGACCATACTCTCGTAATACCGGAATCTGTTGGCAATGGAGCCCACTGTTTCTCGATTGTCCTCAGCATTAATGGTTGCAATGAAGGTGGCGTATTGCGGTGGCCCTAGTCTTGCCAGGTTCCACAACATCTGCCCTGTGCACCTGACTTGGTCGGGGTCATTATCATGCTGTCCATCCCTCCCAAAAAGTACCTCTAATACTGACACTTCTCTTAGCTGTTGGATTGCTTCCTCGAGTGTCTTCCACTGCATTTTATGATGGTACTCCTGCATTCTCTCTCTATGAACAAATCTTTCTCTCACACTTGTTAAAAGCCACTCCCAGAGAGAAAGGGGCCCTGGCTCCCTCACAAATACCTGATCTACACCCGGGTTCTGGGTCAGGGATCCCAAATACCTCGCTTCACCACCATCCAGTTGCACACCCTTGCCCGTAAGGTCTCAAACCCGAAGTAACCAGGTTGTATAAGCCTCACGCCCCCGTCGCACAATGTATTTTCGCAGATTACGGAGGCTGTCATACGACAGGGACTCAGTGATGATTTCAGGCTCTGGCTCTCCTGCTGGTTGTGAGGGCCCTGGTTCCCCATCATCATTAACTGGGCGTGCTGATTTGGTCTTATACTTCCTCCTCTGCAGAGGGGCGACTGCTGCTGGCTGGGGCTGCCCTTGTGGTTCAGCTGGAACCTGGACGGTTGTAACATTTGTGGGTTCCACTGCTGTACCACCAGGATCCCCCTCTTTGGGGCAGGGAGAGGGTTTCCCATCAGCTGGGGAAGTGTATTCCCTCAGCATCTGGCCCATCTCATTCATCTCCTTCAGCAGCACCACTACCCAACTCGGGTGGTCCGTTTCTGAGGTGGGCTGTGGGGCAGGGTCGGGCTGTGGGGCAGGGTCTCTAGTTGCTGGGGCCGTGTCAGGTTCTGGGGCAGCACCCCTAGCCTCTGGGGGAGGTACCTGGGCAGTTATCCAAACCGATCTGAATGCTAAATAGAGCAGGCCTATCAACAACATTTGGCTAGTATCTAGAGGAAATCTAAACCCTTCAAAAGCCGGGGGGGTAGGCCCAAAGAACTGGTTGCTTTCAACCAGTAGTTGGGAGAAAAGTTCCCACCGTGTTATTTCCTCACAGAAGGTACCATTTTTCATATAACCCCAGAAACATGCGCTTAGTGTATGATAGCCCTTTATCCATGTGCCCACACTCCAGAGGAACATGAAAACCCATGATTTCCTCACTTTATCAACCCACTGTGCAAACTGGATAACAGCCACAGTGGCCTTAGTCAGGGGATCCATGTTTAGAAAAGGAGCTGCAAAGGGGAGGAACACAGCCACGACCACGTGCCATGTGAACCGGGGCAGGCCAGACCACATGGTGCTGCCGAACAAGGTTGCAATATCCATCACACAAAATTAAGATTACCCAGTGTTATAAATGAGACCAAAATAGTCTTTAAATAAAAAAATAAAAATTTATTAGTGATGGGGAATGAGCAAGCAGCACTGGGTGCGCGGGGAGTCTGCGCTCCACCAGCACGCACAACAAGATGTCAAGCACGCAGGCATTTATTACACTAAATCATGCATATCCAACAGCATTTACTACATATTCATTCTGTGGGATTGGATTATTATAATCAGGTCCAGGAACTCATTATCATAGGTCTCCTCCCTTTGGCACTTGCGCACTGCTGTCTGGTGGTCGTGGGCCGGGGTCTTCAGGAGGAAGGCCCCCAGTCTTCCTCGCAGTGCACTTGTCACCTTTTGTCTCAAAATGATGAGTCAGGAACCAGAGGGTTGGTGTGATCTGGCTTATCTGCAGGGAGGCTCTCCTGTCTCCTGTCTCCTATCTTCCTGTCTGGGACTTAGTTCCCTTATCTACAAAGACCAAAACCACACAAGACAGGCTACAGGATTTAGGAGAACCTTGATAACTTTCAAGGCTATGGGAGACAAAACACAACTTACAACTATGTAAGACAAGACACAGTTTACAGTTATTTAAAACAAGCTACAGTTTACAAGGCTACTAAGGCTAGGATTTATGATGACATTTACAACTCAGGCCTCAGCCAGGCCTGTATCTGGTGGGAGCAGGGATGATGTCCTGGAGGGCCGAGTCCCCAGTATAGCAGAATACATTTGGTACCTTTCCATACCTGATTTGGTGCTTTTATTAGAGCAAACCAGCTTAAGCAATTGGTACAAAGTTTGATGAACAAACAATTCACAGTTTATCACACCAGGAACTGTTATTCCTCTTTTCACCCTTTCCTCTCGATGCCCTCGTGCCCCACGCTGGGCACCAAAATCTGTCTTGGTTTGAAAGACAGGTGTCTGCCAAGGAAGGCAGGAGTCCCCCTTGGATTGGAAATGCAACCCCCTCCCCTCCGAATGGTTGTAATTTTGCAATTAAGGGGCTTTCAGGCAAAGATATGAAGAATAGGAATAACAGTTCTTTACTAAATATATATAACAGGACAATCAAACAACAATAACTACGTTAGTAACAGCAAACAGCACCAGGAACCCAGTCCCAACCTCTCGGGGGCTCCCGGGGAGCAGGGAGGGCGCGATGCTCTCCCCGCCGCTCCGGAGCCAGCTCAGCCCTCACGTGGCAATGGCCGACGGAAAGCCTGTGTCACGAACCCCCTGGGCAGCCAATCCCGGTGTCCAGCAGGGTCCTCGGGAGACAGCAGGGGTAGAAGGAAAAGCAGGAGACGAAGCAGGGACGACTTCTCTCCAAGCTGATCTCGGTGTTCCGCGGATCCTTGGTAGGCAGCAGGGAGAGCAGGAGACGCCGCGGGGATGAGTTCTCCGCACCACAAGGGCAGCTTCTCCTCCTCGAATGCAGGGAGCAAACCAAGTGAGAGCCCCAGGGGCTCCACCCAACCCCCTTTACTCGGCAGGCTGGACCCCTCCCCCTGTGGCCAGGTCCTTTTGTCTCTCTTAAGTACGGCCATTTACCTCCCTGAAAAACAAGTATGGAAAAATTCTTTAAGAGAAGGAAAACAGAATAACTCCCCAAAACCCCAACAACAGGAAAGGCTGAATAAGGCCCTGTTTGTATTAAACTACTTGAACATAGTGGGAGATGGAGAGGAACCGCCTATCAGTAAACATTTTTGTAAAGAGATCCATAAAAAACAAGAAGTTATCAAAATCAGATATAGGGACACAAAAGATGGAAGTTGGAAAGGTCCCATCCCAATGTTGTATAATGGTAGAGGTTATATGTGTGTTTCCACGGATGATGGTCCGCTGAGGGTTCCTGCGAAGCGGACCAAGCCTGCGATTGTGTCTGATCTGGATCCTGCTCAGTCAATCTCCGGTTACAGATAGTCAGCGAATGGCTGGTACCTCAACCTAAGCAAAATGTCTGGGAGCATACAGACGCTGAAAGCAGGAGTGAAAAAACTGCAAGTGAGAGAAGGATTCAACAACTGGCTTCGGGGATGGGGTATTACTGGGTGGATGCTAGACTTAGTTAAGCAGTTAATTAGTATAGCAATAGTTTTGATAGTGATTCTGCTAATAGGGGGATGCATTTTAGGCTGTATACGCAAGGCTGCGCAGCGGTTGTTTTCACAGGTCTGGCTTGTTCATAAAGAAGAAAAGGGAATTGTCGAGGAATGGCTCAAGGAGCAGGGTGGACATGGGTACGTGGCTGCAAGTGTGAACAAGCCAGCAGGTGGGCAATGAACCGTCCTTGAGCAAGTGATAAGAAGAAGACAAAGCAATAAAACAATAAACGAACAAGCCTCTTTCCCAGGGCGCGCTGACCGAAAGCAGGAGACTTGGGAGGTGCAGAAAGGGGGAGGCTGTGCCTGCAGGGAGAAGCGTGCAGAACCGCTGCTTCCCTGCACTGGGGGGGGGAGTGGGCCAGGGTGCTTAAGCGTGCTTGCTGTATGTAGACCAATCATAATATGTAGTAGAGCGTGTGAACTGTATGTAGCCAATCAGTAATAAGCAAGAAACATATAAGTGAAGCATAGACAGTAATAAAGTTGAACATGATTGTAACTCATATTGAGTCCTGATCATTGTTCCCAGGCCTTTTCCCAACACCAAGAAACTACAGCCTGGTAAGTCTCACCTGCATCCCTGGAAAGGTGATGGAACAAATTGTTCTGGATGTCATCTCAAAACATGTGGAAGAAAAGGAAGTTATTGGGAGAGGTCAACATGGATTCACCAAGAGGAAATCATGTTTGACCAATCTGTTAGCTTTCTAATATATCACAACTGGCTGGTTAGATGAGGGGAGAGCAGTGGATGTCATCTACCTTGACTTCAGCAAGGCTTTTGACACTGTCTCCCATAACATCCTCATTAGGAAACTCAGGAAGTGGGGGTTAGATGAGTAGACAGTGGGGTAGACTGAGAGCTGTCTGAGTGACAGAGCTCAGAGGGTTGCAATCAATGGTATAGGGTTGAGTTGGAGGACTGTAACCAACAGTGTTCTGTTGGGAAGGGGTCTGTACTGGGTCCAGTCTTGTTCAACATATTCATCAATGACCTAGACGAGGGTACAGAGTGTACCCTCAGCAAGTTTGCTGATGATATAAAACTGGAATGTATGACTGATACACCAGAAGGCTGTGCTGCCATCTAGCATGACCTGCACAGGATGGAGTGTTGGACAGAGAGGAACCTAATGAGGGCAAATGTAGGGTCCTGCACCTGGGGAGGAACAACCCCATACATCAGTATAGATTCGGGTTAGACCTGCTGGAAAGAAGCCCTGAGGAGAAGGATCTTGGAGTCCTGGTAGACAATAAGTTAACCACGAGCCAGCAATATGCCCTTGTTGCCAAGAAGGCAAATGGTACCCTGGGGTGCATTAAGAAGAGTGTGTCCAGTAGGTCAAGGGAGGTCATCCTCCCCTCTATTCTGTCCTGGTGAGGCCCCATCTGGAATACTGTGTCCAATTCTGGGCTCCCCAGTTCAAGAGAGACAGGGAACTACTGGAGAGAGTCCAGCAGAGGGCAACAAAGGTGATTGGGGGACTGGAGCATCTCTCTTAGGAGGAAAGGTTGAGAGGCCTGGGACTGTTTAGCCTGGAGAAGACTGAGAGCAGACCTTATCAATGTCTATAAATATCTAAAGGGTGAGTGAAAGGAGGATGGAGACAGACTCTTTTCAGTGGTGCTTAGTGACAGGACACGGGGCAATGGGCACAAGCTGGAAGACAGGAATTTTCATCTAAATATGAGAAGGAACTTCTTTACTGTGAGGGTGACAGAGCCTGGAACAGGCTGCCCAGGGAGGTTGTGGAGTCTCCTTCTCTAGAGACTTTTAAAACCTGCCTGGATACAGTCCTGTGAAACCTGCCCTAGTGATCCTGCTTTGGCAGGAGGGTTGGACTAGATGATCTCCAGGGGTCCCTCTAACCTGTAACATTTTGCAATTCTGTGAAAAACTAGGATAAGAACTCAAAGGCATTCTTTTTTTTTTACTAATTAGAAGGTAAAAACACTATTAAGAATCAAGCTTTTAAAAGAATGGCTTTTCCATTTCAAGTTTTTCACCCATGTTGTAACTGAAAATAGAATTACTAGTAGCTTTCTCCCCTTAAATGTAAAAACATCCATCTCCAAGAAGGTGTTTCAGAAACATTAGGTGATATTAAACTAAGGGTTATATGAAACTATTTTTAATGATTTATATCCATTAAGCACTATTCCTTTCATGTAAGTTACCAAGCTAATGAAATGGTGTTAAAAGAGTGCAACTGTGCTTCAAATATGTCCCAAATGAATGCTGTCTTCATGGCATTTATTATGCTGAAGGAAAAAGTCATGCTATACACCTTCTCTAAAATAATAAACAAGTAAATCCTGAACATACTCAACTTCTGCCCTGTTCTATCCAGTAAAGTGAAATAACAGCAAGTGGATACCCACTGTTCTAAATTTCACAAAGAGCTCAAAATAATAACTGTTAATCACAAGCAACAATTTAGACGAAAAGGAACATGTTGAAGGAATTATGAACTGAACATAACATACTAAATTACTATTTTTTTCATAAGCTACTATTGGGGTTTTGGGGAGTTCTTCTGTTTTCCTTTTTCTCCTAAAGAATTTTCCCATACTTGTTCCTCAAGGAGATAAATTGCTGTACTTAAGAAAGACAACAGGACCTGGCCACAGGGGGAGGGGTCCAGCCAGTTGAATAAAGGGGGTTGGGTGGAGCCCCTAGGGCACTTGTTTTTCTCCCTGCATTCGAGGTGAGGAGAAGCTGCCCTCGTGGTGCAGAGAACTCATCCCCACTGTGTCTCCTGCTCTCCTTCTACCCCTGCTGCCTCCCGAGGATCCGGCTGGACACTGGGATCAGCTTGGAGAGAGGTTGTCCCTGCTGCGTCTCCTGCTTCTCCTTCTGCCCCTGCTGGACACCTGGAACGGCTGCCCAGGGGGGTTCGTGACGCGGGCTTTCCGTCGGCCATTGCCCCGTGAGGCCTGAGCTGGCTCCGGAGCGGCGGGGAGAGCATCGCACCCTCCCTGCTCACCGGGAGCCGCCCGAGAGGTTGGGACTGAATTCCTGGCGCTGTTTGTTGTTACTGCCATAGTTATTGTTGTTTGCTTGCCTTGTTTTATATATATATTTAGTAAAGAACGGTTATTCCTATTCCTCATCTTTGCCTGAAAGTCCCTTAATTTCAAAATTATAAGCGTTTGGAGGGGAGCGGGTTGCATTTCCATTCCAAGGGGGACTCCTGCCTTCCTTGGCAGACACCTGTCTTTCAAACCAAGACAGCTACTTATCTTTACCCTTTTCTCTATAAAATTTAATTCCTGTATTTTCCATAAAACGTACCTAGCTAACTTGTCAACTTAGAGCATGTTAATTTTGAAATGAGACCAGATGATCAGCATGATGATAGGCTTTTGCAGATACTTAAATATGAGCAGATCTCATATTTTAATACAGGTTCATTTCACAGCCAATTCTATTTGCATTATGCATTTCTCTTTAAAATTTCTTTATTGATACCAACTTGACATTGTATTTCTCCCATTTTTTAATAGCTAGATTCATTTAGAAACTTTTCACATCCAAGTAAAGTGAACAAACCCATTATTTGAAGGATTTTCTGCAAGTTTTGCCAACAATGTACAAATACCATGTTTATATGCAGTCACTACTGAGGCTTACTTTAGGAAACCAGCCCAAAACATGTGTGTTATTTCTCTACACAGAATGACCTGATGAAGGAATTGCATATATAAAAGTCTGTCAATGCCTTCTCAGGTATATTAACTGATGTAAATAATAGAATAATCTCTCCCTACACCCTCACCCCCCAAAAAAACCCCAACCAAACAAAAAGACACAAACCTATACTGGTTTTTAGATGTTTCCTAGAACCGCCTAGATATTGTCATATATACTAAACAGCATAGGATATAACTCGCAGTTCAAAGATCATCTGAGTTTTGTGACATGATCTCCAAAAAGAACTACTGCCAAGGTTGATACAGTAGCTCAGCTTTTGCAGTCCCTTACGTTTATTACCAATCAGCCTTAGAGAGAAAAAAATTGTATGATCAAAATAAAATTCACACACAAAAATTGTCAAGAAAGACTAAAACCAGCTTTCTGATTAGCAGAAAGGTCTATCTGTGCTTAAACCAGGTTGAAATGCCACATCGAAGCTCTAGTATTCTAAGAAGGTTAAATGCAAACAGTTAAAGAGGGTGAAGTCTTATCTATCTCTCAGCTGTTCCTCTTTCTCTGTTTTTCCCTTCATGGACAAAAAGGGTTGCATGATTCTGTCATCTGAAACTCTGCAAAAAAAAACCCCAACAAACCTACAAGAACCCTCCCCCCAACAACAAAAAATAACAAAGAAATTAATGGTATGAAAGGTTGTGAATAGGGTCAAGTGCAAATGAAACATTTTCTCAGACTTATCTTCCTGAGCTATGTTATGCTCTTTTCCAGATCCCTCTGAACAAATTTCAGAGGCTCTCTTTTATTTGTTCAGAATTGGGAATTTAGAGATATGGTTCCTTTCTACTGGACACCCATCCAATGTAAGTGATACTTACACTCTTATATAGTGGCATTTTTGCATGTTGCTATTGGAAACTCCTGGCAATTGTAAATAAGTGCAAAATAACTCAGAATTTGAAAACCCTGAAATACAAACTTCAGTCTACAGAGATGATGTAATATCTTCAAATCAGCATTGTCTTGTTTTGATTTTCACTTCTGCCAGAAATCCTGCCTTAGACTTTAGCTGAGTTTTTAAACTATTCTGTGCCTCAGTTTCCACATCTACAGAATATAAATACTTGTTTCTTTGTGAAAGTTTTGGAAGATAATTATACTTTTTATAAAATTGTGAATTAGTATAAATTGTCTCAAAAGAAATGGGCAAAACAGTCTCAAAACACAAGTACATGTTACTTTACTA
The DNA here is from genome assembly GCA_025345505.1 of Todiramphus chloris collaris. Taxonomy (NCBI): domain Eukaryota; kingdom Metazoa; phylum Chordata; class Aves; order Coraciiformes; family Alcedinidae; genus Todiramphus; species Todiramphus chloris. Next base: position 452,603 of record JANVCC010009722.1, read on the forward strand.
AATAAAAATAAGTTTCCTGCAAATATTTGTCAAATTATGATGGCTTTTATGTACATGTTTCAAATAGTCTAAGAGACACTGAAAAGCATAATTTTTTTCCTTCATACATTATGACACATCTGCTGATGCTATACAATGATAATTAGTGAGGTGTAATACTATACTTAGGAGAAATTGTTTCTCATCATGCTCTTAATTGTTTACAGTTTAATCATACACATACTGTGGTGGTTTGACCTTGGCTGGATGCCAGCTGCCCACCAAGCTGTTCTATCACTTCCCCCTCCTCTCAGATGGACCGGGGGAAGAAAATAAGATGAAACTCGTGGGCTAAGACAAAGGCAGTTTAATGAAGAAGCAAAGCAATGCCATGCATGGAAGCAAAAAGAAAACAAAGATTTAATCTCTACTTCCCATCAGCAGGCAACATCTGTCCCTTTTTGGGAAGCAGGGCTCCAAACTCATAGTGGACTCACAGTGGTTGCTCCAGAGGACAAGCAGATTCCCCCCCCCCCTTTTCCTAGCTTTTATAATTCAGCTGATGTCATATGGTATGGAATATCCCTTGGGCCAGTTTGGGTCAGCTGACCCAGTCACGTCCCCTCCCAAAATCTTGTCCACCCCATCCCACTGCATGGGGAATGTTGAAAACCAGCCTTGGTGCTGTGTGAGCCCTGACCAGCAGTAGCCACAACACAGATATGTTATCAGCACCTTTCCAGCTCTCAATGCAAAGCACAGCACTGGGAGGGCTGCTATGGGGAAAATTAACTCCATCTCAGTCAGACCCAATACACATACCCTTTTAAAAAACTCCTACACTTCTCTTTGCTCAATAGTAAGGCATACAGAGGAGGTACTGGGTCATTTGTTTTTCTAAGTGTAGCTGGCTAACAGTTGGTTTCAGTTATATTGCAAGTATGCAGAGATGTCGTGCTCACCACAACAATCAGAAACCTGCTTTCTCTAAGCAAGAAGTCTTTCCTGGGGAAAGCTAGCCCCTCAAGGGAGCATGGGGCTCATCTCCTTCACACCAGGATTATCCCATCCCTCCAGTGGTAAAACCAGGAAGGATGTAGGGTGCAGCCTGAAGTGGGTCCCTGATAACACACCTTCCTTAGACTGTCTATAAAATGCCCAAGGGAGCTCCCATGGGCAGGAACTTCATGGGGATGAATCCCTGTTAACAGGCAGGAATGTGTCCATCTGGACAAGTGAGAAGACATGTTATAAAATAAGATAGGGAAGACTCCAGAGTCTAGAAAGAAGGAAAGACTCAATATAGGGGCTGTGCAAGCCACATGTAAAAGAGGCTGAAAGGCAAACCGATCAAGATACTAGCTATCTAGAAACCCCTTGGCACTTCAAACTGAATGACAAATAAAACCAAACAAAACCAGTGATTTCAATTAAGGATGATTCAGAAGGAAGCACTCACTAAAAAACTTCTGGTAGAAGGGAACTGAGGGAGAGTCAGGATGCCTAAATTCCTACCACAATAACTACCTTTTTGTTTACAACTATTTATGATTATATACAAATTAATATGTTTAAATTCAAAAAAGAAACTCTATACATTTCCCCAAATGAAAATATTTGTTATGCACACATTATACCATCTCTTATGTAATTACCAGTGATATCATTATATGCATGTGCTGTATCTGTCTGTAAGTCTGGGTAAAACATCCCCTTGCTTTAAATCTGCTGACTGTTGTCAAGCTTCACAAAAAATAAGCTGCTTTGACTATTACTAAAATTAAATTATTATTATTACTATGAAAAATAAATCAGTTAAAAGCTTTTATCTATGTTCTTTAGGGAAAAATTAAATTTAGTATTCTTAGCAGAATAATAAAAGTCTTGGGAAGGAGGTAAGGGAAACTATTCTTTTTGAAAATTTGGCATGAGGTAAGCAAGCAAGACTATTTGAAAAAGTCTAACTTTCTTACATTATACAAAAGTCCATCTGGTAATGCAGAAAGCTGTGTTACTTAGACTCATGAAAAATAAAGCACAGGGAGACAAATAAAACTAGGGGATTAAAAAACTTACTTTGCATGTCTATTCTTTACTACAAATATGATCCTCTAAACCCTGGTATCTAAACAAGCAATGTGATTAGCAGTAGTAAATTATGTTAGTATTACATAGATGGGGTTCTTCCTTCTTCCCATCTCAAAGCTCAGAGTAAGATTTGTGGGAGATGGTGACTTGTATTTTTACAACATACTCACTGCTTTTACAGAAAATTAAATAATGCTGTCACATGGTCATCTGTAACATTAAACTATTAGGATGGTCCCTACATGTTTTGTGCCCTGCTCCCACCAGCCTGACTCTTCAGTACCCTTCAGGAGTCATTGTGTTCAACAGTTCATCTGCAACAGGTGGTCTCTGAAAGAAGCAGTTTTGCTAGCAGAGATGTGTGCAGTTCTGTGCTTTTTGGTGGTTTTAATGTCTAGGAAACATCCCTGAGCATAATTAATTTACTAGTAGAGGTATAGCCTAAGGGTCTAAGACCAGCTCCATTTCCTGAACAAACAGGCTTTACTTTTTGTTATTATGCCTACAGAAAAGGGCTTTTTGAGACCATTAATCTAGGGCTTTGGGCAACAGGTTTGCTGGAGGAGTGTGGACTGAAATGAACTACCACAATATTTACACCACCCAGATACAAGACCAAGACTTCAAATATGGTTATGGTATTCTCTGAACACTATACATCTGTTGGATGTATCCATGACAGCATATACCTAGGAGTGCAGAATGTAAAAGACTTAATATTGAACCTTATCATTCTTTAAGGGTAAAGGAGAAAAAATGCTACAGATATCAAGAAAATTTTCTTCTCGAGCTTCTGCACTCCTTATCTTACAACTCATCTATAACTGTTCAGCTTCATTGCATTATTGGTTTAGTGCTTTTTTTAAATTGTAGTGTGTCTGGCTGAGCTGCTTTTCCCCATCCAGCCCTCATGCTTCAGTACTGGGAGCTAGAGGTGGGTACTTGGTGCCCAGCCAGGGTAAACCCACCACAAAATACAAGATTCTTCTCTTTTAATTCATTTTAGTTCTTTCCTTTTTGATTGTTTCAAATTAATTATTTTCCTTTTTTTTTTTTTAATTTTGATCTGAGATTAACTTGGATGATAAAATATATTCAAAATATGGACACAAAATGTATCTTCCTCCATTACTTCAGAAGGAACAGTTTAGGCAGATTTTTGTCCTATTTTCTTGATTCTAATTCAAGAGAAAAGACACTTTGAAATATAGAACTCCATACGTTCTTGTATGCCTTGCAGCTATGGAAAACTGCATTTGCATTAATGTAGCTATTTGACTCACTGTATACAGTATCCATACACATATTTTGTTCAGCCATCTCCAATTCAGAGTCCCTGTAAAACGGAAAGAGTAATTTCATGTTGCCCTTCTGGACAGAGAAGTGAACCAGAGAGCAGAAGCACACCTGTGAAAGCACTGGGCTCCAGTAGAAGCTCCTGATGTTGCAGCATCATACCAGACTCCAGAAAATCACAGGGTAGTTTGGTTTCCAAGCTACGCTTTAAGAGCACATCACACTCTCATCTGTTTCTGGAGAAAAATGCTAATTGAGAGATAGGTGGTGCAATCATATCTTTGTTCTTTTCCATCCCCTTTAAACAAGCTTACCACAGTAACTTCATCATCCTCACTCGTTACCTTGTTCTGTACTCAGTGAAAACCACTAAGAAGTAAAATATGTTGTAACATCATAGAACAGAATTGCACTATAGATATTGCTATCAAAATTCAGCCCCAACTCAGATACAGGATCATAGCAGTCCTTTTCAAATCTTCAGGATCCAGTTTTTCACCAGCCTTTACTTTGTAGGTATTGGAGTTTGCAAATATTTATGTTTGTTCTATACAGCTGCAATTTACCAGTGAAAAACTGAATCTGAGGAAAAAACCAAGAAAAATAAAATGCCTGTTTTTATCACTGATATGCTTTAGAACCAGGTAAGTTTTACCTTTTTCTTTTTTTTCCCCCCTTCCTTTTCCTTTTTTTTCCCCCTTCCTTTTCCTTTTTTTTCCCCCCTTCCTTTTCCTGTTTTGCAGCCCCCTGTCCACTACAACTCTGAGCACTGTAGTTTTTCCAGAATCCCTGCTGCAACTTATACAACAGCTCTAGAATACACCTAATGACCTGCTGTGGTAGAGCTGAGTTCATATTATTTTATCAAAGTAGCCTGAATTATAATTAAAAAACTTCCCTTTTATCTACAGTTGATAAAATTTAAGTGGCAAATTAACAGCAGATTTCTCTGTAAAATTGCACACAACTGAAAAACTTAATCCTGTTAAACAGTTGAAAGACTATGAACTACTTCATAAGTTAGGAAATAGCTAACTGCATCACATTAGGGAGAATTCCTACCAAGAAAATATGTACAGTAGCAAATATGTATTTCCCTGAATTAAAGATTCTTCCTGCTGCACTTTGTGCTATTGTGTTGATTAAATGAACAGGTCTGCGTATGTGTTACACCTTCTGGGTTCACGGGAGGCTATTTTGCCTTATCAGAGCTGAGGCTTCAAGGGAACTGGGTTTGTTTTTTCTGGAAAGAAGAAAACTGAAAAATGCTAATGAGCATTAGGGGGTTATAATGGCATTCCAGATGACTCAAAGGTGGAAAGTATCAAATCTTCCTTAACTTGTGAGTACATGCAGTATGCTCTGACATAGCTTGTCTGTCACTGATCATTTTTAACCTGATCACTCCATAACCTGTGTAGACAACTTTGGAAAAAGGCAGACAGATCAGGAGATGAGGTACTGCTGGAGCCGCTTGTGACTGTGACAACTTTCCTAAAAAAACGTTTCTGCAAAGTCTTGGGATTTTTATGTTGCAAACATCTTACCCCTAGGTAAGAGCAGGTATGTCTATATCTTAGGCTGCTGTGTAGTTTGAAGGTACGCAAACAGCTTATATATTGGAAGTACATTAGACTCGGCAGTGCAGCATGTCAATTTGCTCTGTTTCTCAGAGCAACAGCAGAATAAATTAAACAGTACAGGGCTCCATTACTTAAGTACCTAAACTAGCTTTGGATCTCTGCACTGTCTGCAAACCCAATTTAGGATGCACCCAAAAAAACCTGTTCACTTCAGGATACAGCATTTAGCCTCTTGAATTCTCAGGATGGAACACGGTCTGGGGCACTATTGCAAGAGTATCACTGACACACACCATTCCAGATCAATACTCAATATAGCAAATATGGCGAACACTATTTTGGACAGAAGCAGAAACATGTCATTTCAAAGTTAAAAGCATGAATCTGTATAGCCTGGGATCAAGCTGAAAATGGCCAGATTCACACTTCCTGTATACCAGAATAAAAAATGCCCCTAAAATAAAAGGAATAGATATTACTTTGTACATAAAAACCACATCAACTTTTAGATACAATATCCACTGCAAAGTAAATTTCACTTTCTTTGTTTAACCCACAGCAGGCAATCAACAACAGCAAGGTTTGAAGGCTTTGACATTTTGTTTCCTGTTTCAGACACTTCGGATGCAAGGTGTTAGCCTAACTCCTAGTCCTCCTCAACACCAACACCTAGGAAGGGTCTCAATACAGATTGAGGAGCAGGTCACGCAACCAGGTATCACTCGGCCGTGGGGTAACTTTTCCACAAAGTATTCCCGGTCCCGGAAGAGACCTGCAAGTCGCAAATGTCACAGACAAGCTGATTCAGATGGACGCAGCGTAGCACAGAAAACGGGGTGTCCCGAGTTACCTAGGCTCCAGCTGGCCTCAGGACCCCTGAGAGCAATACAGTTGCGGACCCCAACAATTCCCGCTCGCCTCGTTCCGGGAGAGGAAGTCTCTCTTGGCCGAAGCTTTTACGGGCAGGCGGCGGGGCGGGGAGAGGGCGGTGGTCGAGGCCACGCCCCTCAGGCCTGGGCTCCACGGTGAGCATCGAGCACCCTTTCCGGGTGGGGTGGGGTAAGGTACGGTACTCTGGCCAGCCAGGTCTATAGGCCGTGGCGTCGTTAGAAGTGGGGTCCTACACTGCCTCCTCCAACCCTGAGCCTGGTCCCGCTGGTCCCTCCCCTCCCTCCCTCCCTCCCTCCCTCCCTGGCCGGCTCCGGCTGGAGCTCGGCGGCTGCTATTGGTTTAACGGCCCCATCCGGGCACTTGTCGTGGTGCTGTTGCTCAGTTTGATCGTCCCAATATGGCGGAGGTGAGCAGGGAAAGCGGGCTGGGGTGGTGGGATTCAGCTGACTTCCTACGGGGCCCTGCTGCTGGTAGGCTCCTTGCTCTCATCTCGCCATCACCGTAAGGCGCTTCTAGGACGGGGAGGCGGTGCGGGGTGGGCGGTGAGGCGGCCGGCAGCGCCGGTATAGTGGGAGCCTGCGCAGCTAGGCCGCACGGCGAGTGCCGTGCAACGCGGGTGCCGGCTTCGCACCCCGCGGGCGGCCGACAAGCCGTAGCCGGGCGGGGAGCTGAGTGCGGCCGCTGCACCGGGCCTCGGGACGGGCCGGCGGCTGTGCCGCCGCAGCGCGGGCGATACAGCAACGCTTGGCGGGAGGGAGGAGGAGCGAGCCCTGAGCTGGGAGCGGGGAAGAGGCGGCTGGTTCAGCTCCCTCTGCCGCTTCATGCCCCTGTCATGTCCTGCCGGGGCTGGAGCGAGTGGGTAGCGCCAGGCCGGGCACGGCTCCTGGGGGGCTTCTGTTAAGGAAGGAAGAAAGGAGAGGGGCAGACGGGGAATGATCGAGGAAAGGGAGGGATGGGAAAGGCTGAACGGAATGGAGGGGCGAGCAGGGCGAAGGCCGAGGGTGAGGCCTGCGCGGAGTGGAGGAAAGGGGGGGCGGCGGGGGAAGGGTGTAGCTGTGGGGGTGGAGGGGAGAGGGCGTGAAATGAAGATCCCCTACCTGCTGCTGGGCTGGAGGTAGCCTGCGTCTTACCTTGCGCTCTCCTCTCCCCGCAGGCTTCCTTTGGGAGTTCGAGCCCAGGTTCGTCCTCACCCACCTCCTGCCCCAGCACCTAGCCTGCTGCCTACACTGCTCTCTCCTTCCTGCTTCTTCCTAAAGTTACCCCTTGTTGCCTTGTAGCTTTTCTAATGCTTCATGTTAAAGTAACTAACTGCCTGCATGATTTCTAAGAGGAGATATGCGCTGTGGAGTTCTTTCCTTAACTCTGGTTGCAGTTAGTTATTGGCTGTTCAGAACACAAAATAATAAAAAAAGTTTTGTAGTGTTTTTTAAGTCAGCATCTCAGTAAAGCTATGTAGCCTGGAGAGAGAATGTTCTCTTGTTGCTGATAACTACAGGCTTGTGTAAATTTTTGATTTCTTAATATCAGAAAATGTTTAAAATCATAATAGTATTTAATTGTTAAGGCTTTAACTGCTGTTAAGGTTCTTTGGAATACTTTACACAAACATTTAACATCAACAGGCCTACTCATGAAGAAGTATTTGGGGAATGCATTTGCTTCTGTGTAACTGCTTTCAGCATTGGCTGGTTTTAATCTTTTTTTAAACTACTTCTATTAAATTTATTGAGCTTGTATTATTTGAATATAGTTTTAATGATTTCAAATGAGTTATTGAGTATTCAGAGCTACTAAAGATGTGAGACTTTAGATAAAAAGTCTGTGAATGGAATAGAACTTCCACTTGAGTTATTCAAACATAAAATGAATTAGAACAGCCAGTAGAAGCAGTAATCTTGGACATACATATATATATATAAAAAAATATATACTATATTAAGGCAGTTGACAGTTCTTGAAAAGCCATAGGATCAGGATGTGATGGCCAACAGTAGAAAAATCCAACACGTAATATTGTAATTGGAGTAGTATTTTCAGCTATACTGGGAGTTTTGTGAGACCATAATATGAATAGCATGTGAATAAGAAGCATTTTTGTCCCAAGTGTTTCCCTATGGTATGGCATTGTAAACTTTCACAGTATTGTCTTAAGCAAGCTAAATGGACAAAGTTTACCTGAATATAAGGAATGAACACTTAGCATAATTGATGAAAAATTAATTAGATGCTTTAAGACTCAGAAGTGTTAGTATTTACAGCTGTCTACTTGAAGGCTAGAAGCAGTGCAGAGAGATACTGCTTTATTAATTTGAAGAAAAGCATTGAAAATTTGTCGCTATTTCCTTCAAAACTTCTAAAGAAGTTCTTATGTGGAAATAATTCTAATAAACCTTTTCTTTGGTGCCTATAAGCCAAGAATTGCAACAGAACAATAATATGTAAGAACTGGAAGCAGAAACCAGAAGCAAAAGAGAAATATCTTAATCTGTTTCTTTTCTCCATCCTGAAAGCCTTTTAAGTGAACATTCAAGAACAAAACAGCCCTGTATTTCAGTAATTTTCATTTTAGAACACTGATTTTGTGGTGCAGAATATTTGTATTTTTTAAAACTTGTTGAATCTAATGATAACCTGTCTAACCATTGGCAAAATGAACTTAAAATAATAACAGTACTTTTTTGATGTCTTATGAGTGTCCTCTTGAGTAATGAAAAAGTTTGTTGGACCACAGAGCTGTCACAATTACTTGTTAATTTATGCAATCCATTAGAAGTGTTTTATTATTCCTGGAATATTTTCCTCTCTATTTCTTGAAACTGCTATGTTTGTTCTTCTTTTATAGATCAAGTGCTAAGAGCTAAATTAGTTTTAATAAAAGATCTCATCTTTGTGAGGCTAATCCAAAGTGAGTCTCGCTGCTTATTGTGATGTTAGTAGGATGCTGATTCATAACCTAAGTTAGCTGTTTACCAGTGAAAAATTATGCTAGTTGCCATATAAATCACATAAATAGAATCTAAGCCTGTAAATCAGTGTCTTGAAGCATTTGGAATCTGGTGACATGGACTTTATACTTTAATGATGATTTCAAGGATGTTTTGAACAATCTTTTATTCAGTAACATATTAGTTTGGGATTGTACTGTCTGAAACTTTGTTTCAGTAGTTCAGATACTTCTCCCAAGTGTACTGCAAGAGAGAAAACTGTACCTATTACAAATATGAAAAGGGAAGCCCAGATAAAATAGCTGAATTTTTCAGGTAGTTAGGAATTTATTCTTATTATTCTGGAATTCATGTAAAAATTCATGCAACTTTTTTTTTTTTTTCTGTGATGTAATTTCATATGTTGGTATAGAAAAAAAAATAACTCAAGTTAGGGTTTCTTGATAGTTGGCTCTTTATCATCTGAGGATCATGACTTTGACCCTTCTGCTGAAATGCTGGTACATGATTACGATGATGAGCAAACTCTTGAAGAAGAGGAAACTATGGAAGAAAACAAAAATTTCAGCTCTGAAATTGAAGATTTAGAAAAGGTAAGAGTGACTTGCTCTCTCACAAATGTCCATATATGTTGTACTTTTTTTAGTGAAAAGAACACTCAACCTGTTCTTTAGTTTGTATTGTATTTTTAAAGGTAATATAACTTAAAGGTATAAATATTGGAAAATATTTCTAACTCTTTGAATGAATCAGGTAACTTAAAAATCATGTTTTGTTGTTTTATTAATTGTGTTAGGATGCAAGTATGATGACATTTAGTAAAATCATTTGATCAAAAGTTGTTGGAAAACACAAGTTATAAATCAAGCTTATCTTTATTTTTGCTGTATCATTATTATTATTATTAATATAATTTATTTCTGTGCCATTATTTGTCTTCTATTACCTTCTGTAATGGTTTTGGCTCAGATAGAGTTAAATTTCTTCATAGTAGCTGGTATGGGGCTCTGTTTTAGATTTGTGCTGAAAACAGTGTTGATAATTACTGCTGAACAATGCTTATATAGTCAAGGCCTTTGCTTATCACAGTGCTTGGGCACTGGCTGG
>JANVCC010009740.1:0-12106 GCA_025345505.1 Todiramphus chloris collaris
TTGTTGTGGTGTAGACGTCGCCCCCGGCTGATCCTGGGCTGCCGTCTCTAAGGTGGCTGGGTAGGCCTGTGTCTGTGCCATTCCCTGGGGGATCACCTGCATCGGAAAGCAATTCTCCCTTTTTGCACCCCGGCGTGAGTTTCCCGGCAGAGGCCGACCATCGGCATGGCGCAGAGATCTGCAGTATTCTGTACGACGACCTGGCCTACCACACCTCTTGCACTGGGGGATCCCTGTGTTTTCCTTTTGCCTCGGTTTATCCCTTTTCCGTTTGCTCCCGACTTTGGACTGCTTTGGTTCATGATCACAAGATGCGTGAACAGATGGCAGAAACGCAGCCAAAGCAGACCTTTTATGGCTCGCAGACCCCACCTTAGCACAGGCTTCAACCATATCTGTGAGTGTAGGCTCCCCTGGTAGAGCATCGATGATTTTTCTACATTCATTGTTGGCATTGTCTCTTGCTAATTTTATGCACATCACCTGAATCATCTTCAACCTGCTTCTCAAGGGCAGCAGCAACCTTTTCTACAAAGAGTAAAAATGGCTCTGTCTGCCCCTGGCATATTTTCATATACTGTGTTTGAGGAGTAGCCATTTCCATGGTCTTCAATAGAGCTCCCATGAGAACTTTTTGAGCTTGCTCTAGGATTTGAGGGGGCCATGTGGCCTGGAGATCAGGATTAGAGAAGTTATCGATTCCCATAAGGGCATCTACTCCAACTTCATGTCTAATGTCAGTGGAAGGCAACTGCTTATTCTGTAGTGCAACCTTCTCAGACATCTTTCTCCAGGTAGTCTCAAAAATTGCATATCGTACAGGTTGAAGTATGATTTGAGCTAAGTGCTCAATATCAAATGGAGCAAGCAGATCAGCATTCAGCACTCTAAGAAGTTGCATGAGTTCAGGAGAATTAAGCCCATACTGTGCCACTTTGGATTGTAAATCTTGTACAACCCTCCAAGCAAAAACGTCATGTCTATCATGTTGACCTGTATTTGGGACAGCCTTAAACACAGGATAGGCTTGGACATCCCCTTGCGGGGTGTTACTATCGCCTTGAGTTAGTGGCACACCGTTTTGAAGGCATTATAGCAGTCTCCTGATCCCACATAAATTCCCCTGACCTCTCTGGCAGTCCCACTTTTGCTAATATATCCCAGTTGCCCTCCTCCAGAGCCCACAGTTTAACCGACTCCCAGAAACGCCTGATGTTTCTTGGGCGGACAGTTACAGTACAGTCTGGGAGTGTCCAAGGATGGCCCTGCAGCAACCGCTTCTTCCGCCGGCCGGTTACCGCAGCCTTCCGCCCCGAGGCAAGTGTGCCCTCTGTGTCACTGCCTGAATCATCAGACAGGGGTTTCTCTGAGGACCCCAGCACGAACGACGGAGGCAGGCAGGGTACGGGTGCCGGGCTAGAGGGCGGTACGGCGCTGGGGGCTGCAGTAGGTTGCGCAGGGGGCAGCAAGGCAGCCGGCTGTGGCGGCGCAGTTTGGGGCGCTGCCGGCGGATCTTGTGACGGAGCCGCCTCTGCCGCTGGAGTCGGGGCCGTTAACTCGGCCGGCGGCGCCGGAGCTGCCGCTTCCGCCTACTACCGGGGCCGCCGTTTCTTCCGCCGCTGCCGGTTCCGCCGCGGGAGCCGGCGCCACTTCCGCGTTCGGAATTACCGGAGCCGGCACTTCCTGCCCGGCTCTCTCAGCGGGCGCCCGCAGGAACGCCTCCTGCAATTCCACTAGCTGCTGAGACATCTTCGGCAAATAGTCTTCCATCACTGCCAGCTGCCGCGTTAACAGCTCCTTCATGTGCGGCTGCGCCTGCGCATTAAAACACCCAGACAGAGGCGCATGCGCGGAGCTGCCGGGCGCTGCGGGCGCTTGTTAAAAACCCGAGGGTGCCGCGAGTGCAGCTGGCGCGCGCGCGCAGAAAAGCTGGGTGCTGCCGTGGAGCTCCAGGTCACTGTTAAACCGGATCGGACAACTGTAGAGGCCGTGGGAACGACCGGCACTGTTCTATTTGCCGAAGGGAGCGGCGCGGAGGAGACCAGAGCCGCTGGGCTAAGGAGCGAGGGGCGCTCCGAGACATCTCTCTGTTTAAGCGTTTCCGTGAGCTGCTCTGCAGGCGTAGGGTATTTTGGGGGAACAGAATCCCGGGGCCAGGTGTATTGCCGCTGAACGGGCTGTAGGACCGGCACCGGATCCTGTGGGGCCGGAGACGGCTCCTCGGTGCGGCTGCCACCAGATGCTGCACTTGGTTCAACAGTGTCCCCCTCAGCGGCGTCCTCCTCCGAAGCCGACACCCCTCCCCCGTCGCCAGTTTCAGACTTTAGTAGCACAGCAAATAAATCTTTCCAAGTGCGAACCAAGTCTAGCAGTGTGTCGTCCCCGTCGGGGAGCTCACGACAGAGCCTGGTGCCCAGCAGCCGCCACAGCTCTAAATCAAAGGCGGTGTCAGAGTTCACTAGAAACTGGTGCTCAGCTGCCCATTGCAAAAGAGCGCGGAGGGCGTCCTCAGAAACAGCACCCTCTGTGAGGACCAGGAAATCCTTCCAGGCCGACAGCACCACGCCTTCTTTCGAGTCGCAATTCCCCATCTCGGCAGGGTTTTTCTAATACCCCGGCGCCTGGACTGGTCCCGGCCGCGAACCTCAGGGAAGGGGGGGGCGTTTGCGTACCTCCCGAGAGCTGCTCAGCTTGCTCCGTTGTGCGTAGTACACGTCGGGGTCACCGAATGTCGCTGTTTATGCCAGAAGCGGAGAGATGCAGCAACATATAAGTTCAGCAAGAGCAGGCAAAAGAAGCAACTTTATTAATTTACAACCCCATTTTTATATACCCTAGCCCCATAGGGCGATTGGTCAGTGATCACCCATCTCCTAGGGTGATTGGCTAAAGTCCTACAGCACCTATTTCAAAATCTTTTTACAATGTACCATAAACAGAACTTAGCAAAACACCAGGTGTTGGGCTAGCTTCAAAAACCATCCTACTGTTTCTCACAACATGTGTGAGAAAGGCAGGATTCTCACCGAATATTGTGAGAACCTGAGAAAATCCCTCTGCTAGCAGCTTTTCAGCATCCACAAAGGACCATCAAGTCATGCCTACATCCCCCTTTTACTGTCTTTGGGTCAGGGGCAGGCAGGATCCAAGCACATCAGCTTTCTGGGATCTACATGGGAATCTACAAGAAGTGTTATATCACAGCAGCTCTAGGGCCAGAGATGGACAGTGGCCTGTCCCTTCCCTCAGCAAAGTCACCATCATGCACCGGGCCAAGATTTGGCCTGGAGCCCTCCTACTGGTCCTGTGCAAAGGCCAATGGTTTTAGGGAGCAGGTGTCCCTGTGTACCACCAGGTGCACTCACCTGGAACTGAGAGTTGATGTCATTCTCCCCAGTCTGCTGCAGCAGGTCCCCGCTGGTCTGGCCCATAAGGCTGGCAAGCCTGCAGGAGATTCTGGTAAGGCTGTGAGGAACAAGGCAAAAGCAACATCAGACTCATGAGCAAGCTCTAAAAAACTCTCCCAGTGGTTCACCTTGGCGTCCACTTGCCTCTTGTCCCCGCATTCCCTACTGCCCCCCAACTCAGCACTGGCAGGCTGCACCATTTTCAGCACGTCCAAGATAGCGCTCACCAGGTTCTTGTCTGTCTGCAGAAGCTGCTGCATCTTCCCTCCCTTGTCCTCCATCAGCGCATCCTGCAGCTTCACACCCTTGGACATCTCCATCAGGTTAGAAAAAATGGTGGTGATGGCACAGCCCACAGAAACATAGTCTCTGCCCACTAGATCCCCTGCACAGGGATGAGATGAGTTGGGACAGGATGTGCTTCAGTGATGCTCCAAGAGCATTCCTGTGCCTGTCACTAATGTGGTCCTTCCCAAGAGCAGGGGGAGAGGCGCTCTGGAATATAAGCCCAAAAGACAGTTTCATCATCTGAGTTTGAGCAGGAGAGCCTGGGGAAGGATAGCTGCACTGTGCCATGGCTGTGCCTGGAGCTATAGCAGGGACTGGACAATGTGTTCCTGGTTCAGAGGATGGCAGGACAGCCAAGAACTGGGAGGAAGGACTGGTCTGGGCACAGGCAGGGATGTTGGGAGATGTAAAAGCAGGAAGAGTTGTGAGGGCACAGCCAGTTCTACAGGCACATTAGCAGCAGTTGGGGCTGATTTAACTCTAGCTAGGGCAGACTGGCTCCTCCAGTCTCTGATGAAGGACAAGAGATATGACTCTCAGCCAAACGAGAGACCAAGCCTTCTCCAGAGACAGGGGCATCCCTCTTCTCCAACCCTCCATATATCTGCAGTGAGGTTGACCACTGAGGCTGTGCCAGCATCCACTTGGGAGTGGAACTTATGCTTTGACTCATCTATCTTGTTTTTGTGCCAAGCTTTGGACTCCTGAAATTGGGAGAACAATGTAAGGTAGTGATGGAGGTAGGGAGCTGCACCCATGCTCATACAGAATGATTCAGGAGAGGGGAGACAAGAAAGAGGGAAGATGTGTCACCACCCAAAACTCCCCAGCCCATCCTGACCAAGCACTCCCCTCTGCTCCTGTCCCCAGAGCTGGATACAATCCCATCTCTGCAGGCAGCAGATCTTCCCAGGAGCTGCTGACACCTCTCCTAGGAATGTGGTCAGCCTCACCCAACAACCTCCAGCGAGGTTCCTCCCAGCACCCCCTCTTCACTCAGCACTCACAGCATCCTGCCCAAGGGGTAGCAAGGTCTCAAAGTTGTCCAGTGTGGCCTGGGCTGTGTGAACAGCCTGCATGCTGGAGTTGATGGTGCCAGTCAGGGCTTGCTGGGTTGAAGTCTGTAACACAGGGACAGATTGAGGTACACCAGGGGCTCTGTGTCCAGGCTCAAATATTCAGCTCATGCATACCTCATCCCCCCTCAACGTAGTGTAACATGCTGTTGATGACAGCGCTCTAGACAAATGACTCCAGAAAAGGAGGGTGCACTCAGCAAAAGGAGGTCTCCTTTCTGCACCTCCACCTGGGAAATTCCCCAGCCCACTGCAAAGCATCTGCCCAGGGTGGGTATGAGTGAGTTCCACAGTTAGGGAGCTCTTAGGGAGCAGATGCAGAGGGACCTTTTTAAATATTTCTCCAGCTGCATAGAAGGATGGAGGCGGAGGGCGGGGGGGGGGGGGGGGGGGGGGTGAAGAGGAACCAACACCAGGCACAGGGCTCTGCTGCAAACTATGGCACTGGTGGGACTGTCTTGGTACAGAAGCTTGGGGTGGCGCAACCTGAAGGAGAGGTTGCGGCTACCAGCCAGGGGAAAATGCCAGGGTGGAGATCAAGTTTGCAGGAGTACGCCAGCCCATCCAGGCCAAAAAGAGCACGAGGTCAGTGGTACAGAGCCCCTTCTCTTCATGGCAATCAAATGCCTGGCTATGGACTCAAATGGACAAATCTACATGAATCTAACTGGCACCTCTCAAAGTCTGTGCCCTATGGTGAGCACTGGGAGACCTTACCAGGGAAGGCATGTTCCCTCAGTGGCATTTGGCCACTGGTGATTTGCAGTTGAGCCTGCGGCATAGTGCCCACCTGGAAGTTTTCTAGCCCTCCAGCCCCTGTCCACACGATGGCTGGCAGGTCCACTGAGCCCAGCTCCACCTTGCCTACACAGTTAAACTGCTGCTGCAGTACGGTTGACCTGAAACAAGGAGAAATACCAGGTCAAGGGATGCCCACAGTCCCGGCACCAGGTTCTCCGGAAGTGCTGCTGCCAAAGGACTGGAAGCTCTTCCTCCAGATGCGCTATGCTGCAAGCTTGGCTGGAGCTTGATCTCCATTCAACTTCTCCTTAGCAGCTAACTTGCTCCTAGAGGACTTCTTTGGAGACATGGAGTCTTCCATCATGGTGGACTCCTCATTCCCCTCCAGTCCAAAGTGGTCTTATTTCTTTTGCTGCAGAGGGAAAGAGAAAACACATCAGCCAGCACACACCTCCCAGCCTCCCCCTCTTCCCACAGCCCAGGCACCATACCAGGGCCACAGGGTCCCCCCGGCAGCATCATGTGCCAACAGCTATCTGGAGACAGCTGGAAAGGGTACTCTGCACCCCTCTCCAGAGAGGAGACAGTTATTGGTGCCTGGCTGCCCTTCCCAGCACATCCTCACCTTTTTCAGGATGATGTCTATGTAGCTGGTAATCAGCTAGGCAATCTGCTCCCCCTCAATTGTCTGCACTGAGTAGTAACCATCCTGGTAATCTCCAAAATCCTGCAATGATATGGCACAGGGTAGTACCGGAGCAGGGTGCTGGCAGCTATCTTGAGCCCCTCTGATATGCGCTAAGCACCCAGTGTTGGCCTTCAAAACAGAAGCCAGGGCTGGGAGAGGTACCGGAGGAGGGCAAGGCTGTCCCACCACAGGGCAATAATCAAGAGAGGGGTTGGCAGCTCCCCACAGGGGCACCACCAGGGAGTCAAAGACCATGGCTGGCCCCCACACAGGGCGAAGGTCTTGGGTAAGGCTGCCCAGTGCTTGATGTTGGTCAGGCTCCACTCCTGAATCACTTCCTTTGTCTTCTCATCCACATGCATCACGCACTCCTTGGTGATCCCCAGCAGCCGTGGCACTGGCTTGTTCTTCCCTTTCATCATCTCCTGCAGGATGTAACAGAAGGGTTACAGGCTGCTCCCAGGATGGATCTGTCCAGACAGAAACCTTTAAGGCCTTCCTTGGCTACCAAACATCCCCTCAAGGCCACACTTTCAGGTGGTGACAACCGTAACATAAGGCTTGAAAATGAGAAAAAGCATGAACCAAGAAGTGCACAGGGAAGGCCAAGAAGGATAGGCAGATAGTGGGGATGCAGGGAAAACTGGAGCAACATGGGTTGATGGGTAGCAGCTCAATAACAGATAGAGGGATGGTGGAGAAGGGAAATTTTGGCCAGGGGAGCCACTGCTCTACCTTGACCAGTAAGAAGGACACCCCATAGGTCTTGAGGGAACAGGCAAGATTCACATAGCAAACTTTGGCCTCAATCTCACTCATGTTCCTGCAGTTCTTGTGGGCCAGCAACAGCAAAAAAGAGAACATCATACTAGCTCCTCGGTCCCCTGTCTGTGCCACCATCACCCTGTCATTGTCTTTCCAGGCTCTCTCTGCTCCACTGGCATGCCCTGCCCCTGCTACAGCATCCCTCTGACCCTCTGAGACCTCAGGAGTTGCCTTGTCTGCCCACCTACAGCTTCATGCTCCTATTTCTCACCTGCCAAGCCACTACATGCTGACTCCAGGGACAAGAACAGACTCAACCTTTGACAAGGAGGAACAAGAAGTCCAGGTCTTAACACCCCCTCTGCACGTACCATGAAGATCTCGCACTCCCTTTCTGCTTAATGTACTCCTTGGGCAGGAAAACCTTCAGTCTGCCAAGAGACAGACAAGCCAGTTGTTAGTGGCAGAGCCCAATGCCATCATTTGTCTTCAACTACAAAGAGGCCCAACCCAGAGCCTTGGACAAACCCCTGACAGGGCATGGGCTGAGAGTTTTGGGGAGCAGGAAGGATGTGGGAGTGGTTGCTGCAGTAATGAAGAGCAAGGTGGAGGTGCTAAGGATGCAGCCCTTTCCACAGCATCAGGGGAGTCTGTATGGTGGGCTGAGGTCCCCCCCGTCAGAAAGGGAGCTGGCTACATGTCCCAGGGAGGTTCCAGAGGGAGCAGGACAGGGGGCTGGCACCCCTTGCAGCTGGCATGGACCTCCGCACCTGGGAACCATGCTGCAGGGAGGAGAGAGGTCACTCCAGAGACATTTGCATCCCTGAGTGCTGTGTGCCACCGCAGTCCTGGGGGCTGTCGAGCTGCTTGAGCTGCCTGGAGACAAGCCCAGGGGCTCCCTGGGACATTCACTCCAGAAAGCCCGGCTTGTGCTTCTGCTCATTGTGCAGTCCTAACTGGATCTGGCACTGGTAGATGGCAAACTCACAGGCTTTGTCAAAGGAGACAGGGTGGGAACCATTAAGGATGTCATTGCAAGCATGTGTGGGAAGGGGAGAGATCTCTGTGGTCTGGGCAGCCATACAGCCCTGCTGCTGCTCCCCTCCACGCTGGGCAGGACATGTTTTCCATACAGAAAAGAAGTGGCCATGAAAAAGAGGAGGATCTAGAATCAGGCTGTCCCCTACAGGGACCATCACCATGTCTGGGAGAGAAACAGCAGCAAGACTTCAGGATGGTTCCTACCAGGCAGAGGAGACATAGGATCCCCTGGAGAGATTCTAGAGTATACAGAGGGCAGGGCTGGGATTGCCAGTGTTGGGTCTTACCCAGGAAATCTCTCCCAGGAGATAACTGGATATCCTGAAGTGTCCCCTGTGGTGGCTTCCAGACAAAACCCTCAGCCATCAGCCCTGGCAAGGCACTGACACGGGGCAGTGGAGAGAGGTGATCCAGAGGGATGTACCTGCACATAGAGCAGGTTGAGTTGCACGGGATCTCACAAGTCCACATTCTGGTCAGAGTAGAAGAACTTGTGCTGCATTATTAGCATTTTGTTGTTGTCAATGCCTTGCTTGAGCAGGGTGTGGCCATGGTCCAGCCAATTCACTGCAGGCAATGCCAGGGTGTGAGCAGGGACGGGCACCTAGGCAGGGTTGGTCCCTGCCCTGGGACTGCTCACATGGAACAAGAAATGGATGTCTGTTGGGTGCATCCCAGCTCTCATGCCTCTGTCCTGGGCCTCCACACAGGAGAGACTCCAAGGAGTGTGGGCACATGTCCCCTCATCACAGTCCTTTCCATTCCCCTGTGTTGGGTCTTTCCCTTGAGGGGTGTCTGCTCCTCTGCCTGCCCACCATCTCTCCTCTCTGCTGCCTTCAGCACAGGCTGACCCCATTGCCAGCACATGCAGGCACATACACTCATCATCCGTGTGCAACTTCTGCTTGAGCTTCTACATTTTCTTTTGATCTCTCAGTAGGGTCTTGCCCGTCTTGAAGGTGCCAGTAACCTCCTCCTCCTTCTCTTCCATAATCTCACAAACGAGTACTCATCATAGTTGGTGATGCAGGAACACAGAGGATCAAGTTCAGCACAGTGTCATTGGCAAATACAGAGCCTGGAGTGACACAGGGGTGCAGAGCGGTGTTCACTCCCCAGTATCACACACCCCTCAGACATCCCTGCTGCCAGTCTATCTGCTGGTGCCCCCCACCAGACACTGCCATCTCTCCCCACTTCCATTTCTCTCCCTTTCTGCTGCCGCTTCCTCTCACCAATCTGGGCACAGATCATCATGAGCATGTCTGTGACTGTTTTGGGGTCATCCACCATCACCATTTTCACTCTCCCATCCAGCATGCAGATCTTCGGGGGCTACTGTTTCTTCTTGTACTCCATGGTGAGAACAGTGCAGCACAGCTCCAAGCAGCAGCACTGGTGCAGGGTGCCTGCATCCTTCCACTGTGCTGACAGTTCCCATCTCTCCAATGCAATTGGGGGGTGGGGCATTGGGTACATCCAGGCACAATGTGAGGTAGCAGGGCATGTGTGGGAGTGGGAGTCAGAACCCGAGTAACGACATAACCTCAATGTGAGTATGGTCGTTCTCCTTTATTATTAGCACACACTGTGTTTATATAGTCTATCAAACAAGCCACATGTGCAAACAAACTTATTATTGGTTACAAGTTCTCGGCCACCATGCAAGTCCTCCTCTGGATTGGTGGTCAGCTATTGTTCTCGCGGTTACACACAACTCCGTCTGCAGGACTTAGATACTCCCTTCTCAAGGACGTTCAAGGGCAAGTCACATCCTCCATTTTAGATGTTAAGGGAACGTCCTCCATCTTAGATATCAGGGGAAAGACTGGATTGGTCACTCCAAGAAGTTCATGTCCTCCTCTGGCACGCAGCCATTCCTCCACAATTCCCCCTTCTTGTTTTTGAGCAATCCAGGCTTGATTTACAATGTTAGTAAGTGCCTTTCTAATACAACTTAATGCCACACACAAGCAAATGCCAATGATAATCAATATTAGTATAATACGTAGCCCCTCTGTTAAAACTCCCAACAACCAACCAGGTAAGTTACCAAATAATCCCCTCAACCACTCGTCTTGATACCCATTACTTTTTTGAATCTTTTTTGTGTGATCTCTAAGCCATTGAATTTGTTTGTGTATTGACTCACTATGATCTGACAAATTCATATAGCACATCCCTTCAAAATCTTCACAACCGTGACCTTGAGCTAATAACAAAAAATCAATGGCTGCTCTATTTTGTAAAACCTCATGCCGCAAACTATTCTGATCTTCTAACAACTTCTCAATTACTTCTGTAGTTACATTGGCTTGTTTTTCGGCCCAACAGGCTAGTTTGCCTACTTCATTTAACGCTCGACCTGCGGCTGCGCCGGGTACAAATAGAGACAGAAATACTCTCTCAGTGGTACTCATCAGGGATACTTGGTCATTACACTCTGGGGAAAGACCTGTAACAGTGCGTTTTCTTCGAGACCTCCGGGTAACATTTTCCACCAATTCTTATTTGGAGCCAGTAATGTCAATTGCCCAAGATAGCAGGGTCCTCCGATAACATTAGCTGGAATACCTTGCCATGCTCGATCCCCGCAGATAAGAAAAACACCAGGAGGCAAAGCCTTAGCAGAACCATTGTTCCATAACAATGGGCTATTGCTGTTACCTTGCAACTTCCATGACAATGGACTAATCCTGTTACCTTGAAACATCCCATATGCTCCTAAGCTTCTCCCCTTCTTGTTGTTACCCTTCTCAGTGTCATTTGTACCACAAAATTGCCCAGGGCCCCAAAGCCCATAAGAAGGTCCAGGGGAAACATCTGTCCAACCTGTACCATTCCAAGGATTAATCCACTTCCCCCAGTTTACATTCGGAAATTGATTCGCTAATATATGGACGAATGCATTCTTACCTGCAAACTTATGACCAAACACCACACACGTTTGTGTCCAATTCTGGCTCGTATTCCCTATCCACATTGATCCTAACAAATTAATTTCTTGTGGATCCCATGGCAGCGATACAGTTAAAGAGCTAATTAGCTGAGCACTACATTGACTAACTGTGATAGCGTTACTACAAGTTGCTGTGGCGAAGCCTGAAAAATCCCTAACGTTAAACTTTGGTACTCCAATTAAACATGTTTGAAATGGCTCTGTTGCAGAGTTCATTGCCAGGCAAAATGCCTGTTGACCTGTTTTATTTGCCCATGTTACCCACAGATTCTGTCTGGGCTCTATGAGATGTAATGTTATCACCAGTTGCACTTGCAAGCTGAGGATCAAAACCTTGATCATCTTGCTCTGGTACAGACGGTTGAGTAGCGATGACAGGCTTTGCGTTGTGACTGGGCACCCACACAGGTCCGTGATCTGTGGAAACACACATATAACCTCGACCGTTAAAGATAACTGGCACAGGTCCTAGCCAATTACCTGAAATAGGATCTTTATACATTACATTAAGGCCTGGTAGCATCATCCCTTGGCTTAACTTGAGTTGTTGGTGGTGGATCACCACGGGTGGTTCCTCCCTATCTCCCTGTGGATGCTGAAAAGCTGCTAGCAAAGGAATTTTCCTAGGTTCTCAGAATATTCGGTGAATTCTCAGGTAATGGTAAAAGACCCAGAGGGACATACAGCCACAATTCGGCCTTATGTTACTAGCGCTCCAGTCAACCACTGGGGGCAGGACGTGCTGGCAGCTTGGGGGGTACGAATTGGGACAAATTTTTGATAGGGGTCACTGTGCGGAAGGGCGCACAGTTTCCTACGCTGCCTTTGCGGTGGCTGACTAACAGACCAATCTGGGAATCACAGTGGCCCCTACCAAATGAGAAATTAGTCGCCCTTCGGCAGCTGGTTCAGGAACAGTTACAGCAGGGACACATTGAGCCTTCTACTAGTCCCTGGAACACTCCTGGTTTTGTAATTAAGAAGAAATCAGGGCAATGGAGACTCTTGCAAGATCTCCGAAAAGTTAACGCAGTGATGGAAGGTATGGGGGCATTGCAGCCTGGTATACCCTCACCCACCATGATTCCAACAGAGTGGGACATCCTGATCATTGATCTGAAGGATTGCTTTTTCACAATTC